>JARHVA010005024.1:845000-1300000 GCA_037957365.1 Torreya grandis
GTATTGTCATAAACTTTCATTGAATGTATTACATTACTTTTTATGATTATCTTGATGAATCATTGAAGTGTTAAACATAGATTTAGGTGATATATTTAATCATATACAAATTTAATATAATTATAGTGTTAATCATGTCTAAAATTTATAATACCAATGTGCTTCATGGGGTTTATTAATTATCTCAATCTTTAGAGGCATGGTTAGTTTAATTTATGTTGATTTAATTAGGTTATAATGGAAGATTACTAGGTTTTATAAATCATAAAATGAGAATACTAAACCCTATATTATAATATATCCTCCTTTCTCTTTTACTTTATTTTTAAACATGTATAACTATGAATATTTTCCAAGGTACCATATCAAGTAGTGAGATGAAACAATGGTGAAATTATAAGAATCTACATGATACATGTGTTATTTGTAACTTTAATAAATATGGGTTCATGCATTGTTCATTATAATTTAAACATTAAGATATTTGACATATTGGAAAGCATCCATTTCATGTACATGTTGATGCTTTGTGATTAAAATTTTTAGGGTTATGGAGTTTAATCCCTAGGTTGTTAAAGGGTCTAAGTATATTAAATCAAGGTAGAAATATTAAATAAATATAACCATTGATTTGTAACAAAATTGACCTAGTTTCATCTTTATAAAAATAACAATAAATTATGTAAATAAGTAATTATCTATAAATTCACTAAGATGGGAGATTTATAGGATGAAAAATGGGATAGGGGTTGATCTGAGTGGCATGAATAAGATCCATGTGTCAAACCCCTTCCTAGATAATAACATCTTAATTTGATAGTATCACCAATGGTGTTAATGTCCTTATTTTGGTGATATTATTGTGCATAATGTTTACAAACTTATAGGTACACCTATGTCTAAGTATTCCAAGATTTTTCTTATGTGTATGAGTTTTTATTCACTATGAGTGAGTTGTTTTGACTGATTTTGTATGAAAATCCTAAACCTCCATGTTGCTTGGTCATCTAACTAACATAATTATAAAAATTTGATGTTAGTGGGGTAGGTTTTACATCTTCAACACCCCATTATAATGAGAGTTTCCTACATACCAATACTCTAAGGAGGGAACTAGCCTGATGTAGTTCTCCTCACCTAAGTGCTAGTAAAAGTACAAGTTATGCTAGTATTAATGTTAGTTTAAGTGATTTTGAGTGGAGATTAAGACTAAAAATTTGAGTATTATAAGCTTGGGATGATTTTATATGGTTTTACATAGAAGTAGGATAGAATAAGGATTGATAACCTTGATTGTGTGCAACTTATTCTAAGTTAGTTTGTGTTATTTTCATTTAATTTACATCTAGTGGATAAAGGCTAAAATTCATGCATATATATATTTTTTTAGTGATTGTGTAGGTTATAATAGAGGTCTAAGTGAACCTTAGGTGGTTATTATTTTGAAAAGATGTATGTTGTTTTTCAAAGGCAAGAAAAGGACAATAACACTCAAACTGGGACACTATTGTCAAAGTGGTAGAACATGAGGCATTAGGGGCCATGATGCTAAAGTGAGTGTCTTTGACTACTTTATGGATGTTTAGGTATACATGTGGCTTATAAAAAGGAGATAGGTTTAGAGATAAGCTAAGGATAGGTGGTCTTAAGTAACAATCTTATCCCTCAGGTGTCATTTCTAGATGATTACATTTGCTCTCATTTATTATTAAATTGAAATAAAGTGAAATGGCTAGGATAAAGGGGAAAAATGTACCTAGACTTACCTAAGAGGTGAAGCCTGTGAATATAGATATGAGTATGTGAAGCATGCTCCATTGCATGTCCTACAAATCAAACATGCATAGATTAGTCCTTACTTAAGAGATATTATAAGTGAATATAAAATTGAGTAAATAGATAAGAGGGAGGAAATGAATGATTACACCTCATTGGGTATGTGAACCAATGTATAAACCTAGTAACAACCTATGTATATGTGTGTATATTATGATCAATTAATGAATAAGTTGGACTAAGTTCATGACTTGCTCAATCCCCATGTGTGGGTGGCTCAATAAATCAAGTAGACTATGAATTCATCATTTCCCACCCATGTGTAGTATATGAATCTAAAACTAAAATTTCATGATGTAATTGAACTATACAAGATGGCCCTAGGCCATTCAAAAACTCTTAAATGTAAAATGGCCTTGGGACACTCAGGAATACCAACTACTATAAACAAAAAAGGGAATAATATGATGTGCAACTTGGAACATGGGGAATAGTGTGTAA
This sequence comes from Torreya grandis, assembly GCA_037957365.1. Lineage (NCBI taxonomy): Eukaryota > Viridiplantae > Streptophyta > Pinopsida > Cupressales > Taxaceae > Torreya > Torreya grandis. The sequence continues at coordinate 847,278 of JARHVA010005024.1, forward strand.
AACATAAAGAATGACATGGAGTCTTTCATTCTATCTGATCAAATTATACATAAGTGAGCATATAAAAATGATGTGCCATGCACAACCCACAAATTCGATATCTGAGTATATGGATTTTAGATTGAGTTTTAATGATCTATATCTAAGTTTCTAAACTAAAATAAGAATTAACATATCATGCATGATGCCCCCAATCTAAGCAAACTAGTATGAATTTATTCTAAACTGAGTAAAAACTAGTAATCTATAACTAAACTTGTGTAAACCTAGACTATGCCTATTGTATATTTTGTCCAATTTAGAATTTTCCAAAACTAAGGTTATTTTAAATTAGAAAAATATATTATACATTAGATTTTATGGCACTAGTGTCCCACTTTGGGCTCTAGTGTCCAAAAATATTGATTTCTATGCAACTGAATTTGGTTTCTATGTGACTATTTCTCACTATATTTTACTAAACTAATTTTTGTTTTTAATGCCTATGTGCCAAAATTTATACTCTAAGTGCATTAAGATAGCCTAATATCTATGAAAACCTTTGTGAATTCCCCCTCTTTTAAGGGGAGTTATTGAACCTATGCAAGAACTATCCTCAAAATAAAAAGCTTTGCAAGATGTGCATTAGCCATAGCATATATGATATATATGTAATATACCAATATAATGTGCATACATAATATTAGAATGCAAGATAGTCTAATCATAATTTTGTAATGTACAATGTATGCTACATCTAGTATTTATAAGGCTATCAAGATAGATATAAAAATGTATATGAGCAATAAATATGATTAATAACTAAACGACTACCTAGGGGGATGGGGAATGATGTCCATGATGTCAATTAGGGAGGAAGGGGATATGCATAATTTTGATCATGAAATATAAAATTGGAATGTGAAACAAGTAAGATATAAGTGTCATGGCCATGACACATACATACAACTCACATGAGGCATAAAAAGTATGCTAAGGGGGCACAATACAAGGGACATGGGCACATGTCACTAAATATGAGAAAGTAAGAAATAAAAATACATGAACAATGTCCATATATGCATAGAGAAAACAAGGTTAACTTATATCCATAGGGAAGGACATGTTTAAGTTTCTGCATACATAATTAATAAGACACACATAAGGACATGGGCACATGTCCAAATCATACATATAATGAAAATAAGTGGCATAGATCCATAGAACAATGGCATACTAAAATGCCATTGAATAGATATAAAATCATAGAGACATAATAAAGTCTAAATTAGGAAAGCTAGAAATGAAAGTATGCATCAACATGTTATAAAAATATTTATAAGAGCAAATATGTACATAAACTGAGTCTCTATTAGTAGAAATTGATAAAAAAAATATATGAGTAGTGTAAGATGATCAATATCAAGATTTAATTTATTCTAAATATGTGACGTAGAGTATATAAAGATGTAACCCAAAAATCAAAATTGTATATAGGATTCACCCAAATGATGAATGTGTCGAATGAGGAATCCATGTATCTATATAATTAGGTATATAGTAATAAATCTAGATCTGTGTAGTGGACCTAGGTCCTATAAGCATCTATAAACACTTGAAAAAAACAAGTGAAGCATGCATATATGATAAAAATTATTATACTAAGATAACTAGCATATGTAGTACCTATCATTTATAAGAAATGTAAACTTAAAAATGCATATAATATATAATTTGTATTTTTTGAAAAAATATTTGAATGTATTTGTATTTTGAACATGTTATATATTTTTTTGTTTTTTGAGTGTAATATATGTACAAACAACATGAAAATGAAACTATATACAAGGAACAAAAGTGAACGTAACTATGTAAAAGTAGGGAGGAACATACTAATTAATGATTCTCACAAGAGACTCACTATCAAAGTGTCATATGTCAAATAAAGGAATAGTAATCATTCATTATATGTGAAAAGGTATTTATGGTCTAGGGGACAATTTTGATGAGTGATATGTAGATGAAACTCCCTATGGAGTAGGACTAAAAATTTGAGAAGCTAATTGAACTAGCCGATGAACTATGTTCTCAATTTCTAAAGTTGGTTGAATTGGCCTATGTACTATGGTAGGAACTATCTGAATCCTAATGGAAGAGTAAAAAGGTGACCATACTACTCATGTTATGTAGGTGTAATAATATCCTATCTAACTGATATTATTCATGGTATACTAATTTTAAATATATTTTTAGACTTTATCAAAAATATCTTAATTGGATGTCATGCTAAAACTATGTTCTATTGTGCATCATTATTGTAAATATATTAATTAGTTATCAAACTAAAATTTTGCTATGATCTCTACCAGATATATTAAACATTTGTCATATTTAGAATATGCTCTGATCTTTTTGATTGTTACCAAATATCTTAATTGGTGGTTAAATTACAATTATGATTTGATATCTATGATTGTTACTAAATATCTTAATTAGTGGGTGAATTGAGATTGTGCTATGATCTTTGTGATTATTTATAAATATCTTAATTAGTGTTCAAATTTAAACTATACTCTAATCTCTATAATCATTTCTAAATATCTTAATCAATGGTAAAATTAAAATTATGCTCTAATCTCTATGATTTTTACCAAATATCTTAATTGATCAATGAACCAATATTATGCTATGATCTTTGTGATTATTGATAAATATCTTAATCAATGGTTTAATTGAAACTATGCTTTGATATTTATGATTGTTACCAAATATATTAATCAGTGGGTGAACTAAGGTTGTGCTTTGATCTCTATGAATTGGATACCATCTCTACTAAATTTGTGGTGCATGATATCTCATATAAGTAGGTGTCCTAAAAAGCACATGGATCATATGATGAGTATTCAATGGTTCTTCAAAAGGAACATCCTAGGATAACTCACTCATAGTAGAGAGTGATCAATAAGAGTGTGGAGAAGGAGATCCTGATTCCCTCTATTTGAATGCTATAATGCATTTGTCAATGCATTGGTCAATAAGACTTATAAGTACACAACAAATATTATCTCAATGTCCATTGATTATAAGACAATTTTAATAAAGTTTGTTTCTTATTATTTTCAAATCATGTGCTAGATGATGTTGAGTATGAAGAAGGGTGCTCATCCCCCTATCTTGTAATGTGAATAATATATCAAGAGTTCCATCTCTGCCAAAAAATTATATGGCTCTACTACTGGTGTATTATGCTCTATCCACTATAGGAGATGATATTTAAAGTGGTTCTTTTCCTTTGTTGAGTATCTTGACTAGTTATTCCTATTACACTTTTTATTTAATCATATGTGGATTACGTTCTTGTACCATATTGGATGACTTTGACTATGAGAGATCTAAATCCAAATATGTTTCTAAATGTGTCTCAACTAGTCCCAACATCTTCTTTAATTCCATATCTATAAAACATGGATACCAGAATGATTTGTATGTCTCATATAATAATTTATCCTTAAGAGGAAAAATGAGGCTGATAGCAAAGATGTATTGTACATCTAAATTTATTGGCTAGTAGATCAACTATTACATACTTTTTTTGAGTTTTAGAATGAATTCATTTATTTTTTGTAAATGGCCCTAGTGTAGTGAAGGAAACCTCTCATATATGACTCAAGGTCCCTTGTTATGAATATAATGCACGATAAAGACATCTTATAACACATCATATGTGTATAATGAACCACTAGGGAGTGAATTATGAAACCACTCTAATGCTTGACCATTTAGAATCCTGGGAAATAACTATAAGAGAATAAAATTTTTAGTGACATTTTCCATAACTTTCCTTTAATCTTTTAGATGCAATTATGGATATCAATGTCCTTAAAAATTTGGTAATGTTGGTATATGTATATTTGATGGTGACTTTGCATTGAAAATTATACACATGATGGGATTGTTATGGATGACATTAGAATCCTCCCACAAGAGATATGCTTTACTTTCCATGTGAGATGGTGTACTTATTCTTTTAAATCACCCATATCATGCATAAATGAGATTACCTCTTATAAATCTATATTACAATCATCAATAAGTTTGTTTAATTCTTTAATATTGTTATTAATTTTATCTATTGTTAATTTATATTAAGGACCTTTGGTTATACTCCCCATAACCTTTTGAGGGGTGATAGATTTGACTTGGTGAGAGGTAAATGAGATATCATCCTTGTGGAGGTTAGGATGATAAATGGGTTCTACTTTGTTGAGGGAGATTCATTGGTATGTATTATTTTCGTAATTTTCAAAGAATTATCATATGCTAATGGACAATAAGATACATTGTTATCATGCAAATGTAAATTGTGTAAACCATGAACATAAGTATGAGTTCATTAATGTTTACCCAAAATAATATTATCATTTAAACTAGCATTTGATAAGACATAAATTTGAACATGAGAGATAGGTGAAGTAGGGAGAGAATTAGAAGGTTTAGACTCAATTCCTTCTTTACCAAAATCATAGTAATCATATTTATTCCAAGGTTCATAAAAATCAAAGTTTAATTCACTTGTAGAAGTAAGAGTATAAAAATTATCTTTTCTATGCTCACTAAGAGAGAGAGTATAATAAGATTTTAACTTTTTACTACTATAAAATATATCATAATGTGTAGGAGTTATGTAATACATGTCTTAAGTAACTATGAGTGGAATTCACATATGATCATTATTTTCAATCTTGGAATCAAGGGTACAAGACATAGCAGTCATGTTTTCATTTGGCACAATATGACATGTAAGAGAAGAGTTAGAAATATTTTGAGTATCTATATTTTTCATAGAATCATTATGTTGAGCTTGAAATGTAAAATAAGGTGGTAAAATAATATCATCCACTTTAGTTTGTGCATCAGTAAAAGGTGTAATATCATTTGTACATGCTTTTTAAAATTGAATTGAGAAAGGTAAATAATGTGCATTTTTATTTTCTATGATAGGAACATCATGTATAATGTTACTTGAACTATGCAAAAGTAAATTTATTGTATTTTTCTTATATTTCTTTAATTTAAATAAGGATATAGCAAAAGTGATCAAAAATTTAGGATCACATTGAAACAAATCACTTACAACAAGGGGTTATTTTAGCCTTATATTGATAGTTTAATTTTGATAAGTAGGAGAAGAGAGATATCCTCATTAATACTTTCATTTTCATTCTCAGAGTAATTATCATACCCATAATTAAAACAATAATAATCATCATCATCATTATAAATGAAATCAAGCTCATTATCATGTGGTAGTGTGCAATATTGAAAATTTTTCCATTCATTTGTATAAATTTTAGAAATTGATTAGATCAAAATCAATTTCATTTTATAGTTTAAATTGATCAACTGAAAATTAGAGGCTTCTTGGTTTCCATTTTAAACTTGCAAAGAAGATAATGTAAATAATTAATAAAAATAACACAATAGGTAGAATGTAATATAACATAGGTATATGTTAAAATAAGATAAATATTTATCCCAATGTATATAAAAAAATAAAAAAAATATTTGAAACCATAAGGGCCAATTTTTTAGTGTTTGAGGCCTAGTATGCAGATCTAGGGTTTTTAGGGTTTTAGACAAAATTTTGAAATATTTAATCAATGAAACCATAATAGAGGAATTATATGGATTAATTATGCTATGAAAAAGAATAATAAAATTAGAATTTAATAAACCCTAATTTATTACACAAAAATGGAGAAGGCAAGCCCTAGGATGGAACTAAGGTCTTAAAGTAATATTCAAAATAAGTTAGGTTCACCAAATGAATTAAATTTTTAGGGTTATGGAGTTTAAGCCCTAGGTTTTTATAGGGTATGAATAGATTAAATCAAGCTAGAAATATTAAATAAATATTTCCACTAATTTGTAATAGAATTTACCTAGTTTGACCTTTCAAAAAATAGTAATAGATGATGCAAATAAGTACTTAGCTACAAATTGACTAAGATGGGAGATTTAGAGGCTACAAACTAGCATAAGGTTTCATCTAAGCAAGTTCCATAAATAGGATCTAGGTTTCAAACCCATTACTAGATAGTAGTACCAATGGTGTTAGTGTCCTTCTTTTGGCACTAGTGTCCTGTAAATAGAATTATTTAGAGCTTATGGGTACACCCATGTCTAAGTATACCAAGTTTGTTCCTATGTGCATGAGTTATGAATTATTTTTGATGACCTATTTTGACTAATTTTATATGTAAACCCTAAACCTCCATATTAATAAGGAATCTAATTAGAACAAGTAGCAAAGTGTGATGTTAGTGGGGTAGGGTAGACATCTTCAACACCCCACTGTGATGAGAGTTTCCTACATACCAATATTCTAAGGAGGGATCAATCCCAATTTAGTTTTACACATCTAAGTGATAGTTAAAGTGCAAGTGAAGATACTATGAATGATATTTTGAGTTATTTGAGTGTATATTGAGATTGAATATTTGATTATTATACTCTTAGGATGACTTAAATGGATATAAGTATAAGTAGGGTAGGATAGGGATTAATAACCTTGATTGTTCACAACTTATTTTGAGGTAGTTTGTGTTACTTGCATCTAATTTTCATCTGGTTGATAAAGGGCTAAAATTCATGTATATATATTATTCTAGTGCTTGTGTGGGTCTTAAAAGATGTCTAAGCAAACCCTAGGTGTTTATTATTTTTAAAAGATATTCATTGGTGGCCAAAGGTGGGAAAAGGATAATAACACCCAAAATAGGATACTAGAACCATTGGCACAACTATCCAAATTATGGTACTAGTTTCTAATTAGCAAAAATTGAGGCACTAAGGTCTAGGATGCTAAAGTGAGGGTTTAAGACTAGTTTAGGGATGTTTAGGGACATGCGTGGCCCACACAAAGACTTAATAAGTGTCCAAATAGGTCCTAAGATAGGTCTAAGGCTAATTTATGGATGGGTGGTCTCAATTAACACTCCTAACACTCGAGTGTCATTTTTAGATGATTACACTTTGATTAATTTTATTGGATATATACTTATATAATTAGGTGTGGGAAAAATTGATCACCCTCTTTATTTTTTATGTCAAAATTTATCAAAAAATGAATTTTATAGGTTTAGAATGAGACACATTGACCATAATAATTTATTTAAGCAAAAAATATCTATTATATTCTATAAACACCATTTATATTTTTTACTAACCGTAAAGAGATGAAATATCTTATAGATTTTTTACATAAGTGAATTTGTCACTAGAATGTGTTATTTAAATAGTTTTAATTTTTAATTATAGTGTAACTTAGAAGTTTTTACGTGGAACCATATCATTCATCACCACTAGTAATAGTGAATTTACACATTATATTGAGGATGAAACAACAAATGCAAGACCTTATAAGATAAAATGTGTTCTAAAGGAAATGTTTGAAATTGTAGCTTCTTTTCATTAGGAATAACTCCAAGGGATTGGAATATAAAACATGAGAAATAGATTATATTTAAATATGAACCTTATAAATTCATTGAGGGTGAGTTTCACATAAATAAATAAGGTGAGGATCTACATAAACATGTTATAGAGCATAATTTTTTTAATGTGGTGCACAGTTGGTATGATGGTATTGTAGGAAGACATTATGATCAAGAAAAAAACACACATAATATCTTTTTATTAAGAATATTTTATCCAACATTACATAAATATACAAAATAATATGTGTAGAAATGTTACATATGTGATAACATATGTGATAACATATAGAAGACAAAAAAATGGATGAAATTTCATTGATCCATGTAACAATGTGGGAACCTTATTATAAGTGGGAAATAGATTTTTTAAATCTAATTAAAATATATGGATAAATAAGTGGTTCACATTATAAAGTCACTTCCTTAGATTATCTAATATGATGGACTAAGGTTTCACTAATAAATAATTTTAACCCAACAATTGTAACAAACTTATTTTGAGATAACATAATCTAAAGCTATTGTTTACCATTAATTATAAAGAGTGATAGTGAAGTAATTTAATTAAAAAAATGGTGTGTATTTTACTATAATAACTTATGAGAGTGAGTTGTAAGAAAAAAAATTACCTCTCAATAAAATAGTACATTGAAGGCCTTCACTAAAATATTTGACATTACACTCATGAATAAATGGTGATGTATGTCTCGATGATTGTGATGATATAGTGTCCACTATATTTTTGGCATACACAACCACATATATCCAATTAAATAGGTACACACTATTTTAATTGGTGTATGAAGAAGAGGTAATATTTCTAATGAAAATTTTAGTTCCATCATTGTGCATTGCACATATAATTAATCTATGAGATAAGGAGTATATAAAATAAATTATTATTTAATTAAAAAATTAGATGAAAAAAAGTGATTGGATAGATGGAGATAAGAAGTGAAAAATGGGTAACAAAATCTATGGAATGAAAACATATAAATAGAACTAATTTTTCCATAGGTTAAAAAGTACCTTTTTATGATTTACATTATAAACATTATCAAAAATAGTTGCATATAATGTGGATGCGACAATAAATCACTCATAATATATTTGAAATGAGTGTATGAATTTTGCATGAGTTAGATCAAGAATTTCTCTATAATCACTTTAATGAAATTAGGCTCAAGCTTTACTTTGAATGATTTAATAGATGGAATTGTATTTTAAGGCCCGTGGATAGTAACAAATGGTTAAATGGTTAAAGGAATTTTTTGGGAATTTTAAAGGAAGAAGACCCAATATTGACATGTTTAGAGAATGGGCTAATGAGGAATGGAATCCTAAAGCTTAGGTAGAGATCTTAACTATGAGTAAATATTTTTTTCTTATTTCCTTATTTTTTTTTGAGGATTGTTATAATGCTCTGATAAAAGGCCATTGGTTCATAGTATAAAATGGTTTATCTCTTAAAAAAATGGAATACAAGTATGGATCTTGACAAGGAAAACTTTAATTAAAGGCTCATTTGGTTTAAGATTCTAGGTTTCACACTAGAATTTTTGAAATAAGATGTATTAAGGGGTGTTCCCAACTCATTTGGATAGTTTTCTCCCTTGATCTAGTTACTAAATTTGGGATACATATTGTGTATGCTAGAATATATGTAAACATATTTTTAAACAAGGATATGCCTTCTTATATCAAGATAGTGTCAACATATGGAGAAAGGATTCAAATCATAAATTAAAAAATGTGCCTACTTATTTGAGGAAGAAACAAAATCATAAATCCCACATTTAGGAAAAAAATATGGTGGAAGATAAACTTTTAAAATATTTAGAGGAAGGAGAGTTTATTGGTTTTGAGGACCATGATTATATTATTTATGGGGATAATGAAGGATTCATTAAGACACCAATGATGGAGAAGGAATAATATCCCAAAGATATGGATAATAGATATATTTAAGCCTTGGTAGGTAAGTACCAATATAAGTAACATAAAATATTTTAAAAAATAGATAACAAGAGTCTTGATGTTAAACCCAAAAATCAAGCCATGATGTATGAGACAAATGTAATAAATATGAGAAATCTAGTAGCTTGGGAGAGATATAAGCATCAATAATATTTTATAATCAAGTTTGTGTAATGGGAGATTGAGGCCACACTTAATGATGGAGAAAATGATAAATAATGGAATTTTTTATCCTATACAAAAAAAAATCCAAAAAAATAGTGCATCTAAGTGATAGAGTGACTAGGAGCACCAAATTCAAGGAGATGGATAGATTTAGATATTGATACTCAACATTTATATGGAAGATATTTATAGTTTTTAAATGTAATGTAAAAGTGTTTATAAAATTTTGATTATATTTTTTGGCTTTTTGTCTACCTTTATGAAGGTTTACAGATTGTGTGTCGACTAATAGTTGATTGGTTGTTGCCTATTCTTGGATATTTGTCAGATCCATAGTCTCTTTTTAAGATTTGTGTCTTAATTTGAGTTCTAATGATATAGGAATTTATTTTGAGATATAATAGATATATTACTATACTTATTTTTATAATTATTTGTGTAATTTTAAGTCCCTCATTTTTACCTTATCTAAAAAGCAAATGTTTTCATTAAAAAAAATCTTGTAGATTGTTTTCATTAGCATGTTTTTTTTCATTATTAATAAACATAGAGTATTTGATAAATCTAGTCAAACAAGGGAGATTTTAAGAACCTTATGCCAATTATATGTTTATGGGAAGGTTTTTAAATCCTATAAATATAGATGGGAAAGATGATTGAGGAATTTATTAATAACCTTTATGTAGATGTATATGTTTTTGAAGGAATAGTTTTGTACAATTTACTATCTACAAATAATCAAGTTTACTTATAGGTAAAAAGAGAAGTGAAGATAACTAAAAATGCAAAGAATTTTTAAGAGGAATTATCATGTATTAATTATAACATAAGAAAATCCAAGTGTCATATTGTTTGAAAAAGGTTTGAAATTGAAAAAAATACAAGAAGGAAAAATGAATAAGTTCTCACAAAAAAAAGATTTTACATTTGAAATTTGATAGGTGGAAAAACATTGTATATATAATAATGAAAATTTTAAAGGTTATAAATTTTTGAAAGAATATAGATGTGAATTATCATAGGAAATAACTGTGTGTATGCATGGGTTAGGATGACCTCTAACAATCTTATTTATCTCAATAAACTAAGATACAAGGAAGTTAATACCAATATAACCTATGAATACTTGTAAATAATAAAATTATACCTATTAAAGGGTAATCTACACTCAAATTAAAGAGGATAGGGTTCTAAATCCTAAAGCTGTGACATGGGGTAAATTTCTCACTAGGGCTCAATATAGATAAATTATTGTAAGTATGATAAAAAATGGGTATATCAAGATTATAATAAGGATACTAGATAAGAACACATTATGAAAAAGGGAAACATAAATATAAAATAACTAAAAATACTAAACTAATAGGAAGATAAGTGGTGCAATGGTCAACCAATATGAGGTATTTGTAACCTAGGGTGATAAATCACAAGCCTAAAAAACACTATAACTATATTATCTTATTTGGTATAAATAAGATCATAAAAAGTATCAAAGACAAATATTCTACACCAATGAGTAAATTAATATATAATATACTAATTAGATAAACAAAAGAGATAGGGGATAGACATATTTACCTTTGGGTGGACCCATCAACACCTCAATCTTCCTCTTTGGCTCAAGTGTCACATAGCAAGAGAATTTTTAGGTTGAAGACCTTGAATATAAATAAGAAGACCTATATATACCTAGTTTTAGACTCTAAATACTAGGAAACATCCATGATACAAATGATCCTATTGAGCTTCAAATACCATAAGAAAGACTATATCACCAAGATAAGACTCTAACCTCTAACTCTTAAGTTTACTTATTAAGAGGATAAATGTGAGCATAATCATAGAATATGAGTGTGTTATATCATTTGGAAATTAAATATGGGCCATGTGTGTGTGTGTGTGTGTGTGTGTGTGTGTGTGTGTGTGTGTGTGTGTGTGTGTGTTGGGTTGCAATACCCAAAAATAATCCTAAACTCTAAACCAATAATATCAGCCTAGATGATATAGTTATAAATATGTTAGATAACATAATATTGTATCATCCATGATGATATATTATAAACAATAGAATGAAAAATTATAATTGTATAAACCAAGTCAATAAAATTTATGTAGATAAAATTACAAAATAAACTATATATCCCTAGATGATATAGTAGGGATGTAGGGTGGTTAGCGAGAGTGAAAGGAATGTAAATGGAAAGGTAAAGATAGAAAGAGAATTATAAGAGGTAAGGATGATATTAATTAAGGTATGATTGAATAGTATTAAAAAATATCTCAAAAATTATCATGAGTTGATCCCACCCCATTCACATTTCACCCTTCAAAGTGTGCACTTAAGGATATTCATGTGCCAAAAAACCTCTAAAATAAAAGTTTAAATAAAGTGAAAATTTAAAAAATATTAGGTTTATTTATATGTCCCAATTAAATATTATTATATGTCACAATAGTATATCAGGGGATGGTTCTTTGATAAAGAGACATAATAACAAAAAATATCATATATAAAAATAAAATTTCACAAATGACTAAATAAAGTTAACATATACATACCTTTATAGATTAATTATGCTTGAAAATACCATAGTATCGATAGAGAAGGGTGTAGTAATTGATTTGATAGAAATGAAGGATAAAAGGATAAAAATGGATAAGAGTAATGTGTTTATGTAATATGGTCAATGAATGGTTGTAAAATTAAAAAAATCTCAGGGGACGGTTGAAAAACTTGGAAATTTTGGCAAGCTGAGATATAGAATTCTAGGTTAGAAAAAAAATATCCAAGCAAACAAAAAACTTATAAGGGAAAATCAATAAACCAAAATGTCACAACTACTTAAAAATGAAAAACCCAAAAAATGTATTCAAACTAGGATAAGTGATAAAAAAATAACAATAATATAATAAAAGTAATTGTAAAATTACATTAAGAGTAGCAATGTGATAGAAATCAAATTCAAAAAAATATGTGAAAAAATAAAAATAAGTAGAATAGTCTGCAAAAAAGGTGAAACATGAAAGCATGAAATGGATAAATAGGACTAGGAGGTATAAAAAAAGTGAATATAAAATTAAAAGTACCAAAAATAGATAAGATAAATACTATAAGTATAATTAAATGACCAAGAGAGCATCTCATAACAAATCAAATATGCAACTTCTATTCAAGAGATGGAAAATCTAAAACTATCATAATGCTAACATGTCTGAAAGTAAATGAATACTATGAAGTAAATAATATGGAGGATATTTTTAAACAAACCTACCTGTAAATAGAAAATATCGAGGGATGGAAAATATGGCATCACTTAGAATGAAATATAGTCTTTATTAGAAATGAAAAACTCAAATCAAGATGTCAAGACTAAGATTTTTTAACATCAATGGCCTTAAAGAACACCACCTAGAAAATGTAATCTTAGGCTAACTAGTGAAGTATAAATATCATGATCATATTAAGGATAGAATGAATTTTAAATAAAAGGATCCTACCTTCCCATAATGTTTTCCCTACCCCTTAGGACCCATTACAGAGTCATTAATCTACTATGAAGATTTGGTACTTGTGTGAGAAAGTAAGTGGTAATAGAATGTAAGATAAATGTGGGTAGATAATTATGTAATGATACATCCTACCCTATTATACTATCCTATCATACCATAATGAATCTCATCTCTATCATGAGGCTAATTATGGAAATTGAGATTTGACTAGAATAACATATGTGCCAAAACTTTCACATATTTGAGTGTGATAGGAATTTTAAGATATAGTTTTATTCTTAATGGTGACTTTTCATATGATATGGATTTTGAATATTTTGGATTATTATATTTTACTCCATATAGATTCATAAAATTGAAACATGGGTGCTAAATATGACTATCACAAGATAGCCTACACCTAGCCAGTAAAGAGGAGTACATAGAGACAATGTTGCATACAAATCCTAAACTTGCACATTAGAAAAGAGTGTAATATTAAAACCAACCTTGGTGAGCCCAAAATTAAATGTAAAATATGGAGATCACTGAAGTGAAAATAGAATAATTGAGTTTACCCTATCATAAAAAATGTATAAAATGAGATGGTATAAATATAGGTACGTTGAGACATCATTAGAATAGAAAGTAACTTATGGATGAAGACATGTAGATAGACCTTTATAGTTTTACCAAAATAAATTATGAATGAATATAAGTGAGGAAAATATTACTTTTGACCATTTCTCATATTTATAAGAAGACACCTACCTAAGGTTGTGATAAAATCAATTTATTTTTAAAAAATAAACTATGATGGGAGTTTTTGAGGAGGGCCTAGTTGATTCCCTATGTCTTACCATGCAACTCACAAACTAAAAATACAAGAGGTACAAGAAAAAGTTATGGAGCATATAAATGATAAATATATAAAGTGTATAAAATATATATGAACCCTAATGGGTGTAAATAATGATAAAAGTTACAAATAATCTTAGAGAAAATAATGGTTAATGAAAAAATAAAATTACTATAGAAATAATGATAAAGAGGGTGGGATTTTTTTAGGACGGTTTGGTTGATCTACTATATTTTACCATGCAACTCGGTCATAAACCTAAAAACCAAGAGGTTTGTAAATGATAAAATATCTAAAGACCATGAATAGGTATTAAGGCTAATGTGAAAGAAACTTGTAGGTGTGTAGAGAAAGAAAATATAAGTTCCAATAAGAAAGAGTCAAATTAGAGCAAACAATGAACGTTTAATAAATATAATATAAACTAGATAAAACATGCATGTAAACTATACAAGAAATGGAAAATCATTAATAAATGGAAAATAAGAATAACATAGGTCAAGATAAATACTTACTCAATAATTGAGCATTGGTCACTTCCTTAAAGACATGTATTTCACTTATTTTTAATTTATAAATGATAGTTCAAATGATGACCTTGAAAAGGTAAGTACCCCACCACTTTTTGGAATACTTTCCATCTTTATCATTAGGTAAACTAATTTACACACTAGGTCTATGGCATTAGAAATATAAACTTTAACTTTATTATTAAGTTATTTATCAATGTATATTTTGTACTGATGATTGTGTTTTATGTAATTCATGCATCTCTCATCAAGTAATTATAAACCCTGAGGGTGGGATTCATGAAAATGTTCATTACATATGATGTCATGAAGAGAAATGTGGAAAGAGGGTAACTCCACCTCTAGTGAGAAGATGTCCTCAAATCCATAAAATACATATAATGGAGTTTCCTATATGATAATATAAACATTAGTATGATAGGCCCAAAGTTTAGGATAAAGCTAAAAATTCCAATCTAGATGAGAATCCATATTTGTTTTTCAATATATATTTAATGATTTTGTTGGTGGCTTTAGCTTGGCCATTGCATTGAGGGAGAGAAGGTGTGGAAATTTTGTGTGGAAATTTTCATTTAAAATAAATTTTCTTCAGGTCTCTATTTTTTAAATCTCCACCATTATCAAATGTGATGGTTCTAGGAGTCTCAAAATGACATATGATCTAGTTAAGAATGATTTTTTAAATATTGATGTTAGTAACATTAACAAGGGTCATAGATTATACCCACATTTTAAAGTAATCATTGGTATTAATAATGAATAAATGGCCATACTAAATTTGAGTAAATTTTTTGATGAGATATAATCCCCAAATGTATAATAGCCATAGAGTTTCAAGAGTTGGAAGCTCAGTTTCAAGAGAATTAATAAGATCATCATGGAGTCGGAAAGGATTAAATTTATTCTTAAAATTGATGGGATGATTTTCAATATTAGGCCAGTAAGTACCCATATGTAGGTATTTATAAATGTATCATTTATAAGACAATGGAAACCAAAAATTATTGTATGTGCTTGCCTAAGAAGAGAATGGAATTCGTATTCAGTAACACAATGGAGTAGGGTACCTTCAACATTAAAATAGTAAAGGATATTATGACTAAGAATGAATTTAAAGGCTTGTTAAAGGAATATTCTCATAGGTATTAGCTTTGGGAGGATATGTATGATGTTTGATAAATTGGATGATATATTTAAACCACAAGATTTGTCTAGTAGTGAAAACTTAGATGTGGAAAGTAAGAGAATCATCCTTAGGTGATAAGGTACATGGGTACTTCCTCATGTGGATGAGGAAATTTTTATCATTATGTTCCTAATGATGGTGGAAGAGGTAAGTTGATGAGGTAAGATGGTATAGTTTATCACTTTTATCTCTAGGTATTGCCTTAATGGTGAAAGATTTAATTTTTTAAGCAAGAGTAGTATTGATCTCATGGTATTGTATAAAGTTTTTAATTTTACATTGATAAGAGACACTGATTTGGTGACATATAAGATATGAATTACATAGAGAATTTAAGTATGAAATGTCTAAATTGATTATTTTTTCATACAAAGGATGACATCTTAATATGAAACCATGTTTATAGTAACATTTAATGTTAATTGAAAAGATAAATTATTGATTTTTTCATAGGGATCGATGATGACACAGCCTATTTTATCTCCTTGAATGCACTTGGATCCATCAAAATAGAGTGTCTAGGTATCCTCATGCAAATTGATGGTGACCTTGGGTAATTTTTCTAAGGTATATTTCATATATGTGTTAGAATTAGAGGCTAACCTTTTAGGTTATTTGAGGGTTTGAGCCTCGATACTAGCCCTAAAATTATGGAAGTATTATTTAAGGTAAATATCTTGATTTATGATTTCAATCAAGAGGACATAATCATTTATAAGATTGCCATAAATATGTTTTTGGGATAATATAGGTGTGGTGACAAGTTGATTTATAATCACTTAGCCTTTGAATAGTTATTGAGTAATAATCCTAAGGTCAAATTCCATAAATTAAACCATCCAATTTATTATTTTATATATAGGAAATAAATCCTTAAATAAAAATGGTGAAGGGAATCAGAGATGGTTAATGACATAGGTAGTCTGATAAAGCATGTAGTGGTGAAGTTTTTTGATGGAAAACTAGATTTTAAGGAAATCATGCTCCACCTTTGTGTATTGGGTGTCATAATATATCAAAGCATAGCTAATGTAAAAAATAACATACTCCTTTTAAAACTAGTCTTATTGTGAAAAAATTACCTTGAATAAGTATATTTTCATGTTATCACAGGCTTGTTTAAAAGCATTGGTCTACTCAAGCTGAACACCTTTCATGAGAATAAAGTTTACCAAATATGTATGGTAAACCAACTTGGGGAAAAAACAATGGATTACCTTAATTTTCCAAAGATAAGTGTGGATGATAGGATTGAATTAAGGTACAAACATGTTAATAATATATTTGATCATAGAAGTATCCACATTAATCCCTCATAATGAAACTAATAATCCTACATTTTTTCTAAAGGTAACATCAAAGACACATTTATTAGGATTAAGATTAAATTTTCATTAAATAAGGTGATAAAATATTATCTCTTAGTCATGAAGATGATTTTCATGATGCTTATATTTAGATAAAAGTTCATTCACAAAGTTGTGACTATTTTATGGATGAGATCATGGAAGATGTGGGTAATTTCATGTTGGTAAGTTGTGTAAACATTTTAAGGCCAAAAGGTATCTTAAAACAACAATATGTACCACACTCAATAATAAATTTAGTATTATGTTGATCTTCATGGGTAATTTTAATATGATTTTTCCTCAAAAAACCATCCATGAGGGGATGCATCTCATATACATATGTGGTATCAAAAATGGCATCTATTGACAATAGAGTAAAATTATCCTTATGAAATGCTATTTTAAGATTACAAAATCAATACAAATATGAATGATCATAGTAAATTTATTATAGATGGTTACTATGTTGGAGACCCATTTTAAGTAATATATGGGATTTATAAACTAAGTCTCTAGGATATTAATGACTTATTTATGACAAAGGGTAGATACCTCAAGATGGAATTTACATATTTTGGTGGACATTTTTCTTAGGTGGATATGTAACTACATTACAAATAAAAATGCTATAGTCAATATCAAGCATACTCTCTTATGGCCAAGAAAATGTTTTATGGTATTTTTTTAAAAATGTGATAAATTTATCCTTGTCTTTAGGGTGGATATAGTTAGAGAACAAGATGGACTTGGGATTTGAAATTATACCAAATTTTATTATTTTTTTTATAAAAGGGTAAAAGTATAGGTTTTTACTGGTCCTACCCCATTACAAAAACCAATCCCAAAAATAATAGCTAGTAAAGACACAACATAAAACCAACCCAAAAATAACACAAAATAATACATATTACATAAATATCCTTAATGTCATGGTTTCATTAATTGACCATATTATTGAGGATGGCCTCCATATCTTCCATCATGTTGTTATCAATTTATGCTTCCTTATATTTATCAACTCCTCTAGACCTCTTGCTAAAATGAGCACCTACTGTTGTTCTTTGTTGGGGTTGATAAATTATTTGAGCACATTAATTCTATAGATATAATTTTATATGGTCATATTTATCATTTACAAGAGTTTTTGTATGTTACCTTCTAGAATATTATTGTTATTTTCTAGTTTTTCTACTCTATATTCTAGGTCTTCAGTTCTCATACCCTCCAATTCATCAAAAAATTTATGATGGTGAGAATTAATAGAACCACAATCAATATTTTTGTTTTTATTGTCCTTAAAATCCATGCCAAAAAAAAATTGGTGTTCAAAATCCACCATCAAAGTTCTCATATTTTCCTAGATATCACTAGCAGACACATCATCATCATCCCCCATCTTTATTTTGCCCACCATATCCATTTATATAGGTATCCTTATTCAAATTATTATGCTTATTATTAATCTTACTATATTCATTTTGGATGTGAACAAATATCTCCAATTCCTATTCATCATCTTTGAAATCATTCTCCCTATCATCCTCATCAATAGAATATGAAATAACAAAAGCCTTGGTCTTCATAACATGTGATTTAGAGGGAGTGGAAGTAGAGGATTTAAATTGTATATTTATAGAAATGGTATTTTGGACTAAGATTTTACCCTTTCCATTTGAAATGTATATGATCACACCCAAATAATCCACCAGCCAAATCTTTGAGAATGGACTAACACCACCTACTTTAACATAATTGTACAAAAGGAAAATTAGGGCTTAATGATGGGGAAGAGGGGAATTATCTAGGTGTATTTTATTGATGAGGCTTTTAACCACACCAATTTCATTATGAGGTAACCTTGAACATTTTATGATCTTAGTGGAGGTGAACTATACTCTAGGGCATGAGTTGTAGGTATGTGGTCTAACAAACAATTGATAGAATAGTAGACAAGGCATGCAAGTTATTAACAAGGTTTTTTGGATGATGGGGTGGTATCCTAAATAGGAAGTAGAAATATATATGAGTTGGTGGATGGAAATTTACTAGTTTAAAGTGGGTAGGTCTCAAAATTAACTCAAAAGGGAAGGAAGGTTAAGGCAAAAAATAAAGGTTTTGTGGTATTTCAAGAATCACCTCCATGGCTTGTTTCTAAGTGGATAAGTGCTCTCCAAACCTATGCTTATTGCTAAAATATATTTCAAACACAAATTCAAACATGGTTAAGAAGTATAGGGTGATATTGATATAGGAAACTCATAGGCCTTAATAAAAGGTTGTTTCCTTAAAGGCAACTATTTCACACACTTAATCAAGAGATTATAACTTAGTCTTAATGAGGATCTGAGGTAGCTATTGCACACACATATAAAACTATATTGAATGAAAGAACTTATAAACACTTAAGAATATGAATCAATCAACTTAATTAGAAATAATGAATTTAATTTACTAATCCTTCAATAAATGTTCCACATCTAAGATTAGCATATTCATCATAATAATAAAGATCCCATTCACAAATTTTGCATACTAAGAGTTATTAAATCATATAACAAAAAAAACTAAAACCTAATTAAACAAACATTGGAAATAAAATACACAAACACATGAGCTTACAACTAAAATTGCTTTGCTCATGTATATTGAAAATTCTCTAACAATTCAAAGTTATGGATTACAAGTGTTTAAAGAGACTTGGGGAAGGGGTCACCTCATCCTCGAAGTTCATGCAAGATAGATTATATATCATAGTTATAACTTGAGTTCTAACTATGGTCAAAACCATATAGAGTTATCTTACAATTTTTAATAGTCTAAGTTAGCCTTTACAAAATCATGCAATGTGTGAATGTGTACAAAGATGAATAGGAAACATTACAATATGGTTAAAAATTATAAGAAAACTACAAATATATAAAATATGTATGCTAGTATAGAATTTTCATGCAAAAAACTTAGCCTTTCAAGGCTTTGTTGACATTTGAATGGCTACATAAACCTTAGTTAGTGTTGTGGTTATGGCTATCAACATCAAAACTATGGTTGTTGATGTGAAATTAGAAGTATCAACTTAAGAATGATTCTTCTTCACTTCTATTTTGAGCTAGCACTTATGGGACATATCACGGTACTGATGAATTATATCCAAGTTAAAAATAGGTGGTATGTGTACTCTGTCAACCTGTCCCAAAAGATTTTCATGCTCTATTTTGGTCATTAGGAAGTTTATCCTAAGAATTTCAACTTCAGTCACTTTCTTTCTAGCAAAGCTTAACTCGATCTCTATGTCTTCCAATGGCAAACCCTATAGACTTTGATAAAATTATCTGAGGCCTCCTGAATGAGTTTATCAAAGTTAATATTATTGATCAACTTCCCTATAACATCTCTTACCTTAGAAAATTTTAAATCATTCAAAATTTCTAGGATGAGGGTCTCATGTTCTTGGTACTTATGTAGCAAAGTCCTAATAGTTGTTAACCATTCCCTAGATTATTCAATCCTAATGACCACCAAGTTGAGGAAATTAGATGCCTCTAGTGGTTTCATGAGATCTAAGTGACTATAAGCCTTATTAATTATATAAACAATCAACATCTTCCATTTATTACTATTAGATTTCAAAGAATTCAATAATTCATGAGTTTTGGTAACATATGGGGTGAATTTATCCCACATGAATTTTAATGATTCTAAAGAATTGTAACACTTAGAAGCTTCCTCTTACACCTTAGCTTTAATGTCATCTGGTATATGAAATATCTTCTATTTCTCTTTCAATTTCTCTAACTCTTCTTCTGATTCCTACTTGGATAATTACGTGCCCTCATGGATTGCCACCATGGCATCATTTTATGCCTCAACCATAGATATAATTCTTCAATATAGGGGGATTGCCCCAATTACTTGTTCTATCACTTGGTCAAAGATAAGACCTCTTGCTTCTCTTCAAAAATCAATTCCTTGTTATCATCATCTTACATCTTCTTCTTCCTCACCCTCTGAATGATTTTGCAAATAAAGATGTAATAAAAGGGAGTTTAGTTATTTTAAATATGGGCAATTGAGAGGTCTTGTCCCGTATGTCTATGGCCCATAGAGGAATTTTTAATTGATTGAGGTCTATCTCCTTTGTGGTTGTGACCATAACTTCCTCTTCAACCTCCTTAGATATATTTTGCTTATTTACTACTTTAATAATGGTATCAGGCAAGGAAGGCCAAATAATATTAGACAAATCCAAATATCTATACTAGGGGAATGGATGGATGATGACCATTTGTGTCTTTTCCCTTTTACCATTACCTGAACTTGTAATAATGGTTTCTTATGGTGGAGTGGTAGATGGCATGGGGAGAGTGATTTGGGTGTATTGGACATGGAGCTAAGGAGTCTCCATATTTGTTTTCACCTTATTGGATTCCCTTTTCCTCTTTAATGATCTAATAGTGGTAGCAACAGAAGTAATATTGGAAGTAGCCATGATGGAGGTGGATGGCATGGGGGTGGAAAATGGAGTAGCAGTTATTGAAGCCTCCTTCTCAACCTTTGGGGTGGGTAAGGGGAAATTCAATAAAGATAAGGATTTTAATGGATAATAAGAGGTGTAAGTCATAAATTTCACCTTAGGGGTTTTCAAAATTGATGAAATTGACGTAACAAAAAATGGGAACAGAAGAAGAGAGTAGGGAAGTGGTCTCAAATACCTGAGTACCTATGAGACAATCCAAAACTAGTCCTTTCCCTTTTTCATCTTCAAGGATCAAATCCTTATATTTTTATACCTCTAATTCTTCATCAAAATATTATTCTTCATCTTCCATTTACACTTGTTAGGGTATTAGAGGCAAGCTCTGAGATTGCTTAATATCTAGACTACCTATAGGGGGAGTCCTAGGATTTCTCTTATAGCAGATGGTATTATTAGGTATGAAGAGGATCCTTAATAGAATTAGTTAGCTAATTCATATATGGATACCCCTAAATATGTAAAATCTTGTACCTAGAAAGTAGGTGTAGGCATTTGAATTGTACTAAAAGTTGGTTATTCTTGTCCAAGATATTCTTCATAAGAGGAATCCAAATTGATGAGGGACACTGTAGCTCCCCTAGGGTCAAATTAATTCACCCTTGATTCCTTTCTAAAAACCTTCATATTGAAAAGGAGTCCTTATGATGGATCTCCTTGCTCTTTTGATTTCTCTATTGTTTATCCTTTCTAAAAGTCTGAGTGTATCCACCCTACATAGAGTAGTATTATAATATATAACTCCTTCATAGTGATTCAAAGTTCCTCTTAGATCTCCCTTAAGTCATACTCATTCAAAATATAAACCATTTCCCTTTCCAAGACCTCCTCATCATTATGTGCATTCATAAATAAGAAATCATAATCATAGTGGACATGTTGGTAGGGGATGTTGAGGCCTTGAATATTCTTTTGGATAGTTCCATGAGTATCCCAATCCCTATTTTCTACTATGGGGAAATGGTAACTCTTCATTTTTCTACCCATGTATCTAAAGTATTTCCTCATTGTATAAACCATTCTATCACTAACCACATGTTGGCCAAATAATGTGCTTTTCTTTGACCTAATTAGATCCTCCTCTATGCTCCACCATAGTTGGAAAGAAATTTATTGCTTAGCTATTTTTTTAGGTACATAATTTGAGATACATAAGGGATGAACCTTATGTACCCAAATAATTATAACATTGTAATCTATATATATAAAATAATCACCCCTTGTAGATAGTGTCTTCACAATGCTAGCTTCGATCCTGGGCATTAGAGAGCCATGTATTGCTTACCAAATATGAGGATAAAAATCCTAAGAAATCCTCACCATATTTTTAATATAATAATAACATGTAAAAACTATAATTGATCACAAATTCAATTTGTTGGTTGGGTTTTATAGCTCACTGAGGGATTTATATACTATTCCCATGACAATGTCCAAAAGATATGACATCATATAAAAGTGACCCATCAGAGTCAATCAATTATCCTTATGGATGACCTACTCTCTCAAATTAAAACTAAAAATTTCCCAAAAATCAAATGTGATATCAGTGGTTAGCATCATGTGTAACAGTGGTACCTAGTCTAAATTGAGGAAATAGATACTATGCATACCATGCAGCCTATTGAGTAGTGGCATGCCAATCTAAACTCCCATCCTAAACTTATTGATGGGGATGGGATTACTAGGATTCTTACCCTTAAATTTAATGGTTTTGTTAAGGAAGATCCATGAATTCAACACCTTTTCTATTGTATTACCTTGATTCCATTGAACTAGTCTATGTTTGTCAAAGTAAGAATTTGGTGTTGGTAATGATAAATACCTTTGAAAATCTTCTCCTGCAATGCATACTATAGTTGTCAGGTTACCAATATGATAAGTAAAATCATATTTTTTGAATTTTCTTGAAAATAAAAAGTCTCTAAGGAGGTTGATTCATAACATCACCTTAGTCTTGGCAATAGCAAAATGTAATCCTTATCTCTTAAGTGCAAATCAATCCTTAATGAATAGTTTTTTTAAGGGAGAGAGGTTTCCATACAATGAAAATATATCAATATAATTGATAGCATCCCATAATTATGAATAATTTTCATGCCTATTGTCAAAAATGGAGACATCAAAGATGGTGTCCATAAATTTGGTTGCATCCTTAATAGAGTATGGTGATGGTAGAACTGCTCTCATGAATGGCTTGGATGAATATGCCATTATTTTTTACATGTAATTAGAAGTGATTATAGTCTTATCTACATGATCTATGAATAATTATCACTTTTTATAATCATTGGTTCACTTGAATAATCTCGTAGGTAACTAGGGCTTTTTCATGTAGGATAGGAGTCGAGCTCAAGTTCATTTATTTGTAAAAAATGAAGGCTTTAATGGCTACACATCATGTATGTAGCTTTTATCATTGAATTTTAGTTCATGTGTTATATATTCCCAATATTTATATATTTTATATTTTCTACATAATTTAAATATTTGATAGTTTTAGTTGGTAGGTAGATTTAGAAAATATTAGGAAGTATTTTGGATTTATCAGCTAAGTATAGCAACCTTTTGGAATTTGAGAGTTAGGAATCATGTTTTTTTTGGGACTAGTCTTTAAAAAAGACTCAAACAAAAATCTAAAGACCAAATTATATCAAATAAAATATCTAAACAAAATTCTTGAAGTATATATATAAAGCTTTATGATCCATCAGACAAAATGTCTGGTGCAAAAAACATGAAGACCAAATATCCATCAGATAAAATGTCTAAACAAAAAAGTTTGAAGATCAAATTTTTTATAAAAGTAAGTCATTTTAAAATAATTTTTTTAGACAAAATTTTTGACTCAAAAAACTTAAAGAACAAATCTATTTGTAATAAAAGTTTCGAAGAACAAAAGTCCCACTGAATAATCTTGATTGAACAAATGCTGATGAAAAAATGTAGAGTAAGTTTCCAGATAGAAAACATAGAATAAAAAGACCAAAAAACAAAACCTATCAAAAAAAATTCCCAAACAAAAATCCCAATGAATAAGTTTCCAAATGAATTTCTCTGAATAAACTAAGTCCTAGAAACCTACATAGTTTTAAAACTCTCAAAAATGCATTAATAGAATTAGTCCATAAAATACATAATACCATGTTTGTTCCTTATAAGTATAAATATTAGAAATTATTCCTTTAAATAATTTTCACAAACACATAGAATAAAAGCTCAAAAATAAGTCCAAAATCTAAAAAAGTGGGTCCTCATTTATCAAAGAAGAAAAGGGGGATGTTGGGTATAATAAATGACAATTACAGGGGGAATATTCTTGAGTATTTGAGAACCTCAAACTTTGGTTAGTAATCTCAAATCAAACTTGAACTATGTTACAAAAAATATTAAAATTATAAATATGAAAGAGACTCCTAAGAAGATCCACACAACATACTTGACTTCTTATCTACAGATCTATGTGTGTGTTAAAAGTGAAGTTCAGTTAACCCTTATTGTGATGATTTTTTTAAAAATCTTGATGGAGCTTGTAGGTTTTATTATAGTTTCTATTAAATCTCATTAAAATCATGGGAATCTCAGGTATTACTCTGCTACTAGTCAAGAATCCATGGCCTCTATATAGATACCTTGGGCTCCCTCTCTTTCCTTCCATTTATTTTCTTGATCATAATGCATTGTACATTGACCTTATTTCATCATATGAGCCTTTTGATTTTATTTATATATTCTCTTGGCTTGATTTTTATTTTGAAGTCATTGGTTATTTTTTTATTTGCGTGGAAAGAGGAGAACTAGAACCCATGTAAACTAGTATAGTTATAGAATAACTCATTACCAAAACATTCCTAGAAGCTAAATATGCACCAAGAATTATCATTATGTCTATGCCTTGATCCTAGATTAATTTTTTATCAAACCACCTCTTGACTATGTCTTGATGCTTATTGAAGGTTTGAAAGGCTCTACTCCTTGAATATTTCATTTTTATTATGTCTAGTAGTTAAGGCTCTGCTTTATCATTTATTTCCATGTAATCCTACATGAACTTATAAGTTGGTAGTTTTAGTATGATTGGGATACTAGCTTGTGTCCACATACCAATAGATAGGGTGAAGATTTAATGGACTACATGTATCTTGTTTCATCTACTCAAAGAGCATAATTTAATAAATTTTGCCAATCCCTAGGCTTATCCCCAACTAATTTCTTACTTTTACCTATCAAGTTTTTATTCATTGATTCTACCAGTCCATTTACCTAGGGGTAACGGTTAGAAGATAACCTGATAGTGATCTAGTTATCATGTGCCCACTCAATTAATTTAGTAGATATGAATGATGGTCTATTATCATAAACTAAATAAATTAGGGTGCCAAATCTAGTTTTGATGTGTTCCTCTAAGAAGCAAATCACATCTTGTGCTCTAGAATTCTTTGTGGCTATGGCCTTAATCCATCTAGTGAAATAGTCTATAGTAGTGAGTATAAACTTATGGATTATTAAAGAATTTGGGATAATGACACCAATGAAGTATGAACCCCACTAGTTAAATGGTCTTCCTTTAATAATAGGTTATAAGGGCATTGTTGCATGTACTTATATCTTATCTAAAGCTTACCATTCATGGCATGTTCTCACATGAACATGAACATCCTTGAAAACTATTGGCCAATGGTATCCCATTCATAAGATCTTGTGGGTTATGGTATTCCCATAAGGATGGCCACTACCTATCTTCTAGTGAAATTTTTCCATAATCTCTTTAGCTTCCTCTGTAGACACATACCTAAGATAAATGACTTTATAGTTTCTTCTATAGATGATTCCTTTCTTAATCATGTAATGAGTAGCTTTTAGCCTCAAAGTTCTCCTTAACTCTCTATTGAGTTCTAGGGAATAAGTACTTATAATTAGATATTTTATTATGTTAGTATACCATTATACTTTAGATACCTTAGCTTTACATATCTCCTTAATAATAATATGTGGATCAAGTTTAGTCATGAGTTGAACAATGCCTTGATGCCAAATAATCTTTATAGGCTTGATTTCTATGTTGAATTCCTTCAACTATGCCATCTATTTACCTCTATGTTCCCCTAATTTGTTTTATTGTAGGGTGAGATTGATAGTAGGATTAGGCATGATATAAATAGTCTTATTCCTTTAGATGTAGTTGTTGACATTTTAACCTCATAAGTTAAATTGTCAAACTTGCCACTTAAAACTTTGCATATCATACCCGTTTATCTTATGAGTCAATGAGTTGGTCTTAAAAATTCCTTAATGTGATTATTAGGAACTATACTATCTTAACATGTCATGCATGAATGAATAGGTCAGTTTGGTTGTGCATTTAATAAGTATACTTGGGAATCCAATAAAAGTTTAAGGATTCTATAAAAAAGATGTATTTTATGCTATGAATATCCCGTGCAAGTTTGGTGTCTTGATGTGTTTTCTATCTCAATATGTAAGCCTTAAAAAATGATCTAGTATTATGGTATGTGCCTAGAAACATCAAATTAAATCCATAGGAAATAGCCATTTAGATTTAAAAAATCTTCAACAGGCTGAAATTGAATGTAGAGATACCAAGTGTCAAAGCCTTCAATCAAATCAATAGATAAATGACACATGGGTGTTCAACTGAGTCAATAAGTCAAATGTATATTTATGGTGTGCATTTAATCATATAATTAAATATCAATGGTAAGCTCAAAGCCAAAAAGTTAGAAGATCCCAAGAATAAATGTGATGGTGCCAATTATCTCAATCATGGTGAACTCCCAAGAAAATTAATGAACCAAATTTGATCTGGCATATCAAAGATAAATGGTGCATATTAAAGTGTGCAAAGTTAGATCAATGGTATGAATCAAGGTCAAGAAGTCAATGATCCTAGATTACATGTAGGGCCACCACATGGCATAAGCACATTAACTAGATGGAGACTACCAATAGGGTCCATAAAAGGCATGCATGATTGCAAAGTGTTACAATCTCTAAATCCATGATCAAATATCAATGTGGGCCTACTAGGTGGTTTGATCTCAAATTCAAAGGAAGATCAATGGCCAATGTTGAAGGTTAAGGATAAAAGACTCCCAAGGAGATCGATAGAACAAATTTGATCCAGTTATAGGGGAATAAGATGAAGACATGTATCCATATTTGCAATGATCATATAAGCAATAGTGTGGCAAAGGAATGCCACATAAGTAGACACATTATATCAGAGTATTTTATGGATCCAAATAGGTGAACATATAAATATGAGATCCAAATATGATCTAGGTTACTATAAATAAACCCTACAAATTTGTATGCCACTATTAAACATAAACTAAACCTCTTAAAATCCCTCAAACATAAGTTTTACATCTTGTTAATGATCAAGAGATTGGATAGCCTAAAGATATTCATTTAAATTATGTCTATATGAAAATGAATAGGGTAATTGGTTTTCATCTATAGTGGACCAATGTTCAGGGTTTGGAGTTAAGGCAAAGTTATGATGGAGAAAGAAGTTGGCATGGGGGTAGGGTATTCTAACAATTATGTTTTAAAGGGACACTAGATGAATGAGTTTAAATGACTATCTAATAATGTAAAGAGAACATCAAGATGAATCATGGTGATATAAGCTCATTAAGTTGATGGAGAGTTCGGATGTTGAGAAAGGCAAGTAGAGCATTTAATGAAGTTTCAAGGTCTTTGGGGACTTTTCCCTTTCAATTGGATCATGACTCATCACCTTCAACAAGTTCTTATATTATAGTGTGTTTCTAATCTAATGAGAGGGCTTGTAATATATTTTAAGCTACTAAAAGGTAATTTATGGAGGTAGGATTCATGCTAATCAATATAAAAGTGGTTAGGCGTAATTTATTGATTTTTGTTTTCTTGATTCCTTCTCTCTTTTCCCCTTTTATTATAAATCTCCCATTTTAGCCACATAAAAAAGACTTCTATTTTTTTGGCAAGCCTAAGATATTCCAAGATTTGTACTATAACACCTATTTTATGTAATAAAAGACTAAATTCCTCCATTTAAATAGATGAATTAAAGTATGTTCTATGAATTCATTAATGTGGTTAAGTGAATGTATGCTTTATTTTTCCTCTATTTGAGTTTTCTCACCTTCATGAAGTTTTTTTTAGCTCTCACAAGGCATCCTAAGTATTATATATATTGTTGATTAGTTTAGAAGTGGACAACTACCCTCTTAGGCTAGATTGATAGTTAGTTCATGCATTTTTGCAAAATACTTATGTGAAAGTTGATCAAAGAGTGAGTGAAGTGATATTTTCAAGTATAAAAGTGTCTAATAATGTGTTATTTACAATTTTAAATGTCTAAAACATTAGTACATCACCTACTTTTACATATTTTCATGAATTATTATCAATTTCCCTCCCTTTTCTAAGCAAATGATTAGTTTAGGTGATAGATCTAAGGGAACTAGACCTCTTTGGAGGTTCAACCTCACTATAGGATACCCATGGCTTAGGGTTGTTCCCATTTTATGTCTTAGTTGGAGAGAGCCTGAAGAACCCTCTTCATGGGTACATATTAAGAACACAATAATTTTTAGCATGTCTAGTGGGACACATTCTCCTTGGAATAGCTAAATTTTGAATTTGAGAAGTATTTATAATATAGGAAGACCTCCATTATCATAAAAATCTAAAGATTATTCAAGTTGTATATTTCATATCATCATCTAAACAATACTCTCATGCCAAAGGTTATCACAAGGTCAAATAATAAAAGTATTCCTCTAGAATTTATTGAGTTGCCTTCTAATTCATATAAAAGAGAAAGGGTTAGTAGTATAAAATTTTATACTTAGAATAAATATTCATCTCCTAGTCATCTTATTTTCCTAAGTAGTGAAATTCTCACTATCTAGATGTCCATCAAAAACCAAGTGTTTGTTCCATTTAATAGGGGGAGTCCACTAAATTTATCCCAATTTGATGAAATTCTTATGTTTTCTCTTAAGAGTATCCCATTAATCTTAGGAGAAGATAAAAAACTCATCTTGAGTACATCCAACATGTTTAAACCTTTGTTTAGTTCACAATATTATTCAAAAGAATGTAGCTATTAGACTTCTTATTGTTTCCTTCAAAGGAAAAGTGTTATAGTGGTATAGAAACCTTCCATAGAATTCCATTTCTACCTGGGATGAAT
The DNA here is from genome assembly GCA_037957365.1 of Torreya grandis. NCBI lineage: Eukaryota > Viridiplantae > Streptophyta > Pinopsida > Cupressales > Taxaceae > Torreya > Torreya grandis. The sequence continues at coordinate 877,048 of JARHVA010005024.1, forward strand.
TAGCTGTAGCCTTAGTTAGATAATTTGAGTGAAAATATGATCATCTATCCTTAGTTGAGTAGATGACTACCATAAAGAGAGCTCTTCATGAGTTCATGTCTAATTTTAACATCAAATTACAAAAAACATGGACTAGGATACTTGGATTGATTAGACCATTCCTAGAATATGCCTTTTTATTACTATTTAAAGGCCCTCAATTATGATATTAGTGTGATGATACAATCAATGGGTGGTATTACCTTGCCAGATTTCTGCTTATGAGGTTGTAATAAGAGTAGAGAAAAACTTGATACAAGCTGGCAAGGTCTCTCCAAGGCCTCCAATGCTTATATTCCCAACATTGAAGTTTATATCAATTCCTAAAGTTCTTTAAATTCCATATTTATCTCCCATTCCATATGTTAAATATCAACTTGTAGCCCCTTCTAGTCAAGATATTGAGATTGGAGAGTTAAAAGGTTTGTTACAATCTTTTGGGAATGAAATACTACAACTTAAGAGGTATTAGTACCAACTAATAGGCCTGATCAATAACAAAATAAAGCAACCTATCATCCCTTCAAAGATCAAAATACTCCTTATCAAGGGTTTAGAGAAAATAGACCACCCTATCAACCATAAAGAGACATAACTCAAGCTAAACCATATGTAGCTCTTGACCCTAATGTAACTTCCACTTCAAAATTTATTGTTCCCATACCACCTCAAAACAAATTGATGTAGGATTCAGGTTGGTACTGTTTAATCTCAATAATGCTCAAAACTAAGCCTTAATGTCACAAAACATTACTGTGCCACAAATGACATAAGAAAAGTTTTATCTTCAAGGAGATCAATATCAAGAGGTGATTTTGGAATCACAAGGAGAGATTAAAAAATTTTAAGGGCATCCTTTTTCCATTAATGTGAATTAGAAAATGGATGATCATGTTGTATTCAATCAAGGTGGTGAGACTAGCAATGCAAGTGGCCAAGTTGAAACTCTAATTAGAGATAAAATAAGGGAAATTTATTATCCTCAATATGTGATTAATACTTAAATAAATCCTAATTTTGTTTCTAAGAGTACCAAAGATCAACTTGTTACCTACATCACAAAAAAAATCAAAATATAGAGGCTAGAAAGGTTTATCAAGTACCTCTTGTTCATGAGCAACCAGTGGTTTAGAAATTATAGCCAAAGGTTAGTGGGGCCCAATTAAGTATAGTGGATAAAATTAAAATATATAAAATTATAATTATCATGTGGGATTCCCTTTCTATTATAGGACAAAAATATATGCTCATTCAAGAGCTTTCAACTCCTAGATTGTCTCCAAAACCAACTGAGAAAGAAAGTGTTATCCTAACTAATTTAGACCATCCAAATAATCAAAAATTATAGTAGGTATATATGATAAGGGTGGATAAAATTTAGGTAAATTCAAATAAAAACCCTCCTTTCTACCTCTCTTTGATAGTTGGTGACACTTTGGTTCATAACTATATGGTGGATAGTGGAACTGATAACACTATTATGCCTAAGCAAATTATTGATAAGCTTGGTCTTGTTTATGATCCAACTACTAAAAGAGTATTTAAAATATATGTATCATTGATTAATATAGTATTTATTATTAAATATCTGAATTTTACACTACATTCTTGTCCTAATGTTACCCTTCATTAGGATGTAGTTGTGGTGGACATGCCTCCCTACTTTGCCATATGGCTATCAAGGGATTTTACCTCAAAGACTGGATGATACTTATCAATTGATTATACATATTTTTTGTTTATAAAAAGGTATGGTACCAAGGTAACAATAAATTTTGAACCTATTACACATTTACATTTGGACCCATATATGCCAAGTATTTTAAACACTAACTGTATCATCTCAGATGAGGTGCTAAAAACTGGTCAAGTGGAAACTAAGTCACCTTTAGATGGAATTACATAGTTTTGATTAATGATTGGGCCTATTAATTTCATTATCATTATACTTATAATATAACTAAATAATGGGGGATTGGTTTTTATTTCCTCCATGAGAATGATGCACCAATTCTAGCCTTGATAAAGGATGATGAGTCTAGTGATGGTCTATGGAAATTATACTTTGATGGATCAAGGAATAAACATAATACTAGGGATGTAATTATTTTTATTTCTCCATCAAAGAAAAGGTATTTTTTCTATTAAATTTAAGTTTGGTTGTTTAAATAATGTCATAGAGTATGGGGTACTAGTTCATAGTTTGTAGTGGGATAGGAAGATGAAAGTCAAAACCTTGCAAGTAATTGGTGATAGTGAACTTGTAGTTCACCAAGTAAAAGGTATTAATGTATGAAAAAAATTATTTCTTAGATCTTATAATCATAGGGTGTGGGAATTACTTGATGATTTTTAGGCTTTCAACATTTAGGTAGTGCCAAGGGATGAGAACAAACATGTAGATAGATTGGATGCCATTACAACACAATTTAGTATCCTAGTTGATATAAAATTTGAAAAAATTCAATCACACATTAAGGTGGTTGTAAGGCCTTCTATTCTAGATAACCATGAAAATTGGCAAGTGTTTGAAGCTGACAATCAAATTTTCAGGTTCTTATAAGAAGAGGCTGAATTTTTCTCAAGAAATTAATCAAATTTATTGCATCACTATGGTGATCAGATTTTGTAACTAAAAACAAATAAGTTTCCAAAGAGATTGGTCACACTTGAGTACATATTCAATGGTTATGATAAGTTGAAAAGAGAAAAGTCATTTTTGTCAACAAAGGAGGCATATTATGCCAATGTGGAGATTGTAGTTGTTAAGGAGTTGAATTTGGGTAAAGAATGCAATCCTTCATAAATATAATCTTTCATTTAATTATGTACAATTTTTGTTTATATTTCACATGTAAATATAGTGATCTCAATGGATTTGATCCAAGTCTAACTAACACAACATTGAGTTAGAGGTTAAAACTAAATCGGTGAGATAAATGCAAAGGCCTATCAATCTGAAGCTTGAGCCTTTGATGAGAACTAAGCTTCATAATCTCATAGAGTTATATATTATATTTCAAATAAATAATTCAACTTGGGTGGAAAACCTTATTCTAGTATGGAAGAATAATTATGAGATTAGACTATATTTTGACTTCTGTGATTTAAACAAGGCTTCTCTTAAAGATCATTATCCATTATCATCTATGGAACAAATTTTAAAGTTAGTTGTAGTTTCATAGAGGTTTTATTTGTTGGATGGATATAATGGTTACATTAAAATTTTGGTCATGGAATAGGACCAATTTAAGACTTCTTTCACTATAAAGTGGTGTAATTTTACATATAGAAAGATGCCCTTTGGTTTATCCAATACTAGAGAAACCTTTCAGATATCCATAAATATGGCATTCTAGGGCATTATTAATAGGTTTTTACTTGTTTATTTGGATGAAATAATATTTCTATCAATGACTTAAAGTGAGCACATGGTTCACCTCAAGCAAGTGTTTTAAAGGTGTAGGCAATATAAGGTGTATGTAAATCCCAAAAAGTGTGTCTTCTCAGTTCATGAATGTAAGATTCTTGGGCATGTGATTTTAAGATATGGTTTGAGTATATATCCAAAAAGGATAGATTCAATTCTTTCACTATCCATTCCCAATCACAAGAAGGATTTTCAAAGCTTCTTAGGGAAAATCAATTTTATAACAAGATATATTTTAGATTTTACCACATTATCTAGACCACTTACAACCATGATAAAGAAGAATCAGAGTTTTAGTTGGTCAAAGGAAGGAGTAAAAAGTTTTGAAGAAATAAAGAAGGCCATAGCTAGTGCTCCTACATTCATAAACCTACATTTCACAAAGGATTTCATTTTGTACACTTATGCTAACATAAACACTATCTCAAGAATTATTGTACAATAAAATCATGAGGATTTGGATCAGCCAATAACCTTCTTTAGTCAAGGCTTGGAAGATCATGAAAAAAGGTACTCTTTTGTTTAAAAACATGTACTTTCATTTATAAGGTCTCTCAAAAAAATGAGATACTTTTTTTCTAAACATAAGATACACCTAATGGTTGCCCATCCAAGAATTAAGGAGTTTCTCTTGAACAAAGACATAAATAAGAAAAGAGATAGTTGAATTATGAAGGTAATGGAGTATGATGTGGAAATAAAGGTCACAAAGTTTATTATAGGTAAGGAATTTATGATCATCTAGCCCAAGACTTACAAGAGGCTAATGAGGTGGTTTTGGTGTCAAATGATGAGGAGGTTGCAACTAATCATACCTCACCTTCCAGTTGGTGTCATGAATTGGTAGGATATCTCCAAGATGGTATTTATCCCTCCCATATAAATTCTTAAAAAAATATATTTTATATTGTAATCAATTCCATTTCTTCTTATTGATTGTTTTTTATTCAATAAAGATATCAATGGCAGGTTGATAATATATATAGAGCCAAGACAAACATATATATTACTTGAGTAGTTCCATGATGTACATAGTGGAAGGAACTATTATACAAGGACCATAACCCTTAAGCTAAGGATAGGTGGCTATTATTGGCCTAGTATATTTGGTGATTATCATGCATGGGTTAGGAAGTGTAAATAGTGTGCTATGTTTGTAGTAAAAGTGAAACTTGTATCCTTACCTCTCCAATTAATTGAAATCGACAAACCCTTTCTCCAATAAGGATTGGAATTTAATGGTCTCATTAATCCTCCTTCAATTTTAGGACATAAATGGATACTAATTACTATAGATGACTTCACTAGATGGATAGAAGCAGTAGCATTTAAAGAAGCAAATGAATCTAATGTTTTATATTTATATGAAGGTTTGCTTACTACATTTGGAGTTATTTCAACTATTATTTTTGATAGTGATATGGCATTTATGGGGACTAGGATCAGCTAATGGGATGTTTAACATGGAATCTATCTCAACACTTCATCAAATTACTATCTATAAGGCAATGGTCATGTTGAGTCCATATATAAAAAACTATTAAAGATCATATGAAGGACTATTGAAGATAATCAAAGGTCATGGCATCTTAATTTGAAATCAAATCTATGGGTTGATAGGATCACCTATAAAATATCAATAGCCAACTCTTCATATAAGTTGGTGTATGGTAAGGAAGAAAGATTACCTATTTTTATTGAGTTTCCTTCCTTTAAACCAATCCATCAACTTGATTTGTTGCAGAATGAACCAATGGAGATTAGATATGCTAAGATTATGGAGATGGAAGAGGTTCGTAATTAGTCCATGTTATCCATGGAAACCCACCAAGCACAAGTGAAGAGAGCCTTTGACAAGAGATCTTCTTAATGAAGTTTTAAAGGAGATTTGGGCTTCAAGTGGGATGCGGATAGAGATAAACTAGGAAGGCATACAAATTTTGACTCTCTTTTGAATGATATCCAACTATAAATCCCATAATACCTTCTAAATTGTAAAGATGGGTGGTGAGGAGCTTCATATCCTAGTTAATGTGATACATTTGAAACATTGTTATTGAGAAGATAGGTTTCATGTACATAATTACTTTGTTTGTTTTCCTTCAAGTGTTGTTCTAACACATTAGTTTATTTGTTTTTTATCCCAAATAAGTGATTTATTTTCACACTTGCTTTGTTTAGATTAGTTTCCCTATTTTATGTGTTTCCTTCCTTATCTTAATAGAATAATTGTCTTATTTTAAGTCAAAAGGTTTCTTGTAGTCATGGATCAAATGTGTCATTTTTATGCATCCAAAATTCATGTAAATGGTTTATTCCTCAAGCATAGTAGGCATGCTTCCTAGTTGAGTTGCTAAAATGTTGACAATTTTAACCTCACAGGTCAAATTGTCACCCCTACCATTCAATTTTTTAAATATCATGCTAGTTTATCTTATGAGTCAGTGAGTTGGTCTTGAAAATTCCTTATTGTGATTACTAGAAACTAGACCATCTTAACACATCATATAGACATGAAGATGTTAGTTTGCTTGTACATTTAAAAGGTGTACTTAGGAGACCAACCAAATTTGAAGGATTCCATGAAAATGATGTATTTTGTGTTATGCATATCCCTTATAAGTTTGGTGTCTTGATGTGTTTTATATCTCAAGATATAGGCCTTCAAAAATGATCTAGCAGTATGGGACGTGCCTAGAAACATCAAATTAAATCTATAAGAAATAGTTGTTTAGATTCAAAAAATCTTCAACATGCTTAAATTAAACATGGAGCTACCAAGTATCAAATCCTTGCTTGATCAGATTAGATTATCAATGGTATGTAGGTTTTCAACTAGGTCAATAAGTTAAATTTAGATCTATGGTACATGTTTAACTAAATAATCAAATATTAATGGTGATCTCAAATTCAACAAGTCAAAATATATTGATAACAAATGTAATAGTGCCAATGTCTCAATCATAGTGAAATCCAAAGTAAATCAATATATCATGTTTGGTTTGGAAGATCAAACATCAATAGTGCATGTTCAATCAAGTAAAATAATATCAATGGTGTGAATCAAGGTCAAGAATTTAATGAGCCTAGATTACATACAAGTACACCATGTGGTATAAGCACATTAACTAGATAGAGACAAATAATAGGGTCCATAGAAGGCACATGTGATTGCCAAGTTTCACAATCTCTAAATTTGGGATTAAAGATCAACATAGGGATTCTAGGTGGTATGATATCAAATGTAAAGGAAGATCAATGGACAACATTCAAGGTCAAGGCTAGGAGACTCTTAAGGAGATCGATGGAGAAAATTTGATCGAGTTCTAAGGGAATAATATGAAGACACGTGTATAGATTGACAATGATCATATAAGTAGTGGCATGTCAAGGGAATGCCACATAGGTAGACACATCAGGTCAAAGGATTTTATGGATCTGAGCAGGTGAACATATAAATGTGAGATCCAAATATGGTCTAGGTTATCATAAGTAAACCTTACAGATTCGCATGTTACCATTAAATATTAACTAATTCTCTCAAAATCTCTTAGATATAAGTTTTACATATTATTCATGATTGAGAGACTAGGAATCTTATGGATGTTCATTGAAATTATGGCTATATGAAAACTAATAGGGGAATTAGTTTTCATATATAGTGGACCTATGTTTAGGGTTTTGGGTAAAGGTAGAGTTGTGATAAAGAAAGAAGTTGGCATGGGGGTAGGGTCTTCTGACAATTGTGTTTTGAAGGGATACTAGATGAATGAGTTAAGTGATTATTTAATAACATAAAGAGCACATCAACATGAAGCACGGTGTTATAATCTCATTAAGTTAATGGAGGGTTTGGAGGTTGAGAAAGGTAAGTGGGGCATTTAATGAAGTTTTAAGGTCTTTGGGGACTTTTTCCTTTCAAGTGGATCATGAATCATTACCTTCAACAATTTATTATCTTATAGTGTGTTTCTAAGCCAATGAGAGGGCTTGTAAGCTATTCAAAGCTACTAAAAGTTAATTTATGGAGGCAAGATTCATGATAATCAATAAAAAGGGGGTTGGGCCTCATTTATTGATTTCTATTTTCTTTATTACCTCTCTCTCTATTCCTATTTTCTTATATATCTCCCATTTCATCCCATTAAAAAAGACTTTTGTGCTTTCAGCATGCCCAAGCTATGCCAAGGTTTGTACTAAAACACCTATTTGATGAAATAAAAGACTGAATTCCTCTCCTAGCATAGCTAAATTGAAGTGTGTTCTATGAATTAATTGATGTGGTTAAGTGAATGTATGATTTCCTTTACCTCTATTTGAGTTTTCTCACCTTCATGAAGTGTTTTGTATCTCTCATAGGACATCCAAAGTTCCATAGATAGTTTTTTGATTGGTTTGGAAGTGGAAAACTATCCTTCTAGGCTAGATTGATTGCTAGTTCATGCCTTTTTAAGAAATAATTATGTGAAATTTGATCAAAGAGTGAGTGGAGTGATATTTTCAAGTTTGAAAGTGTCTGATAGTGTGTTATGTACAATTGTAAGCATCCAAAACATTGGTGCATCACCTACTTTTACATGTTTTCATGAATTGTTGTCAAATTTTCTACCTTTTTTGAGAAAGTGATTAGTTTAGGTGATAGATCCAAGGGAACCAGCCCTCTCTGGAGGTTCAACCTCACTATAGGATACCCATGGCTTGGGGTTGTTCCCATTTTATGGCTTAGTTAGAGAGCCTGAAGAACCCTCTCTATGGGTGCAAATTAAGACCATAATATTAATTTCAAAATTTATTTACTACTTTGAAAATAATGAAGATTTGTTTATCAATCAGAGAGTACTAGAGTTATGTATCTTTTAGATTTATTCTCATAAATGTAATTGGATGCTTAGTCTCATATTTATTCTATGTCATAACAATAGTAATTATATGTTCTAAAGAAAATGAGTATAAGTAGAAATTATTTATGAAATTTGGACAAATTAATATCGAGGCCTAAGATATTACATATTTAATGTCTTAGAAAGACTTTCAGGTCTCAACTATCCATTCTATTTTGGTATCCTACATGAGCATTGCATTCATGGGTCTAAGGTCTAAAAATATCTATAAATATTGAGATAAACTTCCTTATGAAGTTAATCTTCCTAAAGAATGATTTTAGATCCTTTTTACTATTTAGTGGTGTAATCTTTAAAATTCCCTTGATTCTATTTGGATCAATGATAATCATCTATTTGGTGATGATGTATCCTAAGAGTTTACCTTCAGTTACTCCAAATATACTTTTTATTCAGGTTTAATGAGATAATAAATATTTTTCACCTCTTGAATATTGTTTAGAGGTAGCCTACATGGTCATTCCTATTCCTTGAAAATATAATAATATCATCCATATAGATTATTATTCATTTAACTATTAATCCTTTGAATGCATGGTCTGTGCCATGCTAAAAGGTAGATCCTATGTTTATTAGGCCAAATGGCATCTTCTTATATGAATAAGTTCCCCACTTCATAGTAAACACAGTCTTCATCCTATCCTCTAATTTTACTATTACTTAATTATAGCCTAAAAATCCATCCAAGAAGGACATCATTTCAAAACCACTTACTATCTATATCACCTCATCCAAAAAAGGTAGGGGATATTTATCCTTTTTAGAATCCTTATACAAGTTATTGAAATCAACACATAATATCATCTCACTATTCTTATTTTTGACTGGAACTAAATTGGCCACCTAGGTAGAATGTCTAATTAGAAAGATGATTCTTGCACTTAATATTTTCTCCTCTTCTCTTTGAATGAGAGGCTTCAGGATAAGATTGACTAGTCTCTACCTTTATATGAATGGCTTGTGGTTTGGTTATAGAGGAATTTTATGAGTTATGAGTTATAGCCTAGGGGTCATAAACCTTTAAGTCTTCATAAGTCTAATCAATGACATCTTTGTATCTATTGATTAAATCCTTCTCTCATTATCTTTCCTCTGGGGTACAATTACGGCCAATGTTAACATATCATGGGCTATACTCATATCTTAAATTTTCCCCTTTGAAGTTAGATTCATTAACCTTAGGTTGCCTAAGCTACTAAGTTTGGGGATCTATGTCAAATGGTCTATCTAAGGATACTAACCCAATTGGAATATGATTCTCTTTGAGTTGGGGAATACCTTTCCTATCTGACTCCTCTTAATAGAGATGATTGACTTCCTTATCATTGATAATTTAGGACTCAAATTCTCCTAAATTAGTTATAAACTAAATGATCTATTGATCATAATCAAAGACATGTAAATTTTATATATTATTAGGAATATAAGGATAAGGTACCAATTGAATAGATAATCTCTTTACCTTGGATTCTTAGAGATGCTCCAAATTAGTAGCAACAATAACTAGTGAATCTATAGCTTAATTCTACTTTTTAGGAATTGATACAATGTTAAAATATTCAAAGCTCTCAATCAAGTCCCATGATCTATGTTTATACCTTATCAAATAAAATAGCTTACATTGATATTTATTTATGACTCAATTAACTACCAGCTCTTAGTCACAAAACACTAGCACCTACTTTACATTGTTCTTGAGTGAAAATTGTAATCCCAAAATTAGGGATTCGTATTCAACCCTATTATTAGTGAAAGGAAACTATAACCTATATGTTTTCAAAAACTTCTTTCCCTATGGATTAATCAATTTGATTCTTATGCCTGAAACTTGTTTGGATCTACCACCATCTGAGTGTAAATTCCATAGTTGATTGGAACCTTTAGATTATTTCTCTTTTATTTGATTTTGCATAGTGAAAGTGTGAATACCAAGGATATTAGATTCATACTTTACCTATTCATTATTCACATTATACTCCCTGATAAGATATTTCATCCTCAATTTCTTGTTGATCTAGCTTTTATTTTCAATGCCTCTCCATGGTAGTTGTTGGCCAATTTTGGCCCACATACCAAGCTTCTACTTGGATAGAGAAGCTAAACAAAATTTGTGACCAATAAATGATAAAAAGATGGAAAAAAATCTTTCAAGAGCCATACCATATTAAATGTCATGAAGAAATGGACTAGTCATCTCAATTATGAATTTTATAAGTATGCTTAGAAAGCCTCGTAGGCCAAAAGATCACATGAACATGAGGTTTTTCATGCCTAAATCATGTTCTACAAATTTTATATCTTGATGAGGTTTATTCTCAAGATATAAGTCTTTAAAGTTAAACTTTTAGAGTGGGATGTATGTACTGGCATCAAATTTAGGATTCATGAAATAACCATTTGAATTTAAATGTTCTAAGGATGAATGCATGGCTAAAAAGTGACAAGATCTCAGGTACCCATATGAATATCTAATGGGCCATGGTGACTCAATGTTGTGTGATCCATTGTACCAAAGTAGATCAATGACATGTGGGTAGTTAATAGGTCAAAAGGTCCCTAGAATGAGATTAGTAGTTTATGTTTAATCAGATCAAAATATCCAATAGTGAGTGGGTGATTAATGATGTTAGTGGGTTTGCAAGATCCAATAAAGCACATTAAATCATGAATTGAAGATCAACAACAAGATCACAATCAAAATATCAATGTATCCTAAGATTAAATACATAACTAACAAGTGGTAAGATCTTAGGCACCTAAAAATAAATCTAAAAATGCATGTGACTGACAAAGATAATGGGTCCAAGTAGATTGACAATGTGTGATCCATCATGTAAAAAAAGATCAATGAGGAGTAAAAGTTCAATAATTTAGTGAATCTCAAATAAAAATGCATAGTTTCCAAGTTTCACAATCATGCTAACTACCAGGTAAATCAACAGTTTATGATCCATCATAAAAATCATAGATCAATGACTAATAATGAAAGTCAAAGGTGTCATAATCTAAAAGCTTGAATTAATTTTGGTAGTAAAAATTAAAGGTAAAAGTTATGAGACTTTGACTGGAGGTCAAATATAGTTTAGGTAAAACTAAGAGCAAATATTTTAAAGGGATATGTCACCATCAAAGATTAGCTGAGCATCCTTAAGCATAAGACATAGTGATATAGTTAGGATTATTAATGATAAAGTTTTGATGCCACTAAAGCATAATTTGGATCTAGTTTAAGGGTTTTTGGAACTTACAAGACTATTTTTTATGAGATTATAGTAATTTTATATAACTATGTTCACTATTCTTTAAAGAAGACCTATACATATGATGAGTTCGTAGATTCTACAATGTTAAAAGGTAGAATAGGTTTGTTTAAATGTAATATATATCAAGATATGACTATACAGCTTGTAGGTTTTCATTGACATGATATCTATAGGAAAACTAATAAATTGGATTGGTTTTCAATCTATATTAAGACCTATGTTCAGGTTTGGGATAGGGGAAGATATGTGATTATGGAGAGGTTTCTCATCCTTCAACATAGTCATTTCCTTGACAAACAAGTACTTAAAGCCACTTAAAGTAGAGTTAGTCTTAGATATGTCAAAATTCAAGATATGAGGTTTTTGTCCTCATGTGAAAGTCAAGTGAAGGTGGTGTAGAGTCCGAAGATGGATATCTCATGGTTAGAGAAAGTAACTAAAAAATTTAATAGATTTTTAAGGTACCTATGGGTTTTTATTTCTAACAAGATCATGACTCATCATATTTGGAAAAATCTTGTCTTCTAGTGTATTTATCAACTAATGAGAAGATCTTGAAGACTATTGGAGAAAATGAATGCTATTTTGTCTATGATGTATTAACCTTGATTTTATCAAAAGGTAGTGTAGAATTCAAGAAAGGTGATTAGGAATCTATCCAAGTGATTAGACCTCATTTATTGATCTATGTAGTCATGTTCCCTCTTCTCTCTCCCTTTCTCTTATATCACCCCATTATTTCCCATTTGTAAGGGCTCTCTTGAATTCTAGTCTCTCACAAGGACTCTATGTTATTGAAGTGCAAGTTATGCTTTAAGATATTAATAATTATGCTCATCTTGATTAGGATAAACCCTATTAATAATTTGTAAGAACTACCCTTGATGCAATAATAGACTTTTTAACCTATCTCTTTCCTTAGATATATGTTGAGTGAGTTATGCATGATGGAATTATGAAAGAGAATATTCCTCATCTATTGTACTCATTTCTAACCTCCTTTAGGGTGTTTTTAGGCTATTATAGGTTTGGATTAGTGTTCTTCCTGAACCTATTCAATGAAACACTTTTGAAATGAGCTAAATAATAAGATTTTGTGAACTAGCATTGCCTTTTGTAGATATAGTGTGGGTTTAAGCTTATGGGAGTTTCCCATTTTTATTTGGTGCATCACCTTTTAGCCTTCTAGTGTCCCCAAAATTTCACACTTCAAATTTTGGGGTACCCCTTTTGAAATTTTGCATCTTTTTCTTATGTGAGTTAGTTATATTTGTTAAACTAGTGCCCTAAATAAATAACTTAGGTTCTGTTAGTTGTAGTATTTGATTGATTGTTTTCCACAGTTGCTCCTAGTCACTCTAGATAATTAAAATTAATTACTTAAAGCCATTACTAAAGACCTACTTACACATCCCATTTAGTGAATCAAGGAAGATAAAATGCTCTAGCTCATTCTTAATGCATACTAGGTTTCTTAAAATGCTTTACTTACTCAAAAATAAGTAAAGTTCTACCTCAAACCTGAATTGCTCTCCATATTTCAAACTAGGTTTCTCAAGTTGCTTTACTGCATTACCAAAATTAAGTAAAGTAATCCCACAAACCCACCAAGTATTTCCTAAAGAAAATTAGTTTTTCAACATTACTTGAGCTACTCATTGACCAGGACCTACTCAGGTTTATGAGAGTACTTTACTTGAAAATCCAAAATCAAGTAAAGTAACTTGTAAAACTTGATAAAAGAGTCAAAGGATTACATGGCTTTGCCACACTTGTCATTAATGCATTGGCATTTTTATATATATTGGGAAATTCCACCTCATTCCTACCTGTCAGCTAAGTCATCCAACCAAGTAATCACACTTGTAAACCTTGATTCATGCCTTTTAAGCCTCTAGAGTAATTTTGAGCAATTTCCTTTTCAACCCATTTGTACCTAAGATAAGCAAATCATCTCTTGGTCATTTTTTATGTATTTTGTTTACCTCTTTCTTGGTGTTTTTTCTCTACAAATGTTCTTTACACTACCATGATTATTTCTCTATTAAGTTTGCTTTGTTTTAGTTTTCCTTTTGATTTCTTAGCATGATTAGGTTTTTTAAATCATGAACTCATACTTTTAATCATTTATCATGCTATATAATTTTGTCAAAAAACCTCTGAGAAATTGAGCCCTTCATGAAAACCCTAGTAGTTAAGATTCCTTGCCCACTCAGGTCCCCCAACCCTAATTGCTTCCTTAGGTTTTCAAGACCAAGTTGATACCCTTAATAAACATGACCTTCAAAATCCTTATTCACTTTGAGTTCTCTAGCACTACTTACTCAGGTTTCCAACTCAAAGTAACTACCTTTAGAAAACCTAAAATCTTGATCCTAGACAAACCCACAAAACACTACCTAAGATCTACTCAGGATTTCCTTTCCTCATTACTTACTTTGGGTTTCTCATATGTAGTTATTATCTCTCAAAAACCTAAAGTCTTGAGCCCAAAGAAACCTGCACCATACTACTCAAGACCAACTTGGAATTCTTCCTCATTCTTTTTTACTTTAGGTTTTTGAGACCAAGTAACTTGATTAGGAAAGCCCAAAGTTGTAAGCCATCAAAAACCCAAACTTGTCTATATAACCCTAGTGACCTCACTGAGGTTTTTGAGGTCCTATTACTTAAAAGAAAGATGTTTAGGTTTTCAAGCCTTTAAATTACTCAAAACCTAAAACTTGTTTAGAGATACTTCAAGAGTAATGAGTTAACTCTTTTCTCAATCTTTCTAAACTAGTTGGAGTAGTCAGTAAGTGTTTAAAATAACTTATCAAGTTTTTAAAAGTTTAAAAGAGCTAATGTCTAGGTTAAAAGGGTCAAGAAAATCAAAGGAAAAGGTAGATAAAATAGAAGTGCAGGCAATGATAATAAAAGAGGTCCCATAGCTTTAGAGGATATTCTAGAGCCAAGAAAAAAGGGAAAAGCAAAATCTTAGAAAGCCAAGCCGCAAAAAACCAAAATGAAGTATGAGTATAAGGGTTACTTAATTAAATCAAGCATAGCCTCTAAATTAATTGAGATAAGTGATATAGATATGGGGCACATGTCTATAGCTAAATTATTGGATAAATATAAGTCCATAGCAAAAACTCTACTCCTACATGTTATGAATACTAGTGGAATTCTACAAGATACCACTTTCCCAAGCTCAGCTCAACTTCTTGAGTTTGTTCTCAGATGTGCCAAATACTATGACTCCCTGAATAGGGCTATAAAATATATTGTTGGGAATGTAGCTATAAGACTAGATGTTCAGCAACTCAATTACTATATGACAATCCCAACATCACTAAAAGTGATTGAGATAACTATGGAGAAAGTCAAAATCCAATGGGAGACTAAGTCATCAGAATGCATTAAGATAATGAATACTTACTACTTAAAGAAATTATATCATGCTTCTAGGTTCCCTAACAAGATAGTGAGGTTAGATTTATTTTAGGAAGTGGATGATATCATTCAATTAATATGTAGAATCAATAGTGAAAAGAATGCCAAATGTTTTTCCCTATGGATGTATGTTTAAATCAGGACTATTGATTTCCCTAGAAGCTCAGCCAAAATTGAATGGGCAAGAATGATAAGTGATAATATGGATCAATAATTAAGGAATGTGTTGTACACTTTTGATTTCAAGATGACTTCATTCCTTGTGTATGAAGTAGCCTCAATTAGAGCTTTTCAAGGATAAGAATAAAAGAACACTATCAAGTGAACCAATTTATGATTATTACCCTCAGATGGTCCTTTTAGAGTACTAAAAACATTATATTTTAGTAAATGATGGATTATTTTATGAACTCATTTGTAAGTTAAATACATCCCTGAAATATAAAAGAGTATCAGATGAAGCATGGGATGTAGTTTCACTATATGGTTGCATTTTCATCTAGTTTCTTGACTTCACATACCTCAAAGTAGTATTTTTCTTAGGTGCACCTATCAAGCTACCTAGGTATCCAAGTGACAAGTGGGTTCTTATGGAAATGTGTAGATAACTTGTTAAATTACATGATTTATAGTCAAAGGCTCACAAAGCAACCATTCAATTTTCCTATTATTATTGTCTAGTATCATTGCCGAACCATTTATAAATCTTGGAATGTATAGAAGTAGATGTACCATCATTACACTCAAACACACTTTGATGTTAGAGCCAATTTTAATTATAGAGGTGTGGCTCAGAATATAGTTTCCCATGAGTACATGCATATCCCAACATTTGAAGATTATTAGACTGATTGTAGAGATGATTTTGGTGTAAGGATAAAGGACAATAGTAGATTGACTATGGAATATATTCATGCATTTGATCTACCCACTATCCCTGATGATATAGATGATGATGGGGTTGTCACTAGTGACACTTTTCATGCTACTAGAGGAGACAATGTTCCAATTCCTAAAATTAATTTTGGTGAAAAGCAATTTATAAATATCATAAAGAGAACTTCACATATTTTAGTTATGAATTATTATAAATAAAGGTTATTATATGAAGGAATTAATGAAAGAGACTAATCATACAAGAAAAAAGAGATAGTACAAGGGGAAAGTAACCAAGGTCTCATAAAGAATTTAAAGTTAAAGAAAAATGTTGATGATACATTTTTAGTAGTAAAAGATAAAAACCTAACCCAGTCAGTTATTCCCACCCCATCATTGGACTCTTTTACTAATACTACTATTCTTATTGTTTCCACCAGTCCCACTTCCATTTCACCCATCATAGATTCATCAACTTTATTTCCTCTTAAGTTTTATATCACCAAATCTTCTAATAAATCTATTCCAAAGGAATCTCCTCCTCATCCATCTTCCCCACCTACTTCACCACCACCACCTCCTCTAGAATATCAACCCATCATTTAAAAAGATCCTAAGAAAGAATCCTTGTAAGAGTTAATGTTTGAAAAAGAGAAGGAAGTTGAAATAAGAGAGGAAGTTGAAAAAGAAGTAGATATAATAGCAAATAATATTGATGAGGACCCCAAGTAGAAGATGGAGATGACAGAAGGAAAAGTATCTGAGAAAGAAAAGGAGGTAGAAATAGTGGAAAAAAAGACAACAAAATAAATTGAGAAGCAAGTAGGGAGAGTCAGCAAAATAAATTCAAGAAGATACTTTGGTATAAGAAGTTCCTTCATAAGAGCTAGTGGTAGGAAATGATTAGCAGCAAATGGTGACCCATTTAAACACCTTCACTTATGTAGATTTTTTATCTTGGTTGGCATTACAGATAGCTCTAGAGCTAAAAGAGGTGATAAATCTCAAATAAATAGACTTACAACTACTAAGAAGCTTAGATAAGAAAGGAAAGAAGCCCAAGTCCACTAAGGTAACTTCAAAGTTAATAATTGAATCTTTAAGGTAGAAGTTTATAAAAGTAGTAGTTTTACCATAAGGAATGAACAAAGAAGAAGTCACTCAAAGTGACTTAAAAATTTCAAAGATACCCCTTGGAGAGGTTACCACTGAAGATTAAATCAAGATATGCAAACCCTGATAAATACTATCTTTAGGAAACTTGATGAGGAAAAAGCTGCCAAGGCCAAATTGAGAGAGAAAAATGATAATTGTGTGAGATAATTGCTAAAGTAGTAAAGTTTTCTCCTTAATAGACATTACCTCTAGAAGTTTTGATTTCTTGACAAGTGATTATTGAAGTGGAAGAGATTAGAGATAAGGTGAAATCTATATATAATTGGAATGATAAAATGAAGCAAAGAGCCCAAGGAATCTTCCCAAATATTTTAGATGCTTATCCTAATATTTTAAAGAAGATAGTAGAAGTAAGAGTAGTGAGAAATGAAATATAAAATGAAAATGACATTTCCAAGATTCAACAATAATGTATACAAGTGATAGTTAATCTAGATGAGAAGATTTTGATTGAGGAATAGATTGCTCTTGAGGGATCTACAAAGAAGATAAAACAAGAAAAGTATCTCCTATATTTTCATTTGAGTATTCTACTAGACATAGGAGAGGATATGAAGAAATTAGAAGAAGATGCATATAGTGAAAAGATTAATCTAGAAGACTCCCTCTTTGGTCTCGTAGGTATATGTTCAAGCAATGTTCTAAGAATAGCTGAACAATTAGGTGAGCAATTCAATCAATGGATGGATAAGGCCATACATCCTTTAACAACCAAGTCTATCAAAGAGTTGATTAGATGTTGAGAATAACTAAAGATACTTGAGCCAAGGCTTGAGAAAATTAAATCTCATTACAAAAGAATTGAAAGAGAGATGCTAAGATTGGAAATAGAAAGATAGTCAATTGCTAAATCAAATGGTACAAGAATCTAATTGATGATATCTCTACACACCAAGTACATAGAGAAGTGTAAAAGTCAAGTCCATGAAGTAGATTAATTTTACCCCAAGTCTTGAACAATTTCTTTCTTCTTCTTCTATTTTTTCTCTTCTATTCATAAATACACTATATGTAATCTTGTTTCAAGTGATTAATTTGTAAAATTAATGTCATTATATGATTTACTTCTAGAGTAAAATTACTTTTTAAAATTAAAAGACTTGAGTAATTTGGCTAAAATGCCATTACTTACAGTCATCTAGTTAAAGTGAATTACTTAAACAAATTTTGTGCTACATGTAAATTGGTTGTATTCACCCAAAAAAATAGATCAAATAAGTGCTACATGTCACTAGCTTTTGCATTCCATGAAAGAAAAAATAGAGGGAAGACATTACTCAATAGTTTCCAATTTTAGTGCAACACATTGGAATTGAGGAAGTTGACTCCTTTTGGGATTTTTCATCTAAAATTGTATAAATATAAGTGTAGGCCTACATTCCTAGGGATGATAATTTTTGTATGCAAGCAATTGTCTAAATTGTACAAGAAGTTTAAGAAATCTAAAACATTGTGTTTAAGATAATCAGATTATTTTGTATGAATTTTGATGAAAGTGAACAAGAAAGAATTTGTTTTTCTAAAGAAATTTTTATTTGAGGGAATCATTATGTGAGTTTTATGAAGATAAAATGGTAAACTTTATGTTATATTTTAATCTAAGTTGAATTCATAGTTTTATTAATCATTTTTTGGAAAGGTTATCACATTTTATATGTTTATCTACTTGCACAGATACAATAGTCTCTATAAAACTATTTATTGTGAAGTGAAATTTTCTTCTTTCTCAAGAATTATAATAATTTCCTTATTCCCCAATCTCTCATTATTTATTTCCACATTTCCAAAACCATTTGTTTACTTATTACAAAATCCCTTTGTTATGGGTCTTGAACATAGTGATTAAACCCCAAACAAAACCAATTTACACATAACTTGTTAGTTCTATGAATAATTATAAATTTTAAGTAATTAAAAATAGATAAGCATAAATATGTGAGAGCTTCACCATTAAATGAAGGGGATTTAACCCATGACTACCTAGATATGTTTAAATCAATTTAAAAAATATCTAGCCAACACCTTCTTAGGAGCCCTTTCCCCTTTCTAACCCTTTTCCCTGTGATGAAATTAGTTTAAGTGATTCATCAGAAGGAATCTAGCCTTCTCTAAAGGCTTAACCCTATTATAGGATACCCACAACCTGGGGTTGTTCCCATATTATGACTAGGAGTGGGGGAGCCTAAATAACTCTTCCACAAGGGTAAAATCTCATGTCATAATAGTTTATGGCATACCTAGTGAGATTTTACTACATTATACATCTCATTGAAAGGTTCTTGGGTGTTGTATTTTAGTGAAATCAACCTTTGGAGGCATATTTGCAAATACCAATGGTGACTCCATTATCAACATTCGCTGGTATAATTAGCCCAGGTGCCTAATAAATATTCTTTAGTATGTATCATCCCCCATTTGATCAAAATACATGATATTTCATTATTTATCCTTCATATCAAGTTATAAATGTTCATGGCTTCACCCCAAGTGGCCCTCAAGATTCAATGTATCATCCTTATTAGAATTTGCCTCTCTCTAGTCAACTAAAAAAGAGCCTTAAGGAGATATGGCTTGATCTTGAAAAATAATTAAGAGAGGTTGATAGGGAAGAAGAGTAATATAGGAAATAATAGAATCTTGAAAACCAAGATTATGTTTAGGAGTAGGAATTGAGGTTTCAGGGAGAATGCTTGGTTAGGTAAGACCAAGCTATAAAAGAAAATAACTATCAATTTTTCTTAGGAATGAGAGAAACCAACCCTAAAACCCAATTTCCCTCTCTTACTCTTGTTTATTCTCAAACCCAAACCCCTAGTCAACCTTTTCAAATCTCATCCTCATCAAGATCCAAACAAGTCACTAAAAATCATTTATATAAGGAACATGAAGCCATCCCATCTTAGATCCTCTGCTATGCCAATGACCTTGACTATGTCATACCTTCTCTTGTGAACCACCCTCTCCCATACCCATTAAATAAAAGGAGAAGGCGGCCACTCCTTATGTTTTCCCCTCATGGAAATCAATCAAATAGGGCATAGAAAAGAGAGAGGAAGTGCTAGCTGAGTTAATCCAAGAATCAATTTGACAAAAAAAGGTGTTAGTTTAGCTCAATGAGCTTCACATACAAAATTTGTATGACTCTATTTCCCTCCTCTAAGATCCACCAAAGATAGCCTTCAAAGTCCCTAGATGGAAGGATAATCTCCTAATATGCAAGCAATGTGAACATCTTCACCCTCCCACCATATCCCTCTTGGATAAAGAGCTCATTTTGCAAATAATAGAGGAAGAGATTGTAAGCATAAGTGAACCTAAATAAGACAAAACAAGTGTCTATTATAAGGAAATAATGATAGGTATCCCACTCCATTTAGAGGAGGAGAAATTAGGCTTAGGCTAGTTATTGTGGCATGGGTTTAACCTTGATGAATTAGAGCTTAAAGGTAGTACTAATGCTTTCATATTTGAAGGGAGGTGTATTTAGGATGTAGATGAGATCAAAGGTGATAATGATTTGTTCTAATAACTTTCATTTAGTATGGGTAAGGATGAATATGAGGAAGAAATAGAGAAAAAGGAGAATTAGGATGAACTATGGCAATAGTTGTACCATAACTTCATGGAGAAAATAGAGGTTATAACTAGCCTATGCCTCCTCCATAGCATGAAAATAAACTTGTAGATCAAGATATATAATCTAACCAGTCTCAATATAAATTGTCTATTAAAGGTAGTAATGATGTCTTTAAGAATGAAGGAGAATGGTCAGATCAAGAGCCATAAGAATATGACATTTCTAACCTTAGATGGGTTGATGAGATTTCATATAGATCCTTTCAAAATAAGTAAAGAAAGTATGGTGTTAAAGGTGGCATTATCCTGGATGACCAAGAGGAAGCTAGTTTTTAGGATCACTTAGAGATTTTTTATCTAATCCTAGATAGTCAACCTTCATACTCAAAGGATCCATTAGATGAGGAGGTTAAAAGTGCTCCTATAGTCCATTTTAGATCAATCCTTGAATAAATGGACCAATATGTCTATATTGGAGATATGTTTGTCCAACTTCCTCCTCTTGAGAGCATACCAAAAGAGTCAACATTCAGGAATCTTAATTCACCTATCATGAGCTCTCAAAATTAAGGTGTTTTCCATCCTGGTCTACCACAAGTGAGTGATGATAAATACTTTCCATTTGATCTAGGAGGAAGATACTTGTAAGTTATAACCCTATATATATTAGAATAGTTTTCTTGTTTCCCTTTAAGTTCCTTGTGCACATTATTTTCTTGTTATGTGTTTCTTTTTCCAAAGTACCTTGGGAACTTTGTTTGTTTTATTTCTTTTTGTTATAATTACTTAAAAATGAATTTATATAGAGGGGAAACCTTGCATCATTTCATGTCAACTAAGAGCAAAGACTTGTGACTCCATGCATAATAGATTGGATAAGACAATTAGTTTGGGTTCTCAAACATTATAGGCATGCTTCCTTATGAGTTGCCAAAGATGTTGGCCAATTTTGGCCCATATACTAATATTCGATTAGATAGAGAAGCTGAGTAGAGTTCCTGACTTATAAATGATCAAAAGATGGCAAAATCAAAAGAGCCATACCATCTTAAACATCATAAAGAAATGGACTCATTAACTTAATTATGCATTTTATAAGTATGCTTAGAAAGCCTTTCATGAAAAAATATCACATGGACATTAATTTATTCATGCCAAATCATGCTCTACAAATTTTTTATCTTAATGAGCTTGATATCTCAAGATATAAGACTTTAAAGTTAAACTTGCAGAGTGGGATGCGTGCACAAATGCCAAATTTGGGCTTCATGAAATAACCATTTAAATTCAAATTTTCTAAAGATAAATTTGTGGCTGATAAGTGGTAATATATTAGGTTCCCATATGAATATCTAATAGTACATGATGACTAATAAAGATAGTGGGTCTAAGATGATCGATAGTGCACAATATGTCATACCAAAGTAGATTAATGGTATAGGGTAGCTAATAAGGTTAAAAAGTCCTTGGAATGATATAAATAGTCTATGTTCAATCAGATAAAAAGATACAATGGTGAGTGGGTGATTGATGATGCTAGTGGGTATAAAAGATCTAATAGAGCATATTAAATCATGAATCAAAGATCAATGGTAAGCTTGTAGTCAAAGGTCAACATAACCTAAGATAGAATATGTGGATGATAAGTGGAAAGATCCCAAGTACCTAAATGGAAATATAATCATGCATAATGACTAAAAAAGATAGTGGATCCAAGTAGACCTATGGTGCATAATCAATTATGCAAAAGCAGATCAATGGCAAGCAAAAGTTCAACAAGTCAATGAATCTTGAAGATAAATGTGTAGTTGCCAAGTGTCATGACTATAGTAACTATTGGGTAAATAAATGGTGCACAATATATCAAGTATATCATAGATTGATAAACAATAATAAATGTCTAAGGTGTCATAATCTCAAAACCTAGATCAAGATCTGTGGTCAAAATTAAAGGTCAAAGTTATGGTACTTTGACTAGAGGTTGAATATGGTTCAGGTTGAGCCAAGATAAAATGTTTTAAAGGGATATGTCACCATTATATCTCATTGAATCATACTTAATAATAATACATAGTGATATATTCAATATTTTTAATGATAAAGTTCATGATGCCATTAAAGCATAGTTTGGATCTAGTTCAAGGGTTTTTAGAAATTATAGGGTTTTTAGAAATTGTAGGCTTATTTCTTTTGAGATTAGAGTAATGCTTTATAACTGTGTTTAGTTATATTTAAAGAAGACCTATGCATATGATGATTTCTTGGATTCCACAAGGTTTAAATTTAGAATAGGTTTGTTTAAACCTAATATAGTTCAAGAAAGGACTATACAATCTGTAGGTTCTCATTGACATGATAGCTATAAGAAAACCAATAAATAGGATTGGTTTTCAATCTATAGTAAGACCTATGTTCATGTTTGGCATAGGGGTATATATGTGATTATGAAGAGTTTTTTGATGCTTCAACATAGTCATTTCCTTGAAAATTAAGTACTTTTAAATTCTTAAATTATACTTAGTCTTGGTTTTATCAAAATTCAAGATATAAGGATTTTATCTTCATGAGCAAGTCAAGTAGAAGGTGGCATAGAGTCCCAAGATGGAGATATGGTGGTCAGAGAAATTAACTAGATCATTTAATATATTTTTAAGGTGCCTAATGGTTTTTATTCATAAAAAATATCATGACTTATCATCTTTGGTAAACTCTTGTCTTCTAGTGTATTTCTCAATCAATGAGAAGAGCGTGAAAACTATTAGAGCAAATTAAGGCTATTTTATCTATGTTGTCTTAACCCTGATTGTATGAAAATATGGTGGATAATTAAATAAAGGTGGTTTGGACTCTATCCAAGTAATTGGACCTAATTTATTGATTTATTTACTCATGTTCCCTCTTCTCTTTCCCTTTCTCCTATATCACCCCATTCTTTCCCATTTGTAAAGGATCTCTTAGATTTTAGACTCTCATAAGGACTCTTTTATCTTAAATAGCAAGATAATCTCTAAGTTATTAAAAAATATGTTCATATGATTAGGATAAACCCTATCAAATATTTTTAGAACTACATCTTAATGTAATAATAGACTTTTTTTACCTGTCTCTTGCCTTGGATCTATGTTGAGTGAGTTGTGCATGATGGCATTGTTAAGGATAATCTTCCTCATCCACTATCCTCCTTTTTGACCTCCTTTAAGGTGATTTAAAGCTATTATAGGTCTATATTAGGGTTCTACCTAAACCTAGTCCATGAAACACTTATGTGCTGAGCTAGATTGTGAGGTTATGTGAGCTATTATTGTCTTTTATAGGTCTAGTGTGGGTTAAAGCTTATGCGATTTTCCCATTTTTATTTGGTGTATCACCTTTTATCCTTCTTAAGAGAGATTTTCCCCTTTCTAACCCTTTCCCTATGAAAAAATTAGTTTAGGTGATTCATCAAAAGGAAAATGACCTTCTCTGAAGGTTTAACCTTATTATAGGCTACCCACAGCCTAGGGTTGTTCTCATATAATGACTAGGAGTGGGGGAGCTTGAATAACTCTTCCACAAGGGTGAAATATCACATCATAATAGTATCCAAATGTGAGATAAGTCTATATAAATATATCAATTGAGAATTTTGGACTAGTCCCTAGTCAATAATAGTTTATACCTTTAGGTATGTCTATTATAAGGATATCAATAGTCATCTAGACTCATGGTTCAGATGTTACTTGAATACGTGCATTGATCAACTATCCAACTAATGGTACCACTATTTTATCTAGCTTTGAAATTGTTCTCTTTGAAGGGATTGGAGTTAGACCGATCTTTTGACATATATAAGTAGACATAATAATTTTTTAGGCTCCAAAATCAACTAAAAAGTTATGAATATTCTTACCAAATGCTATGATAGTTATCAAAAAGGGTGGAACCTCTAATTTAATTTCATAGATGACATTGGTGTTAGTAAATTTTTATTTATTTGTAGATGTTTTGGTTCTTTTCATATGGGTATTTGAAGTAATAGACTTCCATAGTAGCTCTTTATATTTAGTGATTTGAGCTAATTCATGAAGAGTAATATTTGCTTTAATTTTTTTTCATGTCTTTAATGATGTTTTATCTTCCTTTTCTTGATTCCTCCTTGTTTTTAGGTTGATCATTCCCTCTTGTGGGAGGTGGATTATTGTTATATTTAGGATTGAGTGGAATCATTATGCTATTCAGAGGAATAGACATTATGAATGGCTACTTATTACTTAGATTGTAAACAACTCTCTAGAACTACTAGAAAGTGTGAACCTCATTAGTGTTATCCTTTGGTATGTTGTCATCTTTGTTTGGAAAGGGAATCTCATGAGTATCAAATAACATGGTAGTGCTTAAAAGGCTATGATCTTGGTGGTATTTCTATGGATTATGCATCTAGTCCTATCTTACCACTTCTCTTTAAAAGATTTCAAATGCTGCACAAAATTCAACATAATCAAGCTCACCATGCTAAGATGTATTATGGATTCTACACCAATTGGGTAGAGTTATTTCTACCATGTTAATCTCTATAGGTTTCATATACTATTCCATGTTGTTTTTAGGCCTATTAAATGGTTTTTTATATCTCTAGAATCTATATTTTTAGGCCTTTATTAATTATTATTACCACTTAAGACATTAGCATTGCCCATCTTCCTTTACATGCCTAGGAAGTCATTACTTAGATTTTAAAACATATTTTGAATAATTTTTAGCTCCAACTTTATAGATTCAATGCCCTGTATAACATCAATAGAGTACATGGCCACTAGTTGGTTCTATTGGTAACCAGTGCCTTGTGCATGGTTGGTCAAGAAACTGTAATTTGAATTTGTTACCTATGTTAGAGAAGGCAATGTGTATAACTAGTTTTGATTGAAAATAGGAATATTTTGCTACATGCATGGTACTAGATTTAATGTTGGGAATCCATTGTTTATGTTAGGTATGCCAAGAACTTAGGGATTGAGATGCCTATCAATGTTGATGGCCTCTTCATATACCAATGCTAAGTTGATGGCAATAACTAATCTTCTTAGAAACACAGTAGTAATTGGGTATAGAGCATTATTGTACATCTCTAACACTAATGCTACTTATGGTTTATACCTTAGGCTTAAGCACATGTACATATTTTGAAACCTTGCATTGAAATCATAGATTAGTTCATTAGGTTCCCTCTTCATGATGTCAAAGTGCTCATATATCAAAATGGGACTAGTGACTTGTCTAAATTGTGAAAGAAAAGTTGTTTGACATGCATCCTAAGAGGCAATGGAATTTTCTATTATATTCAAATACCAATCATAAGCAAGATCCATTAGTATAAAAGGTAATAATATATATGGAACATCTTAATTGATAACATTCATTAATCTCAAAGTAGTTTTAAAATATTTAATATGTTCCTCTACTATCCTTGCTCCTAAAAGAGAGAAATATGGTAGATACTTTTTAAGACTCTTAGGTGAACCATGCACATATCCTAGGATGGAAATAATATATCCAACTAACTATGGTGGTTGATTTATTGGATGATTAATAGGGGAGGGTTAATTACTAGAGAAGGGGTCCTAGGTATATTAGCGATGGTATAAGTATAGGCCTCTTATGATTTGACAAGGGTGAGACTAGAAAACCAACCTAGGAATTAGATCTAGTCACTCTCTTAGGTGACTCTAGTGTAACTCTATGTATAACTAACCTCTTTTATCAGAGGTATTAGCCCTCCTTATAACACTAGAAAGAGTATGTTTATGAGGTTTTTCACCACACCAATCTCATGAGTTATCCTCTAACATTTTAAGATCTCAATGAAGGTGAACTCCACTCCAAGTCATGAGTTGTAGTTATGCAGTCTTAAGAACCAATTAATGGAATAGAAGGTAGGGCATGCAAGTTGTTAACAAGGTTTTTTAGATGGAGGGGTGGTCTATTAAAAAGGAAGTAAAAATCTATATGAGTTTTTGGATGGATGGTTACTAATCTAGAGTGGGTAGGTCTCAAAATAAACTCAAAAGGGAGGGAAGGGTAAGGCAAAAAAGAATGGTTCCATAGTATTTTAGGAATCACCTACCTAGTTGGTTTTTAAGTGGATAAATACTCTCAAAACCTATTCCTATTGCTATAAGTTTTTACACACATAGTCATACATGGTTAAGAAGTCTAAGGTGATATTGGTATATGAAAATCATAGGCCTCAGTCAAAGATTACTCCTTTTAGGGAAGCTATTACACACACTTAATCAGAAGATTATGGCTCAAGCTTAGTAAGGTATTTGAGTAAAATGTTACACACACACACACATAAAACTATATAAAATTAAATCACTTCTACACACTTAATAATGTGAATAAATCAACTTAATTGCCGAAAATCAATGTAATTTACTAATCCTTCAATAATTGTTGCACATCTAAAACTAGAATATCCATCATAACAATAAAGAACCCATTCACAAATTTTTCACACTAAGATTTATTGAATTATAAAACCAAAATAAATAAAACCTAATTACATAAACATTATAAATAAAATACACAAACAAAAGAGTTGACAACTAAAATTGCTTTGCTCCTTTATAGTGAAAATTATCTAACAATTCAAAATTGTAGATTACAAGTGTTTAAATAGACTTTGGGAAGGGGTCACCTCATCTTCCAAGTTCATGCAAAATAGATTATATGTCATAATTAGAATGTGATTTCTAACTACAATCAAAATCATATAAATTTATCTTATAGTTGTTAATAGTCTAAGTTAGCCTTTAAAAAATCATGTAATGTGTGCATTTGTACAAAGATGAATATGCAACTTTACAATATGGTTCAAACTTATAATAAAACTATAAATATATAAAACATATATGCTATAATAGAATTTCATGCAAAAAATATTATCCTTTCAAGGCTATGTTGACATTTAGATGGCTACATAGACCTTAGTTATCATTATGGCTATGGTAGTCAACATGGAAACTGTGGCTATTGATGTGGAATTAGAAGTAACAACTTGAGACTGCTTCTTCTTTGCTTCTATTTTGAGCCATCACTTATGGAAAACATCATGATAATGTTAAATTATCTCTAAGTTCAAAAGAGGTAGCTTTTGTACTCTACCAACTTATCCCAAAATATTTTCATGCTTTGTTTTGGTCATCTAAAATTTGATCTTGAAAATTTTCAATTTTAGTCACTTTCTTTCTAGAAAAGCTTAACTTAGCCTCTATGTCTTCTAATAACAACCCATGAAAACTTTTCTTAAAAATTATTTGAGGCCTTTTTAATGATTTGATCAAAGTTAATCTTATTGATCAACTTCCCTATAACATTTTTTACCTTAGACAATTTCAAATCAATCAAAATTTGTAGGAAAAGGGACTCATGTTCTTGGTACTTAGCTAGCAAAGCCTCAACTACTATTAATCATTCCCTATCTTCTTCCATATTAATGACCACCAAGTAGAGGCCATTGGATGCCTCTAATGGTGTCATGAGATCTAAATGGCTATAAGCCTTATTAGTTGTATAAAAAATCAATATCTTCAATTTATTGGTGTCAGATTTCAAAGAATTGAATAATTCATGAGTTTTGGTAACATTTGGGGTGAATTTATCTTACATGAATTCTAATGCTTTTAAATAATTGTAAAACTTAGAAGTTTCCTCTTTCACCTCAGCTTTAATGTCAGTTGGTGTATGCATAGTCTTATATTAATTTAACTCTGCTTCCAATTCTTGTCTGTTTAACTCTGTGCCCTCATGGGTTTCCACCATGGCATCCTTTTATGCCTCATCTAGAGATCTAAAGTATTTAGTATAGGAGGATTTCCCCAATTTCCTATTTTTTCTCTTGGTTAAAGAGAATACCTCTTGCCTCTCTTTAAAAATAAATTCCCTACCAACATCATCTTATAGCTTCCTCTTCCTCACCCTCTAAATGCTTCTAGATGCTTTGTCAAACAAATTTTTAATAGAAGGAGCTCAATTATTTTAAAGCTAGGCAATTGAGAGTTTTTGGCACTTGAGTTTATGTCTCTTAGAGGATTTTTTAACTTATTGAGGTTTATTTCCTTTATGTTTATGACCATAACTTCCTCTTCAACCTCCTCAACTATCTATTTCTTCTTTGTTGCTTTAACAATGGTGTTAGGTAAGGAAGGCCATATTATCTTAGACCAATCCAAACCTTCATATTGGGGGAGTGGATAGATGGTGACAATTTATCTCTTTTCCCTTTTACCCTTGCCTAAACTAGTAATAATGGTCTCTTGTGATGGAGTGGTGGATGGCATGGGGAGATTGATTTGGGTGGATTGGACATGGAGTTAAGGAGTTTACATGGCTATTTCCACCTTCCTGGATGCCCTTTTCCTCTTTAATGATTTGACAGTGGCCATGATAGAAGGAAAACTAGAAGTAGCCATGATGGAGGTGGATGGCATGGGGGTGGAAAATGGAGCAGTAGTTATTGAAGCATCCTTTTCAACCTTTGGGGTAAGTAAGGGGAAATTCAATAAAGAGGGGGAGTTGAATGGATCATCAAAGGTGGAAGTGACAACTTCCACCTTAAGGGTTTTCAAAATAGATGAAATTGACACAATCAAAAATGGGAATAGAAGAAGATAGTAGGTAAGTGGTCTCAAAAACCTAAGTACCTATGGGGAAATCCATAGTTAGTGGTTTCATTTTGTCAAATTTAGGACTCAAAGCCTTATCTTTCTCTAACTCTACTTCTTCATCAAAATCTTCTTCTTCCTCTTATACTTCTACTTGTTGGGACATTGTAAGCAAGCTCTAAGATTGCTCAATAGCTGAACTACCTATAGGGGAGTCTTGGGATTTCTCTTGTAATAGATGGCAGTCTTATATTGTGAGGAGGAGCCTTGTTGGATTGAGGTAATTACTTCATCTATGTATACCCCTAAAGATGTATAATCTTGTACTTGGGAAGTAGTTTTAGGCATATAAATTGTAGTAAAAAATGGATATTCTTGTTGTTAGTCTTCCTCATTAGAGGAATCCATATTGATGAGGAATCCTAGAACTCCCCTAGGGTCAAGTTCAGTCAACCCTAGTTGTTTTCTAATAGACTTTAGCTTAAAAATGGGGCACTTGTGATGGATATCTTTGCTCCTTTGATTTCTCTATTGTTTTGTCTTTCCAAAATTTTGAGTGTGTCCACCTTACATAGAGTGGCATTCTACTATGTAACTCCTTCACAGTGATTAAAGGTTCTTATTAAATCACCCTTAAGTGATCCTCATTTAAACCATCAACCCTTACCCTTTCCAATACATCCTCATCATTCTTTGTATTTATAAATAAGAAATCATAATCATAATGAACATGTTGGTAGGGGATACTAAGTCCCTGAATATGCTTTTGGATGGTGCAATGAGGATCTGAGTCCCTATATGGTAGTGTTTGGAAATGGTAACTCTTCTATTTTCCTCCCAAATCTTTGAATTTTTTCCTCATTATATAAACCATTCTACCAATAACTATGTGGTGGCTAAAGAATGTGATTTTATTTTCCTCGATCAGGTCCTTCATTATGCTTTACCACAGCTAAAAAGCAATTTATTTCTTAACTAATTTGTTAGGTACATATTTTGGGAGTCATAGGGGATGAACCTTGTGTCCCTAGATCATGATAACAATGTAATATAGATATAAAAAATAATCACCCCTTATAGACAACATCTTCACAATGTTGGCTCTGACCTTGGGCATTAGAGAGGCATGTATTTCTTACCAAATTTTAGGATAAACATCCTCATAAAGTCTCACCATATTATTAGTATAAGCATAAACATGTAAAAATTAGAAGTGATCACAAATTCAATTTTTTATGCAGTCAGTGGTCGGGCTCCATAGCTCACCAAGGACTTTGTATACTATTCTCATGATAGCATCTAAAATATATGACATCATATAAAATTGGCCCACTATAATGGGATATTTGTCCTTATGATGACCTAATCTCTCAAATGGAAATAAAAAATTTCCCCCAAGGAAAACGTGGCATCATTGGTTAACATCATGTGTAAGAATGGTACACATTCCAAATTAAGGAAATGAATATTAGGCATACTATAAAGCTTGTTGAGCAGTGCCATGCCAATAAAAACTCCCATCTTGAAATTTTTGATGGGGGTGGGATTATTAAGATTCTTACACTTGAATGTAATGGTTTCATTAAGAAGGAGCCTTGAAGTCAACATTTTTTCTATTATATTATCTTGATTCCACTAAATTAGTCTATTCTTGTCAAAGTAAGCATCTAGTGTTGGTAATGATAAATACCTTTGAAAATATGATCCTATGATACATGTTATGACCATCAGGTTACTAATATGATGTAGAAAATCATCTTGTGTGAATTTACCTATGAATAAAAAGTCTCGAAGAAGGTCAATTCATGACATCACCTTGGGTTTAGTAGCAGAAAAATGCAATCCTTATCTCTTAAGCTATAACAAATCCTTGATGAACAGTAACTCCAAGGGAGAGAGCTTTCCATCTATTGAAAATATGTTAATAGAATTAAAAACATCCCATAATTTTGAATACTTTACATACCTATAATAAAAAATGGATACATCAAAGACATTGTCCATAAATTTTATTGCATCCTTAATAGAGTATGGTGGTGGTTAAACTACTCCCCTAAATGGCTTGGATGAATATGCCATTATTTTTTATGTGCAATTAGAAGTGCTTCTTTATGTGATCTATGAAAAATTCTCACTTTTTCTAATCACTAGTGTGCTTCAAATAATCTTGTAGGTAACTAGGTATTTTCTCATGTAGGATAACATTCAAGCTCAAGTTCATTTGTTTGAAATAAATGAAGGATTTAATAGCTACGCATTATGTATATAGATTTTAGCATTGAATTCTAGTTCATGTGTTATAAATTCCCAATGTTTACCTATTTTGTATTTTGTACATGGTTTAAATCTTTCATTAGTTTTAGTTTATGGGTAGATTTAGCAAGTATTAGGAAGTATTTTGGATTTATTAGTTAAGTATAACAAGCTTTTGGAATTCAGGAGTCAAGAATCAGGCTTTGTGTTGGGATTAGTCTTTACAAAAGGCCTAAACTATAAGATTGAAAACCAAATTCCATTAGATAAAATGTCCAAACAAAATTCCTAAAGTATATATATATATATATATATATATATATATATATATATATATATATATATATATATATATATATATAAAGATTTATGATCCATTGAATAAAATGTCTAGTGCAAAAAACCTAAAGACCAAATATCTATCGAACCAAATGTCTAAACAAAAAATTCCAAAGATTAAATTTTTGATAAAAGATAATTCAATTCAAAATAACTATTTTGGAAAAAATATCTAATACAAAAAACCTTGAAGACCAAATCTATTCAAAACAAAAGTCTCAAGGACCAAAAGTCCTGTTGAATAATCTTGATTGAATAAATGCTGATAAAAAATGTGAAATAATTTTATGGAATGAAACCCAAAACAAAAAACCAAAAAAACAAACATATCAAACAAAATGTTCAAATAAAAGGCCTGATGAATAAGTCTATGAATGAATTTCTCTAAATAAATTAAGTCTCTGAAACTTACATAGTTCAAAAAAATCCTAAAAAGACATTCATAGAATTAGTCCATAATATACAATATACCATGCTCATTCCTTCTAAGTATAAATATTAGGGATCAATCTCTTTAAAATTTTGCATAAACATATAAAATAAAGTCTCAACAAATAGGGTCAAAATCTAAAAAATTGGGTCATCATTTCTTCAAGAAGAAAAGGGGGATGTTGGGTAAAACACAATCTAGTCTCAGAGTGATCCAAAGACATAATTAATAAAAAAAGAATGTAAATAATAATGTTATGTATTAAGTGGTTTAAAAAATCAAAATGGTGTGAAAATACTACTCCATACCTTCCATTCAAATATATATACTTCATAATTATTTAGTGAACTTCTTGATAGGGAGTAGGTAGCACTTCCTAAAAGTATCCACCTTGATATGACATAAGAACCTCACCAAAATTATGGAAATGTTTCATTTTAGCATCCTTATCTCTTTTATTCTTGTAATAATTATGTCCATGAGTGATCATTCCCATGACCTAGGAAATGATCTCCTTAATGACTAATATGGTAACCTCCTCCATAATTACTTTTCAATCATTCCACTCATGAGAAAATTCCATGGAAATGTGAGTGTCACTACCATATATCTTTTCCATACAATTATTTAAACCCTCATCTTCAAAGATCCTATAAACATATATATTATTACTATTCCCATTAAAGTTAATTCAATTTAGTAAAGTTCCCCTCCCATATTGTTTATAGGTAGGTATAGACAAACATAATTATAGTCCTTGTTTCCACACTCATGCTAATAATAACAAACAAGGAAAAATTGGTGTGATTTTGAGATATAATGACTCCAATCTCTCTTATTCCAATGTTATTATTATTAAGATTGGCATAGATCTTAAAGATATGATACCATGATCTTTTTTCAGTTCTCATGTGCCAAAATTACTTCATATTATTGGTGATTTAGATATCAATGATTTTGAAATGATGAGTTAGTAAATCTAAATAAGTGAAATGAAGGATATTAATCATGAAATTATGGTTATTCAAAAAAATACTAACCATGCAACTAGATTTACTAAATTTAGTTCTCTTGTAAATATTAAATACCACATGCAATAAAGAATTCCTAAAGTGAGGTTCCAAACTTCATCATAAAATCTTAAATTCAAATACTAAACCTATCATCCTTAATTATTTAGAAAAATTGGATAGGTATATTGTATTCACTATACCAATTAAAATTGTCCTAAATTTGAGTTCCCATATTCAAAAACTAGTTTACAACTTTTTTACCCTCCCTCAAAGTATGTGTAATTGAGGTTTAGTGTAACATTCCATAATACCATGAATATATGAGAAGATGTTTCTAATTGTATATCTTGGATAACTATTCCTAAAAAGACACTCTATTATATTTTAAAAGTATCCTTCAATGTAATGTTTTATTATTCCACCTCCTTTGCTAATCTTACACCCCATAGCAAAAATAAAGCATCCCCTGAGTGACTAGGTTGGACACAAATATTCTTTTTAATTTATTAAAAAAGTATTGAATATAAATATTTGAAATGGTATGGTGTATAAGGAAGCTTACAAAGGATATTAGGATTAGGATTGACACCAAAAAAAAAAGTTACTAAAATTAAGGAGAAGTGTTGTCTAAGTGGTGAATATTGTGTGTTGGTATGAAGTTTCTCTTATGTGAAGTAGTTATAAAATAGATTCAACAATAAGAAATGTTGGCTAATTTTTGGCCTACATATAGAACTTTGCCTAGAGGGGTCCATGGTATGAGAAGTTGAGCAAAGTCCTAGTTGATAAAATTTCTTGTAGAATGATCCATGATGGAGAAGAAGACCACATTACTTTCAAAAGCTTTTAAAATAGTTTAAGTTAGCTTAAAGTGTAATGTGATTGATCTTTTATAAATGGGTCTAGAATTGTAAATAAAATGATCCAAGCAAGTTTCATGGTGTTTAAGTAGTCAAAATCATGGAACGAGTTCACATGGGCCTCATAAAATAATTGAAACTTTTAAGGATAAATTAAAAGATCATAGCATAAGATGTGAAGACCAGACTATCATCAGAATCTCATGCAAAAATAAATGGGTTAGCTTACTTGTGAATTTTATAAGTATGATAAAAAATCCTTGAGGGGATAAAGGATCACATGGAATCAACACACTTAGTGCCAAGATCTTTCTCTATAAATTTCATGTCTAAATGAGTTATCTATCTTGAGATATAAGTCTTCAAAGTTTAGCTTGTAGAATGAAATGTTCATGTAGATATAAAAATAAAGCTTGATAATTAAATCACTAGAGTTTAAATTATGAAGGGTTTATGAACATCAATGATAGTCACATGAATGTCAAATAATGGGTGCATGGATATCAAATTTAAGCCACAATAAATAATCATTAGGGTTCAAAAATCCTAAGACATTCACACAGACATCAAAGATGTTCATGTGGATGTAAAATACGAGTATGCAAATGTCAATTTTAAGGCTCATGAATTAGTCATTTGATTTTAAATGATGGTTCCCAGGTAGATCTATGGTGCACATTCATTTTTACATCTAGATCTAATGGTGTGAGTTAAATTCAAAGATTCATAGGATATAAATCAAAGGCACACATTTATTCATACATCTAGATCTAACTATGCAAGTTAAAATTAAAGAGTCAACATATCCTAGGGACTGATAAGGGGAAGATATTTTGGCACAAATTGATAGGTCTGAATTGCAAATCGATAACTAATAGACAAAGTTTAAATCCAAAAACTTTTGATAGAGGTTGATGAAGCATTTTTCAACCAAAGCAATCAAATATAAAGGATCCAAGTCTGAGCATGACCCAATTTGAACC
Source organism: Torreya grandis (assembly GCA_037957365.1). Taxonomy (NCBI): domain Eukaryota; kingdom Viridiplantae; phylum Streptophyta; class Pinopsida; order Cupressales; family Taxaceae; genus Torreya; species Torreya grandis. The sequence goes on from JARHVA010005024.1 coordinate 912,264, forward strand.
AAAATAAGATTTTTCAAGATCAAAGGTCACCATTAGAGCTCTATGGAGATAAAATAGGCCTTTAAACAAAATAGAGATCAAGGTTTGACAAATTTTTATTGAAATAAGAGTATACCTCATGGTGAGCTTCATTTGTTGATAATAATAGCCATAGGAAAACCAATAAAAGAGTTTTGTTTTCAAACTATAGAAAAGGACCTATGGTTAGATATTGAGTAGGTATAGATATGAATGATTATGGATAAGTGTCTCAACTTTCAATATGGTCCCAAATCTAAAAATTTCCATTAAAAAAAAATTGGGCATGGCTCTATCAACTATATGGACATAAGGACATTGCCCTCATGATCAAGAAAGTAGAGGTAGCATAGAGTCCCAAGATGGAGATTAAGTGGTCGAAGAAAACAATTGTAGTATTTAATGAATTTTTGGGTGTCTAAGGGTTATCCTTCATAAGTAGGATAATTATTTATCGCCTTTAGTAACTATTATCCTCTAGTATATTTATCCCAGCCAATGAGAGGATTTAAGAGCTATTAAGACAAACAAAATGATAACTTGTCAATATAAAATTGGGGCTGATTTGATCAAAACGGTGGTAGATCAAATAATGACTTATTTACTCATGATCCCTCTTCACTCTCTCCCTTTTTGATATATCTCCCATTCTTCCCATTTTTTAAGGGATCTCTCAGTTTTTAGAATAAAATACTTTCTCTCAATTCTAGATGAGTAGAGATTCTCATTTGATAAAGCTAGACCCTATCAAATCTAGACCTAATAAGATTTATTTTACCTATCTCTTTCTTTTCAATTGTGTTTAATAATCTTGTGCATGATGGCATTATGAAGGAAAATCTTTCATACCCATTTTCCTTCTTTCTTGACTATTTTAGGGAATTTTCTAATTGAATGTAGGTCTACATTTGTGTTTTTTTTGCCATGAATGAAATCCTGGTGTGATCCTTATAATTCCTCTTAGTTTCATTCATTACTTCCTAAAATTAGTGTACAAATATTTATGTAATTAGGAATATTGTGATGTTGTGTAAACTAGTGCTATGTTTCTTCAATGCATGTTTCATGCTTGAGTGATTTCTCATTTAATTTGGTGCATCACCCTTTTAACTTTTTTAGTAGCCATTTACCCTTCTCAAACCCTTTTTCGAATGAAAACATTAGCATAGGTGATACATCAAGATAAATTTGTCCTTCTCTAGAGGTTCAACCACACCATAGGTGACCCACAACATGGGGTTATCCCAATAGTGTAGCTCAATTGGAAAAGGCCTAAAGAACCCTTTTCAAAGGTGAAAATTGATGCTATAACAATACTTGGCACACTCGGTGGGACTCAATTTGAAGAAAATATTTATCAAGTTTGATGTTTGTTTGATCAATTTTTAGTAGTTAGAGCTTCACACAATAATATTTGATGACTTCAAAATAATAATCAACACTCTAGTGTAGAGCAATAACTATCTTTCATGCCAAAGGTGACTACAAGATCAACTGCTATAGGTATTTTTTTTAATTTATTAAACTACCTTTAAATTCAACAAAAATATTAAGGTTTGATAATACACACCCATATAATATCAACTTTGTTCCTAGATGAAGTCCAAGGTCTACCCCTACTAGAAGATCCTTGTTAGCCCCTTTCACTACCATGGCAATCCCTAGAGCTTTTATGGTTTTTAATGGCCAAAGCCCTTTGGCTCTCCCCCATTATGATCCTATCCTAGTAAAATATCTCAAAATTTTCCCTTATTTTATTGTATATTAAGCTAAAACCCCTTCTAAACACCTCATGGATATAGCTAAATTCTATAGCATTCATGATATCAATGAGGAAATTGTAGAAACTAGGTTATTAGCCATATCTTTCAAAGGTAAATCCATAGACTGGTATATAAGCCTTATTGATAATTCCATTGCCACATGGGACCAATTAGGTGAGGCTTTATTTAAAATATTTGAAGATAAAAGTGATCATTTTTCACTTACAGAGCAGTTAATTATAATAAAAAGAGCCCCTCATGAAGTCATGCAATACTTTAATACAAGGTTCCAAAAAACTTGGGACACAATCCTAGTCTCTATTAGGCATACCCCTAATTTTTCTTTATTGTACTATTTTAAAGCCTTTAATAGTGACATTAAAATGATGATCTAGTCTATGGGAGGGAACACATTACTAGATGCATATGAGGTGGTAATTAGAGCAAAAAATATTCTAGTCCAAGCTGGCAAGCTAACACCTAGGCTACCAATGCCTTTATTCCTTGAGATTATACCATATCTTATTTATATTCCTCCCATTGATGTCATTCCTTCTATGCCTAAAAATGATGATATACCCTCACCAAAGCAAGAAAGGCTTCCATTACTGAATCTAGTGATTCTAAGGAGCATAAAACTTTTAAGAGATCAAGAGCATGTTTTAATCCTTGGGGAATGAGCTAGTGAATATTAAAAGGCAACAAGCTTTCAATAGGCCTAATCAAACCTCATACCAACCTTAGAAGAAATATTATAAAATAAATAGGCCACCCTATAAAGGAAACTTCCAAGTCTAAGGCCAATATCATAATCAAGTATAAGGGCAACCTAACTACAATAGACAAAGAAAATATAATCCAAATGTTGCAAGCACTTAAAATACCTTGTTCCCTATCCAAAATAATGTTTCTCAAGAAATTGAAGGTATAATGCCTTGGAATCAGTATTTTGGGCAATCCATTGCCCCAAAAATTGACCTTAACTAAGCTTTCAATGATCAATGGTAGTAGGCTAGAAATTATGGGTAAAATCAAGCCCTTATGGCTCAAAATAAAGAGGTGCCCATGATGCAAAAAGCCAAAATAGTCTCAATAAGGTCAAATCCTTGATCAAGTACCAAGATAGTATGATTCTACAATGATTAACTATGATAAAAAAAGTGTTATGCACTTAATTATAAGGCTAGTTCTAGCCAAACATACATCCTAGTAGTAGTTAATAAAAGATTCAAAAGAAGGAACATAGATGGTAACCAAAAAGTATTCAAAGATCTTCCTACCATTACTCCTTCAATATCAAAGATAATTAGGTTTATCACTATTCTAAAGGTTCTAATAGCTCTAAGGAATCAAGATTAGGGGAATACCTTAGTTTCCCAAAACTCACAAATTCAAAGTATAGTTGTGGCTCCCAAAGAACTACCAAAGGTTTGTGGTTAAACCATAAACATTGTGGAATAAATCAAGAAGTCAAATGTGAGTGTACCAATGTGGGATGTACTTTCCATGCCTATCTAGGTGGAAATTCTTTAATAAGGTTTATCTAAGATTAATGTTACACTAGTTATAGATAAGCCATCAAGAAAGGTGAATGAGGTTCTCACTAATGAAACTAAAGGACTAAATGAAGGGAAATCAAGTAGGGTAGTCAAACCTCCTCCATTCTAAATTTTAGTAATCATTGGTGACTCTCTAGTGAATAGTATCTTGGTAGATAATGGAGATAGCACCTCAATAATGCCAAAATCTATAGCAAACTAGCTTGGTCTAAAGTATGAGCCCCAATCTAAGGGAGTATTACAACTCAATGGTTCTTCTACTAAGCCATTTGGAATCATAAAAGACCTCAACTTAACCCTACATGCTTATTTTAGTGTCTCAGTAGTTCAAAATGTATTGATCCTTAATGTGCCTCCTTATTTTTCCTTATGCCTATCCAAGGAATTTATAACAAATATTAGAGGTTATCTTGTAATAGACTAGTCATTTATGCCATTTAAATAAGGTATGGGACCAAGGTGTCTATTAAGGCTGATCCCATTGCACATTTGCACATAGAGCCTTATGGGCTAGATAACATAAGCCTTAATTTCATAATCCTTGATGAATATAAAAATTTGGTTGGTCAAGAATAAAACATTCACCCTAAGGAGATACTAGACATGTTCTTGGATGAGTTATGGAATGAACATCAGTCATTTAATCCTTTGGAAGGAGTTGAAGAAAGAGATATGGGTGTTTACTATTTTCATGAAGAGAATCAGTCCATGTCATCCCTCATTAGACCAAAATAAGATCCTATTGGCTTATGGAAATTATTCTTTGATGGTTCAAGGAGAAGACATGGAGTGGGTGTAGGTTCAATGCTAGTATCTCCCTTAAATGACAAGTATTTCTATTCTTCTAGGTTATAATTTAGTTTCTCTTGTAATGAATTAGAATATGAAGGTCTCATCCATGAATTTAAATGGGATAATAAGAGAGGAATCAAGAAGTTACAAGTTCATGGGGATAATGAGCTAATAATGCACCAGATTAGAAGCTAGAATATTACCAAGAATCCTTTAATGAAGTCCTAAAAACATATAGTGTGGGACTTGATTGAGGATTTTGAGGCTTTTAACATCCAAGCCATACCAAGAAACCAAAATCAACATGTTGATAGGTTGGTAGTTGTGGGATCTCAATTTGATATCCCCAATGACTTGAAAAGGACCAAGGTGAAACCACATGTCAAAGTGGTGGTGAAACCATTAATACCAAATAACGAAGCTCATTAGAAGGTATTTGAGAATGACAAACAAATTACTTTTTTCTTTTAGTAGGAAGTATAATTCTCTTCAATAAACCAAGAAAATTTTAAACATCAATATGAAGAGTAAATAGGTTAATTGAGATCCAATAAGCTTCCTAAAGGGCTTATCACCCTTGAAGGTCTTTTCCATGAGGGAGATCATAGGAGAAATGATAAGGCAATGATGTCAAATAATGAAGATAATTATGAAAGAGTACTTATCTTCAATGATTAGCTCCTTAAGCTTGGAAAAGTAAGCACTAAGGGTAAAAGACATGCTTTCATAGAACTCTATAAAGAATATGCAGACATCTTTGCTTTGAAATATAGTGAACTAATAGGTTTTTATTCCAAGTTGGACCAACACACTATAGAGCTAGATGCTAATGCAAAAAATGTTAGGCAGAAGTAGAGGCCTATAAACCCTAAAATATAAGATATCATGAGGAAATAATTGACTAAGATGATTGAGTCCAATATCATCTTTCCCATTAAACACTCCTCATGGGTATCCAATTTGGTACCTATGAATAAGAAGAGTGGTTACATCAGATTGTGTCTTGACTTTAGGTATCTGAATAAGGTCTCTTTGAAGATCACTATCTTTTTCCATCCATGGATAAACTCCTATAGATAGTTTCTCATTTAGAATGCTTCTCCCTCTTGGATGGATATTTAGGGTACAACCAAGTACTGGTGAGAGAATAAGATTTATATAAGACTACCTTCACTATAAAGTGGGACACATATGATTACCAATAGGTGCCTTTTAGATAATCAAACACTAGGGAAACTTTCTAAAGAGCCATGGATATGGATCTCCAAGGGTTAATAAATATAATAGTGTTGGTATACTTAGATGACATCATAATTTTTTCCAAGAAGGCTAGTGATCACATGGTTATCTTTGAAATATACAGAGAGTATAGGATTTCTTTAAATCTAAAGAAATGTGTGTTTTCCATCTATGAAGACAAAATTTTGGGTCATATTATATTAAAGGAGGGATTATCCATTGAACCTAATAGAATAAGTGATATATTATAATTATCTCTACCCAAGCACAAGAAAGGAATCTAGAGCTTCCTTGGGAAAATAAACTTTGTGAGAAGGTTTATACCTAGTTTTTCAAACCTAGTCAAACCCATCACCACCATGCTAAAAAGAGCCAAGTGTTTTCTTGGTTAAATAAAGGTAAGGTAGTATTTGAGGCCATCAAGTAAACCATTTAAAAATCACCCTTAGTTGTAAATACTAGCTTCTCAAATGATTTTATATTGTACACCTTTGCCAATATTGATAACATATCAACTATGCAGATGCAAAAGAATGGTGAGGGACTTGAGCAACCAATTACCTTTTTTAGTCAAGGGATAAAGGGATATGAGGTAAGATATAACTTTATAGAAAATTAGGTTATTTAAATTCTAAGGATCCTAAATAATTTTATACCAATGATATCCAACAATAAAGTTCATCTTATGGTGTCTCATCCTAAAGTGAGGAGTTTTTCCTCAACAAGGATTTGAATGAGAAAAGAGTGGGCTAGATTACCAAGGTCATGTAATATGATGTGGAAATAAAAGTCACCAATCTAGTAATAGGTAAATGATTTTGTGATCATATGGTGACCTCCAAGAAGATAAAGAGGTTGTTTTGGTGACATAAGACAACTCACAATTAGATGCACCTCCACCCCAAAATAGTTATCTCCAAGATATGACCCATTTCTTATTGATAGGATAATTCCCTAAAGGCTTGGATAGAATAAAATTAAGGTATTTTAGACTTCAATCTATACATTATGCATTATTTTATGGTTTTATTTTCATAAGAGACCTCAATGGGGTACTTCTTAGGTGCATTGATGACAATTAACTGACAAAGATATTGGAGAAATTTCATGATGGACCTACAAGAGGCCATTTTTGCCTAAGAAAAAAATAAAGGTAATTAGATTTGGATATTATTGGCCTAACCTTCTCAAATATGTTTATGCATGCATCAAAAAATTCAAAAATGTACTCTATTTAGAGGAAATCAAAGATTATAATATTTTCCACTCAACCCAATCTAGGTAGAATAACCCTTCATGAAATGGGCTTTAGAATTCATAAGGATGATAAATACACCTTCAAGTGTCATGCATAAATGGGTGATTCCTATAATTTACTACTTCACCATGTTGGTGAAGGTAATTTCCTTGAAAGAAGCTAATGAGACAGTAGTGTTAGACTTTTATGACAATATAGTGACTAGGTTTGGGGTCCCATCTACTATAATCTCAGATAATGGCTTAGAATTTATTGACATGAAGACAAGTGAATGTGCAATTAATCTAGGCATCTACCTTAGTAGATCCTTTAACTAGTACCATAAAGTAATGGATTAGTAGAGTCCACCAACAAGAACTTGATAAGGATTATCAAGAGGACCATTGAAGAGAATCAAAGAGTATGGAATACAAAGCTATAGATAGCCTTATGGGTTGATAGATTGACTCCAGAAACTACCATTATAAATTATCCATATGCCCTTATATATGGAAGGGAATAAATATTACCCATTTTTATTGAACTACTTGCATTGGAGTTAACCCATCAGCTTGAGTTGATAGAGAGTGAGGTTATGAGCATAAATATGGTAGAGCTCATGGATCTTGAATAAACTAAGGACCTTACAATGAATATATTGAATTCACATAAAGATAAAGTTAAGAAAGCCTTTGACAAGACTTTTATAGCTAGGGATTTCAAGGAAGGGGACTTAGTCCTCAGATGGGACTTAAATAATGCCAACTTAGGCAACCACACCAAGTTTGATAGTTTGTGGAATGGTCATTATTTGATCCATAGATGAAAACAACATAATGCTTTTCAACTTGCCCAACTAGATGGAGAGGTATTACCCATCTGAGTCAATGGAATTCATTTAAATCCTTGTTATTAGAAAATTTTGCATCTTTTTTATGATATTGTATCATATTAGAATAGTTTTTAATGCTTTCCTCTAAGTGCCTTGATCACATTTCTTTTTAGCTATGTTTCCCTTTCAATAAGTGCCTTGGGCACATTTGATATTGTTTTTATCTTTTATCCCATTTTACTTCAAGAGGATGTTTTAGGAAGGGTTAACCTTTTATGAGTCTCACATAAATTAAGAGGAAATATTATGACTCTATGCACCCAATGGAATCTCATGCATAATAGGCATGCAATCCCAAGATGTTTTCAAATATGTTGGCTAATTTTTTGGCCTATATACCTAACTTTCCTAGAGGGTCCATGGTATGAGGAGTTGATAAAAGTCCTGGTTGAGAAAAATTATTATATAATGAAGGATCCATGATGGAGAAGAAGACCACATTACTTGAAAAATATTTTGAAACACTTTAAGTTAGCTTAAAATGCAATTTGATTTATCCTTGAGAAATGGGTCCAAAATTGTAAAGATAAGGATCCAATAAGGTTTCATGGTGTTTGAGTAGTCAAAATCATGGAATGAGTTTGCATGGGACTTAGAAAATAATTGGAGCTTTCAAAGATCAAGTAAAAGATCATAGCACAAGCTATGAAGACCAGATCATCATCAAGATGTCATGTAGAAATGGACGTGTTAGCTTACTTGTACATTTTATAAGTATGCTAAAAAAGCCTTAAGGGGATGAAGGATCACATAGAATAAACACTATTAGTTCCAAGATTGTTCTCTATAAATTTCATGTCTGATGGATTTTCTATCTTGAGGTATAAGTCTTCAAAGTTTAGCTTGCAGAACAAAATGTTTACATAGACGTCAAAATCAATATCAATAGTTAAATCATAAGGGTTTAAATTGTAATGGGCTCATATACATTAATGATATTAATGCAGATGTAAAATGATAGGCATATGGATTTTAAATTTAATCCATGAAAAATAATAATTAGGGTTTAAAAATCCTAAGATATTCATGTAGACATCAAAGTTGTTCATGTAGATGTCAAATACGGGCATACAAATGTCAATTTTGGGCCTTGTGAATTATCCATTTAAGTTTAAATGGTGGGTTTAAATAATATCTATGGTGTGCATTCACTCACACATATACATCTACTGGTGTGAGTTAAATTCAAAGATTCAGAGGATCTAGATCAAAGGCTCGCATTCAGTCATACATTTAGATATAATAGTGTGAGTTAAAGTCAAGGAGTCATCATATCCTAGGGACCACTAAGGAGAAGATAATTTGGCACAAATTTATAGGTCTAATTTGGAAATTGACAACCAATCAATAAAGGTAAAATCCAAAAACTTTTGACGGAGGTTGATGAAGCAATTTTTTACCAAGGTGAGAAAATACAAAGGAGTTGATTTTGAGCACGACCCAATTTGAACCAAAATAATATATTCTAGGATCAAAGGTCCTAATTACATATCTATAGAGATAAAATATATATTTAGACCTAATATATATCAAGGGTCAATAACTTGTTATCAAAATGATATCAAACAATATGGTGAGCTTAATTTATCGATAATAATAGTTATAAGAAAACCAATAAAGGAGATTGATTTTCAAACAATAGAAAAGGACCTATGGTTAGATATTGAGTAGGGACATATATGAATGGTTGTGGAGAAGTGTATCACCTTTAAATATGGTCCTAGATTTGATAAATTGTTATTAAGAGTAGACTTGGGCATGGATCTATCAATTACATAGACATAAGGACCTTGCCCTCATAATGAAGCAAGTGGATGTAGCATAGAGTCCCAAGATCGATATATAATGGTTGGAGAAAACAATTGTGTCATTTAATTAATTTTAGGGTGTCTAATGATTCTCATTTATAAATAGGATCATGATTCACCACTTTTGGTAGCTATTGTCCTCTAGTGCATTACCCTTAGCTAATAAGAGGATTTAGGGCTATTGGGACAAACAAAAGAACAACTTGTCAATATAGAATTGGGGTTGATTTTATAAAAAGGGTGGAAGCTCAATTAATGAATTTAATACTCATTCTCCCTCTTCTCTCTCTCCCTTTCTAATATATCTCCCATTCTTTCCATTTTATAAGGGCTCTCTCAATTTTTAGAAGAAAAGACTTTCACTCAATTTTGTTGGAGTAGAGACTCATTTGGTAAGCCTAGACCCTATCAAAACTTGTATGAATGACCTTTTAAAGATAATAATATTTTATTTACCTATCTCTTGATTTTAAATTGTGTTTATTAAGCTTGTACATGATGATATTGTGAAGGAGAATCTTACATGCCCATTATCCTTCTTTCTTGATTATTTTAGGGTGTTTTCTAGTTGGTTATAGGTATGCATTTGTTTTCTTTCTACCATTAATGAAATATTGGTGTGAACCTTAGAATTCCTCCTAGTTTCATTCATTAATTCTTAAACCTAGTGTATGAAATATTTATACAAATAGAAATATTGTGAGGTTATGTGAACTAGTGCTATCTTATGCTTCTTTAGTGTATGTTTCATTCTTGAGTGAGTTCTCATTTTATTTGGTGAATCACCATTTTAATTTTATTAGTAGCCTTTACCCTTCTCTAACCCTTTTCCCAGTGCAACCATTAGCATAGATGATCCATCAAGAGGAAGCTGACCTTCTCTGGAGGTTGAACCCCACCATAGATGACCCACATCTTATGGTTGTCCCAAAAATGTAGATCAATTAGAAAGGTCCTAAAGAACCTTCTCCAAGGGTGAAAATTGATGATATAATAGGAAGTATAGATAATGGGATAAAATAGTCCACATTGATCTCAATATAAATCATTTTTCACCTTTATAGTCAGATTATGAGTGGATATATATCATAATGGTAGATTTGTCATCTATATTAACTTTGGGATCTTGGGGAGATGTGTTTGAATTTTTATGTATGGTATAAGTCTAGATCATATATTCTAGTACATCAAAACTATATTGAGTTGTATCGAGTTGGTCAATATAGTTAGTATAAGTTGGTATGGACTTGATTTTATCATGCTATTTGAAATAGTTAAAACTAGAGTAGAAAGGAAAATGTAGTTAAAATTATGGGTAATAGAAAATAATATATTATCTTCAAAACTAACATCATGGATAATATTTTTGAAAATATTAGGGGATGCTAATAAAATTTTATCGATACATTATATTGTATGGAAAGTATAGTTGGAAGATAGAATTTAAATTATTTTGGAACTTTATATTAGTTCATGGCCAATATAGTTGGAAGGAAGAATTGAAACTATATTGGTACTCTATAGTGAGTGATGACTAGTACAATATATATATATATATATATATATATAGATAAGGTAATTATGAACTATAATAGGTTGATGATATAATCAAAAGGATGGGAAACATGTTGAACTATATCTAGATAAATAATATATTTAGTAGTGTTGGAAATGATCTAAACCATATCAAGTTAGTAAATAAAATAAAAAATACTAGAAAATTTAAAAATCTAATGAATAACCCATGAAATGTTAAATAATTATGGGTTATAATGGGGAACATAACGTTTGGGATAAAATGTATCCTTTGCATCACTAGAAAAATAAAGATAAATTTGTACTAAGTGAAATTCCCAATTAAATGAATGAATCCAGGTAAGGGACTTATGATAATGAATTACTCCCAGGTTCCTTGATTGATCTTTTTAAATGATATAATCAACATCATATGATGACAAAATATTACAAAAATGAATGTGTTGTTGAGCATATTCAATAGAAATATCTTTATCATATATATAAATTTCACTAAAGGTATAAGGGGAAGTGATAGTGGATTATTTAAACATTTGGACACCCCAATGTCATTTAATGTGAAATAATATTCCATATATAAATATTCATTAGCATCTTAATGAGGTGGGATCTCAATATCATCATTGAATAAAGTAATGATCCCATCTTGTGGAAAGAGAGATGAATGAATCCATTCCAAAATGTAATGAGGTAATATAGTAGTGTTACAAATGGTTTGAATTTCATTGGGTTCATCATCATCAAATTCATCAAGAGTGATAAAAAATTAAGATGAAATTTAATGAACTCAAGAAGAGAGGAACCATTAATATGAGGAATAATCAATATTATATATTTAGACTTAGGATTGGTAAATTTGAGATCTCATGGATTAGGATCAACTTCATACTTATAATTCTTTCCATTATGATTGAACTTAATGTATTTTATATCTTAGGATGTGATATATATAATTTTATGAGTCTAAGGAAATCCTAAATTATGTTATAATATAATGTAAGATCCAACACCATAAGCTTGGTGCAAACTATTTTTGGACTTTTAGTAAGAGGAAGCCAAATTGAACCAAGAGGATTTTTATTAGTCTTGTCAAATCCATGATGTGTAAGTATAGCTTATTTAAGGTCATATTTATAATATACAATTTTTTATATTAACTAAATTGATTTAAAATTTATTCCCACACCTTCATCCAATAAAAAATCTCATATGAGAGTGTTGTTTATGATGATTATAATAAAGAGATGTTGATCATATATTTAGAAAATAACTTCATCATTAATAATATCACCCTTAGGAAAATATATATAAATTTTATTATAATGGGGAGAGTGAGGGATGGTTTTAATGGCATAAAATTCCATAGGTGAAATATCTTTGGGAGTTTCATTAAGTGGTTTAGTCTTATCATATGGGGACTCGACTATGATTTGAAATTTTTACATGAGCAATATTTGATGATGTGGTGATGTCCTAATGAGTTATATTAAAATTATATTACAAGTCATGGAGTTAATATCATCTAATAAGTTATTTTATGATTTTATATTTGAGTAATAATCATACTTATGTTGATTTGGAAGGTTCACTTTAGATGGTAAGGTAGGATGGGAATATAATGTGTTAGGTCATGGCTCTAGTTATGGAGCATGATCATAAATATAAATACATATAAATAAGTATTGATCATAATATCATTAAAAATCACTTATTTGGAGGAAAGCTTCTTAGGTCTGGTAACATGATATTTTTTATTTGGCTTACATTGGTAGTTAACCTTGGCTATATTCACATACTTATGTTTATTATGGAATTAATTATGAATTAAAATTAAATATAATAAAGGATGATATATAATACATAATATAGTAAATATAGTGATCTATGGAATTTTTAAATGTGTAAATCGTTAAAAAAAGAAAATTAGGGTTAGGGTTAGATAATTATCCTTAAAAATAATTTATTTCATACTATGTTAACTTTATGTAAGATATGAATGTATTGAAATAACCTACAAACATAGATGCATTAGAAAATGGTGGCTTGATGTATAATAAGATAAGTTTACATGAAGCAAATAGGAGTGAAATGCATTTTTGTCCGCTATTGCAACTTATCTTGTAAGACTATGTGTTGGATCTAAAAATATAGCTTTTTTCCCTACAGTTGAGTATGATCTATGTATGTAATAAATTAAGATATATCTATAACTTATCTTACTTGGTAAATCCAAAATTGGATAAGGTAATCAACTATCATATATTTTAATACTTTGTATATCTGAAGCATGACCAATCTAAATCCACTAAACCTAACTAAAGTATAACTTATCACAAAACACTAAAAGAGAGGGATCCATATTCTGTAGTCAAATAACACTATGAAGTAACCCTAACTAAGTCTGGATACAATAAATAAAACTAATCTAGCATTATCAAATCTTATAACACAAAGGTGAGTGGTTTAAAAAAAATAAAAAAGGGATCATGGTAGGTAAATGGGGGTCTTGATCACCTAAGATGGAATATGTAAATCCTATAAAACCTATATCTACACTAATTTTAAGGGTAGTGGTACTCTAAAAAAGGAGTTATACATTAAAAACCTATTAGTTTGTGCAATGTCTATCTATAAAATGAAATAATAAAAGTTGGTGATATTTGCTTTTGAGTGAAACTATAGGGTCTCAATGTCCCACTTGATCAATGATGATTTGAAAGCTATTGTTGTGTCTTTATAAATATCACACTATATAAATCAACTTTAGGTTAAATTACTCCTACTTTGCATTCAATACTTCTAATAAGACAAGATAAATTATTGCCAAAGAAAACTTTATGAGGCTCTAAAATGGCTCATTATATCAATGAATGACACCATTTTTCATGCACAAATCATGTTATAAAGTGGACATAGATGTATCTTTAAGAACTTGTGTTTGTTGTAAAATAAAATATATAAATATATAGTCTATTATTTATAATTCATTGAATTCTACATTGCTTCTACTTTTTATAATTTCTTAGAAAATAAATGTAAAATATTATATATGTAGGATGAAATGAGTCGTCAATGTAGATAATAAAGTTTGAAGTTCTCAAATACCAAATCAAGAATAATCTTCATGTACCTCTAGAGATCTTTAGTATCCTTAGAGTCTCATATAAATTATGTCAAAGTTTATTTAGTTGATTTTTAGATATATGTAGTATTGATGCAAGATCATCTAAGTCATATAAGCACCTTTGTATCAAACAAAAATAGGTTGTGTTTTTGTGTTGGTTTTTTAGATGTTTTGGAATATGAATGTACAAGGAAAAAATTGACAAGTTTTATAAAAAGTAAATAATAGTCATCAAGAATGTTCCTAAACCTGAATCTAATGTGTGTGTGTGTGTGTGTGTGTGTGTGTGTGTGTGTGTGTGTGTGTGTGTGTGTGTGTGTGTGTGTGTGTGTGTGTGTGTGTGTGTGTGTGTGTGTGTGTGTGTGTGTGTGTGTGTGTGTGTGTGTAACTCTCAAAAACTTATACTAGTTCAAAAAAGGAATCATCTTGATCTAAGTCCTTATGTAAAAGTTATAAGCATTTCAACTAGATCCAAATTTGCACAAGTCTAGCTCTAGATTCCACTAGTCTAGATCTAAAGTACATCAGTCTGGCTCTAGATTTCATTAGTCTAGCTTTGGAGTTGCATATAATTGAATCTAAGGATGTAGAAAATTGATTTTAGGGTTTAGAATACTCTATAATGAATGAGAGAGTGTTTTGGGATGTGTTTTAAAGTATTTATATATCTATAAATAAAAACTTCCAAAATTAAATGTCCTAAAAAATCAACAACTACAAGGGTATACAAATATAGAAGAATAAGATTAAACAAGATTATTACTACCTTTTTATAAAAAATTTTAATGATATCTATTTACATTATTTCTAAAAATATGTATTTCTAAACAAGCCAAGATATTTATAGTATTTTGGCTACTATGGATATCTCACACATCTAATAATTGGAGGAAAATGAATTGACTAGGATTATGATTAATTTTTAGTGTAGACATTATTTTAAAACTATATATCACCTCATTATTGTACACTTGGCAAACTTTGACCTTGGATGTTCCTCTTTGTTCTAGACCTTTCCTACTTTAATAAGTCTCACATATACTTTGTCTTTTATCCCTTGGCCTATCTCTTAGTCTGACCTATCTTATGCTAATGACCTATGCCTTCTATCTTTTCCATAATTATTAAAACTTACTTATCTTATGCCCCTATAATTTTTGAGCATGTACCTATTTTCCTTCTCCCTGAACACTTGCATTCTAGATAGACATATACATTAACACAAGTGTCCTACTCCAATATAAGTGTCCAATGCCCTAAAGTCATCTAATTTAAAAATGATATGTATCAAAATAGTCACCCTACGTGTTATTACACAACTTATTCTACAAAGGGATTGGTATAAACATAATATCAACCCTCATTCATTCTTTACTTATAAACGTCTTACCTACTCACCAAGCAACTTACAAAAAGTATTCAATCAAACATTCAAGTGAGTAAATCTTCCTTATTTTATCCTATTTACATATCAGTCATAGGGATAACATATCTATAGGTCTAAAGTACTAAAGGAAAAACCTAAGAGCTATATTTTCCAAGTTATAATATAGTTCATTATTTACTTGCTTATCACACATTACATGATTCACACATAATAAAAAACATAAGGGAGAACTACATAAGTTTGATGCCATATTTGGATTATTGGCTATGTATGTATTTCTCATTGTATATGGGTCTTTGAGGTAGCTCGACATCATGTTCCGACTAACTCATTTTCCCCCACAACCACTGTGAAGATGAAAAACTAGGGTTTTATTCATTTGATAAGGAATAATATTCTATGGCCCATATTTGACTACACCAGAGTGAAGGTGATGAAAAAACTAGAAGCATTTAAATGGTCACATCCTATTTCAATTGGTATTCTATACTAGACACATATGTTCAAACCAAACACTACCATTGATGCCACTATCCTAGGCTAACAAAAGTGTTTGCAAGTACAAAGGTACTTAATCCAAAATTTGGTGATTATTTTAGAAAACTCTCCTAGTATGCTTCCTAATTGTTATAAATTCATATTTGTATTAGCATTAGAACCAATTAAGTATCTTATTTATTTTTCACTGCCATAGCTAACATAGTTTTAGTTTCCATTTTTAATAGATATTTTATATCTAAGTTTTCAAATTTATTATCCTATTTTAGATATATTTATCACCCTTATGATTATTCATTTATATATTCTTAACCCTATATATCATAATAAGATCCACATCTATAAAAATTAGGGTTAAACATTTGGTGAACCTAATCTTTGAGCTCAAAACCCTATGTGGTTTATGGTTTTGAATTTCTTATTTTTCTATTTGTTGTACTTTATTTCAAATTTTGGATTTTGAATTTTTCAAAGTAATGGAAAATGCTAACCCAAAAACCTGATTTCAAATGGAAGGCAAATAAGCATTGATCACTCATATCAATAATAATAAGAGCTTAATGAATGCATTTTTGTATGTTAAAAGAGATGAAATAAGTATGATAAGGCTAATAATTCTTCACCTAGTGATGGTGAGTCCTTAGAAGGTACTTAATTGATTCCATACCTATCAATATACCTACATATAGTGGAGACATAGATTATGTCTTCCAACCTTTTTTTTTAAAACCACTATAAATACATCTACCATGGAATTACCTATTGAATCAACTTAAATACTAGTTTTAATTCCTATTACTATATAAACCATGTTCACTTTTTCATTTGTGACTACTCAACTTGCTAATTTAGACCCCGATGGGTCTATAGATCAAATACTCCTTCATGTTATAAATAAATTTGAGGACAAGGTTACAAACATTAAAAAAAAATGATTTAAAGTCTCCTTATATGATTAACTCCCAATATGTGTTGCATAAACCTCTTGCACTTGAGATATATTTTCACCCTTTTCCAACTAGTTTTGTTGCACCTGAGTTCACATTTTATGATGAAAATGGTTATCTTGAGTAGCATTTTTATCTTTATATATGGTGTGACTTGATTATGCCTCCAATGATTAACTTTTGACCAAATTATTTACAATGAGCCTTAATGATTATTCTCTAAGATGGTTCTATGATTTACCTCTTTAATATTTAAAAGTATTCAAACCTATTATAGATTAGTTTTTGTCACACTTCTATATTAATATTACCAAAAAGGTTTCATATGCCCAAATTACAAAAATCAAATAAGGAAATAATGAACCTATAAATGAAAATGTCTTGAGGTACAAGAAAATGTTGGATAAAATGACCAATCATATGGTAGATAAAGAACATCAAGACATATTCAATAAAAGTTGCTTGCTCCTTTACATGACTCCATTATTTTGAGAAAAAATCCTTTGATGACTTGTGACATGCTATTTAAGATATTGAAATGAAACTTATCTCATTGATTGAACTTAATTATGTAGAAAACAAACTGACTAAATCTAAATACAATGTCAAGTTTACAATTGAACCAAGTTATAAGGTAAAACCTCTTTAGCCTAAAAAGGAAACAACCACCACAATTAATGCAATATCATAGTAGCCTAATAAACTTGTCTTATCTAATGTACCAAGGAGATAATTTACATGCTTGCCTAAGTATTTCTCTTCATTACTCTTGTGGCTAGTAGAGTGTCATCTTATATCTCTCCGTCATCCTATAAAGGTTTATATAAGTCAGCCTCTACCTAAAGGATATGATTTAAATTCTTATTATGATTATCATTAGGGTCTAAGTAATTATATGAACATATTTTTTACCTTGAAGCATAAGATCTAAGACCTTATCAATGAACAAAATATTACATTTGATGATCCTCTAAAGGAATCAAGTTCACAACTTAGTGACCATTAGAAATAAAATATATTTAACAATCCTTTAAAAGATGATTCTAAGAAAGAATCAAAAGTGTAAGTGGCATATAATGCACATCCTCCTCCATCACATTATGTGTACCCATTAGATGGGATTATTGGTACTTATACATGGCATATACCTCCTTTGGTTTAGAAACATTTTTTTACCTTCTATGACAATGGGATTAAGGATTATGAATATGATATTCATTTTTATTCATTTGAGCATACCTTGATAAAAACCCTATACATAGTGTTATTATTGATAATGGTGTAAGAGATAAATTTTAAACCATGGCATTACTTAAACACTTGGTTTATACTCATCATTATTTACACCCTTCTACCAGATTAGATAAAGCATTTGATGGGACCTCACAATAGGTTATTGATGAGATTGACTTACCTTTATAGGTTGGTCCCACATATAAGGTTTTTATATTTTTGTTTATACCTTGCAAGGGTGTATTTGATATGTAATTTGGATGACCTTGGATATATAATCATTGAGTGGTACCTTCTATAGTGTATGGGTGTGTTAAATATGTTCATACCAATCAAGTAATTATAGTTTCATAAATTCCATACAATCATCCTTTTGAACAAGAGAAATGTATTACCATGTAGTTAATTATAAAAAATATTATGGCTAGTCCACCATAAAAGGGTAATTAATATTGAAATCCCCTTACCAAGTGACCATTACTTGAGAGAACATTACATTAGAGATCCACACTAGGTTTCATATAATCCTCATATAATAAGAAAATTATTAAGATATCCAAATAACCTACACATTATCTTATTATTGTTATTCCAAAATAACCATAAAACACTAAATTATGGGTTCCATGAACCCCTACTCCTATTACTCATATTATTTCTTCATGACCATAAAGTCATATTATACATATGTATAACATCATAGATCCTATAGTGATATATATCGAACCTATATGTTCTCATCAATATTGTCACCATTTTATTACACTAAGTTCATAATGATGAGATATATATGAGCATACTTTAGTTATGATAATAGGGTAGTCTGTTCACATATTCAAAAAATACCAGAACAATAAAAAATATTCAAAAATCCAAAAGTATTTTCAACATTACATATTATATTGGATCCTTGGCATCCATGTGTTAGTTCCATATTCATGGATATCATATCAATTACTTATACATACATGTGTTTAAAAATTCTATTTAAGTGTGATATAGACATACACAAATACATGTTTCATCCATTTTTATATGTTGGGTTTTCCCTCTACTCATGTCACCAAGATGTTAGGGACATCCACATCTATGATCATGATACTTCCATATTATATAATAATATGGTCACTTTAAATTATCATGTTTGATCTCATATATGTACTTACACATACCTTTTTCCATGCTTATATCTTCTATAGTTACTTGATATGTTATGTACATGACATTTTTTGCTAACACATTTGATCCATGGGCTAGTATGATATATTTATGCTGGCATCTTGTGATTTCATTTATAAACTTCCTTAAGTGTCTCTCCTTTCTATTATTTTTTAGTGATCATTTGAATATGCTCCTTTAATTATGGACCTTAGGCCTTTATTTTCTTATTTTACATCTGAATATATCATTACTTACTATTTGGGAATTTGAATATGTCATTCTTATTTTTTTGTAAATTTGACAAAGTCACATGCTTTAAATTGTGTAGAATTTGAACATGCCCCTTATTTTCAATCTCTTTTTACCAGCACCTTTTTTACTTGATTTTGAGTGATGTTGTGTGTGTGCTTGATTTACTTGTTGAGCTTATACTATAAATATTAAAAATTTACCATTATATTTATCATGCATATTAGTCCTTGATGTCATCACATTCATGGAATTAAATGATACATTTACCTAGATATGTTCTCCTATATGTTACATGGTACACTCATAGTTATATAATTATCTTATCCATTTGAAGTGAGGTAACTACTAGTTTTTATTCATCCCTCACCTCAAAGGGGGAATATTAGTGGGGGAACATTATTAAGTCATGGATTCCACACATTTATAGTTAAAAATTCAATGGGATCATGTCACAGAGACATGGATTCCAAACATTCATAATATCAAATATATAGTGGGGTTATGTTTTGTAAACATGTTATCCACACTTAGTATTAAACATACACTAATTATGATGGGGACATGTTTTGGAAACATGTCCTCCATATTGGATCTTATATAAGTTTTCATATTTATCCATGTATAGTGGGAGATTGTTATGGTAACATTTCACCCACATTTGTTCAAATCTACAAATTGGATATATCACATAGTTATATGATTTGGATACACATTTATGGAAAAATTATATATATTGTTATAATTGTTATACACATATTCAACATGAGACATATCTAAGGTGCATATGTTATGTAATGTGTTATAAATATTGTAAAATATAAATTAGTATTATATTTAGAACACTTTTAGGGATTGTCAACACCCACTAGGTTGGACGTTTATGAACTATATTAAGTCAATATACTAAAATAGTTGGTTCACTTTTGGGTATGGTTGAGATGATTAAATAAATCAATCTTTCCAAGTTTTTATGTTGGAATCGATTGTATCATATAACCTCACTAGTTTCATTATGTGAGTTAACTTGGTTCACTCACACTCACCAAGTTATAAGTATGATTAGGATACATGGCTGAGTTAGTCTTAACTACTATGTGGCAATCTACCTTTTTCTAGGGTTAGGGGAATGGGACCTAATATCTCTCTCTATATTCTTTGATATATACAATTTATATAGTTTTATTTATCCTAATATCAATTTTAGTGATTCATAATGAGACATATTTCAAATTAAGTTGCCAATAGCTAAGGTAGTTGCATTGATACAAATGTGTAATACTAAATCTTAATCTCAATTTTAATCATTTAAATACTTTCAATTCCAAATTATATGAATTTATTATGTATTTTAACATGATTTTTATTTTAGGCCAGTCACCAACAAAACAATCAAATTAGACTCAAGTAAAGACAAGGTGTGTTATACTCACCCAAGTATATATTCATTTCCTTTAAACTAGTAATTTAATTATTAAATTAAAGAGGGGGAAATGTAGAAAATATTTTTTAATTATATATCACCTTAGTATTTTACACATGGAAAACTTACAATTTGGTTATTCCTCTTAGTTCTAGACCTTTCCTCCTTTGACACGTCTCACATCTACTCTTTCATGTGCCCCTTGGCTTGTCTCTTAGTCTAACCAATCTTATGTTAATGACCAATCCTTATATCTTACCCATAATTCTTAAAAAGGTGTTTATATTATTATTCTACAAGTTATTACCTTATACCTATTTTATTATTCCTTAGACACTTGCATCTTAAATAGACACCTGCATTGACATAGTTGTCCTCTTCTAATACACATGTCCATTACCATAAAGTCATTTAATTTGTAAATGACATGTATCCAAATGGTTATCATAAGTTATATTACATAATTTATTATCTAAATGGATTTTTATATATATAAAATCAACCCTCATTCATTCCTCACCTAGAAACTTCTTGCCTAGTTAACAAGCAACTTACTAATAACATTCAATCAAGTACTCAAGTGAGAAAAGCTTCCATATTTTTTCCCATTTACGTATGAGTCATAGGAACAACATATCTATAGCTATGAAGTACTAAAATATCATCCCAAGAGATATATTTTCCAAGTTACTGGCTAGGTCATTCTTGTACTTTCTTATCATAAATTTTAGAATTTATACACATGCCAACATGTCACCTCCTAATTTCTCATTAAGCTAATTTACCTAATTATTTATGGAATATTGTGGTTTTTAAATTGATTAATTACTTTTTAACTAAGTTTTAAGTCATATTTTTTTATGGGATAGTTGTATGTTTATTTGATTACATGATTACATTGTTATGAGTTAGTTGTATTTGTATATAATTTACATAATGATCATGTTGATTTGTTAGTACAATATTATTTTATAATATATATTATAATGCTATGAGATAACCACCTTCTTGTCATGAGTTGTATATATAGTAAATATTCATCTCTCAAACCATGATGGATGGAGAGCATCATCAAAGAGAATGGCATAGATGGAGGTGTTAGGGGATGATAGAGAAATGACTATAACCCATACACACACTATGGTAGATAGTACTAATTATAAGCATTGTTTGAGTTGTTAACTTTAGTATATTTTTTATGTTATCTACATTTAGATAATTTATTAGGTGTTTTATTTGTGATTTAGACCAATTTAATGCTTATGTGGAACTAATCTTGTGTGATTGAATTGTAGATATTACATGTAGATTTAGTGTATAATTTTGTTGTATGATTATGTCATGTTATTGTATTCATGATTGTTACTATTTTATGAGAACGTAAATCTACATTAATAGTATTTGGTTACTACTATATATAGACTAACCATAATGTCTTTGTAATGTTTTAGAACATTAGTTGGTCATCATTATGATATTTTAAAAATATCATTATATAGATTAATGACTTAATATATAAAGATAACAATAGACATTGGATAGTCTATATAATGTTGTAATAACAATGATACATTGTTATAATACCATTATTTTTGGAATAATAGTTGCGTGATTTATCATTTTACATAAAAGAATATAATTGACTTTATATTAATCACATTATTATTAAAGTCATGATATTGATTATCTTTACTAATTTATAAAAAAGATATCAATATTATCCTATGACTATCCTAAGAACTAAACCTAGTCATTGTTTGCATGTATAGACCATGGTAATGTTTGAAGTGTTAGTTAACATTGAGAAATAATGTTAATAGTGGACTTTTGAGAAGTGGTACATAGGCATGTAACATAAATAGATCATGAAATATTTAAAGAATAAAATAATGATTAAGGAATTTGGGTAAAATTTGAGAGATATTAGGGCTTTCTTGGATATATAAAAAACAAGTTAACTAGGATTAATTTTAGTTTTGGATGGATAATTTAGGTTATGCATGGAGAAATTTGAAATTCATGCTGATAATTGCATGAAAGCATGAATGGGAAATATAGACATAAAAATAATGATAAGAGGGAAGTTGGAGAAGATAACAACATGACACAAAGAGGAGAGAAAGAGAGTAGAGTGAAGGAAAGAGAATTATTTTGATTGAAGCAATTTATCTGGATGCCATTATGAAGTTAGTGATGTTTAAATTTTATGTGGAATCTAGAAAATTATGAGTATATATATGTTTCTCTCTTAGGGTTTAGAAAAAAATGATTTGTATTTTATTAGGGATATAGGATTAGCCTTGTGGATGGCTCGAACATCCATATAACTAATATAATATCCTCTAAATTCCTATAAAGGAAAAATGGAACTATATGTGTGTAAAATTGTAGAGTTAAAAGGATTTTCTTATTATGATGGCAATATGCCCAAGTTAAAGTTTAATAGGTTCTAATTGATGGTTTTAATATGACTAAGATTTTATATTTAACCCTTGATATATATATATATATATATATATATATATATATATATATATATAAACTCAGATAGATTATACACACACACACACATACAAACTTAGATAGGTATATATGGATATGTGTGTGTGTGTACTTTAAATATATTGGATGGGGTAAAAATGTGAAGTCTGAGTAAGTTGAGGAATAAATGATTGAAAAATAAATTATGTGTATTACTTGTTTTCGAATTCATTTAGAATTTGATATACATATAAATAGGACTGTATATATTTGTTAATCAAAACCATATATATATATATATATATATATATATATATATATATATATATATATATATATATATCAATGAAACTAAGGTCATTTGTCTAATAAACTATGAACACATACATATATGAACTGTGCACTTTTTTTTTACAAAACCATGAAATTATGTGTGTGTGTGTGTGTGTGTGTGTGTGTGTGTGTGTGTGTGTGTGTGTGTGTGTGTGTGTGTGTGTGTGTGTGTGTGTGTATACATATATACACACATGGATTATGTACTTTTGTAATTTAAATATTAAAATTATATATGTATGAACTAATGTTATTTGTCATTCAAAAACATGAAAATATATGGAATATGTATGTATTTATAACATGAAACTATGAGGATATATAAGTGTGGACTGTGTGTAATTTTTTAATCAACACAATGAGAATATATAAATTATGTGCATATTCATATAAATCCTAGTGTGATAAGTTAAAGACTAAATAAATTAATTATCCTTGGATCAAGGGAAGATATAAAACTATCCTAGAATGGGCATGGTAAGTGGTAAAGTCATATCTCAGCTTAGTATGGAAATATATGTTATGAGGTGACTGCATAATCTTAGAGATGTTCATGAACATATTTAGGAAATTAATGTTAACATCGAATTGAATTATATTGGGATCTTACATACATATTATAAATAGAATGTAACTTGTAGTTGTTTATTGGTTTTGAGTATTTGGTTTGAACTCTTTATAAAAATTGGTAATTTATTTTAAATCACATGATTTTTATAGATATAGTAAAATCAATAGAGTCTAACTTGTAATAATATATATGATAATATATTTGAACTAATGTATAGACTATTGTAAGGTCCAATTACATAAAGAAACTATGCAAGCATTTGTATGTTATGTAGTTCACAATGAATTGATTTTAGATTTAGATTTGATTTAATGGATACTTATGAAAACTTGGGAATAAGTATAAACCACCAATAAACAACAAAGGTGGAATATAGGTTTGTATGGTCAATTATTTATAGTACTCTATTTTGAACAATTCAAGATAGTATTTTAAGTTTAAGACCTAAATTTTGAAAAAAAAATAAGGTGATAGATTTTAATTGGATTTTACCATAAATGGATAATGAATTGGAAATAAGTGAATAGGAATAGGGGTTCGGATAATGTTGAAATATAGTGACAGATCTTGATTGTTATTTTGTGAATAGGAAAATTAAATGGTGTATTTAAATCATAAGTTCTAAATAAAAATAAAACATGACTGTTAGTATAACAAAACAATATTTTTTTATGTGAGCAATATATTTACATGTGTATATTATAAAGGTGAATTAATATATGAAATATATTTATATTATAACTTAGGCACTTGTATACAGATATAGCTTATATTTATATATTGGTATGTCTACCTATAATTATAGTTTATTGAATGCTAAATTAATTCACAAAATCTTGAGAGATAAAACACTATCATTATATGCATACAGTCTCCCAAAAGTACAACATATTTTATAAATGAAAGATTAAGTTTCATGTGAGAAAAGACCTTGTTTATGCAATATTTGATCTCTGTAATTTTTATGATTGGCTAGTTGTTATTGTTTGATAAATGTGTGCATGGAAAGTAAACTATGATATTTTGATGTCATAGAATGTACTACATTTGAATTTACTTATGAAAATTAGAAACATGCAGTCTAAGTATATAATTATACTTGGTTAGTATAGACTATATTTGTTTATGTTTATTATTTATGTAATAAATAATATAGTTGAGATTAATTGCATGCATCTGATGGAATAAATGTATGTATTATTTATTATTCCTATATTTATCATGTTTTATACCTACTATTAGGAAGTAATTTGTTTGAATTTTTTGTTATATATTATATTAACCAAATCTCACATTGTTGGTACTAAGTAGTGGGATGGACTTCACTAGCTTATGTAGCATCACCAATGCCAGATGAAGGTAATCTGATCAAGTAGTGTATATGAATTTGACTGATCCTATAGATCAATAATTATTTGAACACTTTAGACAAAGTAATGTTTATTTAAACATTATCATTTCATATGTATGATTTACATGTTTGTGTGATATCATGTTAGAACATATTTTCTTTATGGTACACATCATGTATTAGAAATCTTACAACACACGAGTACTAGCCTATCTCTCTTGATTCCCATACCATCACTATCTACCCATCCATAAAGAGAGGGCCATTAAATAATTAGGGGATTGTGAAATGGATTGATTGTTCATGGTTGGCATGGAAAATCACTCAGATGATGTTCTCCCTCCCCATAATAGTACTTATTTGGTGATTACACTTGAGATTATCAAAGATACTGGTGTTTATGAGACTCATGATCTGTAGAGCCTTATATCTTATATTGTATTGATTGTTGAAACATTATACCAATTGAAAATGTAAATGTTTACTCATTGTACATTGATAATATTGGTTATATTATTGTCCCATATATGGCTATAAATATGTAATTACTTTCTATATTTAGTTATGTTTTGTTTCATATGATAATAGTGATTAGTAACTATTAGATGTTACATGTTTAATTTTTGGCTAACATACTTAGTATATATACTAATTTCACTAATTATATTCTCATGATGTAATATCATGAAATAATACGTGCAAATTAATTTAAGAAAAAACCATTACATTATTCTAGTAAATCCTAGTGGGGATATTATATTGTGGTATTATAGTTATGGTTTGAACTCTAGGACTTAATGAGTTTGCTAATATTTTCATATCCTTACATTAACATAAATGATAATGGTATGATCTATAAAATATAGAGAGGTTCATTTGAATGTCAATGACAATAACCCTCTGTTTGATCCTAGCCAATTTGCTGCTAAGCAAACAACAAAGTTGGATTAGATTTTTCCAACTATGAATGAAACTAGGGATTGAATTATAGACCTGGAATAAGAAATTCATGGATATAATGAAGAATCCCATTAGGATGTTATTAAATATTATCATTCTAAGTAGTAAATCCCTTAATAATAAAGACACGAGGAAGTGCCTTAGGATGTAAGAGCACATGTAGCTACAAAATTAGCTAGATATATGAAAAAAGTGAATCCACCTAAGTTTGATGGAACCATTATGCGAGATGGAGTTGAAGCATGGTTGATTAAGATGGATAATTATTTTAGGTTAAAAAACTCCTCTAAAGTCACTAAATTAGTTTGGGGAGCTTACTAATTGGCTAGTTAAGTAGCTATGTGGTGGGCCAACAAGAAGTTAGAAATGAATATTAACTCAACCACCACTACATGGGAGTAATTTGTGACACTATTTCGATCATGGTGGATTCCACACTTATACTTTGACCAAAATATTATATAGTTTAATAATCTAAAACAAGAATATATATTAGTGAATGATTACTGGGAATAGTTCATCAAGATTTTGAAATATGTACCTCACTATCAAGTGGATGAGAGGTTTAGGATTAGGAATTTAATCATAGATTATTGGAAAGGTGGATGTTTTTGTACCATGTACCATGGACTAAATCTTGGATAAAGAATTAAAATAGGAACAAAAGTTAAAATCTCTTTTTTAGGTCAAAGATAAGTTTAATAATTTTTTAAAAGTTTTAAGCCAACTTTCAAAAAGAATAACTAGAAGAAGAGGAGTGGAGACTCTAATATCCATTTTAAAATTTAGAATACTAGATTCAATAGTGGTTAAGATAAAAATAAATTGGGTAATGGTTTCAAAGGTGGTTTCAATAAAAACTAATAGTTTGATAGGAAGGGACCACCTGGAGGTTATTTCATTTGTGGAGGTGACCATTTTGTGCATGAGTGTACCTAGGATAAATCAAGGAACAAAATGTTTTTCTCTTTAGAAAGGAACATTTTAGAAACATATTCATGTGTTAATTTATACTAAACAAGACAAATTCTAAGCTTCACCCATAGAATTATCATGTATTTTGTTTGAACATCCAATTTCCATTTTGATAGATATAGGGGATATATAATGTTTTGTAGCTCCTATAATTCTAAACAGGTTATCTAGAAAAGCTAGAGTAATGATAAATGCATGGTCAGTAAAATATGGGAATGATTCAAAAGTCAAAGTTGACAAGTGTTTAGTTGAAGCTAATATTAGGTTACCCAAATTCCTAATAATAATGGATATTTCTATAGTATTGCTAGGGTCATATGATGTAATCCTAGGGGTCAACTAGCTTGAAAAACAAAAAATCGAAGGTTGAATTCTATCTAAAAAAAGTTGACTGTCTAGATGATTTTGGAAACTAGACACAAATTCAAAGTGAGAAAAGATAGTTGAGGCTTAGGTAGATTTCTGCAATGCAACTTAGGAAGGCTCAAGGAAAAGGGTGCCAAACATTTATCATCAAGATAAATGTTATTTAGGAATATAATTAACCATAAATTGAAGATAAATCTTACCTTAGGAATTTTCATGATGTGTTTCTAGAGGAATTTATAGGATTTCCTCCTAAATGTGAGTTTAATTTCTCTATTGATATCATACCTAGATTGAAACCTCAATCTAAGGTATCATATAGAATGACAACCCCTAAATTAATTGAATTAAAGGCTCACATCTAGGAATTATTATCCAAAGGGTTGATGAGACCATGTCTGTCACCATGGTGTGCACCATTTGTCTTTGACAAGAAAAAATATGGTACTCTTTAATGTTTTATTGATTATATAATGTTGAATAAAGGGACTATCAAAAATAGGTATTCGTTACCTCATATTGATGATATTTTTAATCAAATTATGAGGAGTAATGATATTTTATAAGATTTATCTTAGATAAATATATCATCAATTAAGGATAAAATATGAGGATATTCTAAAAATGACATCTAGAAATTTATATGGGCACTACTAGTTTACAGTGTTACCATTTGGGTTGATAAATGCTCCTACAACATTCATGAATCTCATGAATAGTGTGTTAAGAGATTATCTAGATAATTTTTTTGGTATTTTTAGATGAAATTTTTATATATTATAAATATGAATAAGATCATCTTGAACACCTAGAACTAGTTTTTCAATGTTTGAAGAATCACAAGTTATATGATAATTTCTCTAAGTGTGCATTTTTTCAAAAAAAAATCCAATATATGGGACATATTATCTCTGTAGATGGTATATTTGTATATGTATAAAAGATAAGAGCCATTATGGAGTGTTCAAAACCAAATAATGTACACAAGGTAAAGAGTTTCATGGGATTAGTGGGCTATTATAGGAAATTCATTCTAAATTTTTCAAATATAGCTAATACAATTACATCTCTACAACATAAGAATCAAAGTTTTATCTTATGAGATAAGTGTGAAGTAGATTTTCAAGAATTAAAAATATGGATTCCTTTATCACCAATGCTAAGATTTGTTTATCCCAAAAGTCAATTTTCAATGATCATAGATTTGTCAGGTGTATGACTAGGAGGAGTCCTTATGTAGGATGGTGCAGTGGTAGCCTATGAATCAAGGAAGTTGAAGCTTTATGAGTTAAACTATGCCCCTCGTGACCTATAACTTATAACAATTGTGCATGTTTTATAATTTTAGAGGAATTATTTATTTAGAAAACCATTTTATCTCAAGACTAATAACTTGGGACTCAAGAACATATTCACACAACCAAATATGAATGCTCGTCAGAGATGCTAGTTAGAGTTCTTGTCTTACTATGATTTTGATATCAATTATATCACAGGAAAGGAACATAGAATAGACAATGCCATAAGTCATATGAGGTACATAGTAGTTATGGATATTATCAAGATTACTTTCAAATATTTAGTGATCAAACTCTCATTAGGAGATTAATTATATTATTACGTTACGAAAGCATTGTCTAAAAATACTTAGAATCCTAGGTATAAAGGATACAAAATAGATAATGATGGTCTTTTATAATATAAAAAAAGCATGTATGTACCAAATAGGGAGAATATGATGATCAAAGTGCTAAAATAAATATAAAATTCCCCATATTCAAGACATCCAGGAGTAACCAAGCTTATGGTGGAGATTGTACCACTTTATTTATGGAAGGAAATCAAGAAAAATGTAATGTAATTTGTGTCATGTTGTCTGGAATGTCAACATGTGAAAGATAAACATATACATTTTGATATATTATTTTATCCACATGACATATTAGAAAAGAAGTGGTAGGTGATTAGTATGAAATTTGTCCAAGATTTACCATTGTCACAAAATATACATGACATGATCTTGGTTGTCGTTGAAAAACTAACCAAGGTAACTCATTTTATACTAGGAAATTTGACAAATGATGCACCTAATCTTATGAAGAGATTCATAAAGAAATTATATTAGTTGTATGGAATTATAGAGAATATAATTTTATATTGTGATCCAAAGATGACTTTTAGGTTTTGGTTAACTCTAGATTTAGCTTTGGGTGTATAACTAAACTTTATCACTGCATATCACCCATAGACTAATGGTCAAACTAAGTGAGTTCATAGGATATTATATGATCTCATTCATATGTATTTAATGGATAAATAATATAAGTTAGAGGAGTATCTTACATTGGCTGAGTTTATTTATAATAACTTATACCAATTAGCTTTGAAGATGGCATAATTTGAACCATTGGCAAAACACTAATCAGTTGGGACAAGTTAGAAGACAAGGTAGTATTTGGACTTGAGATGCTTTTATAAATGAAAGATAAATTCAAACTATTTAAAAGATTATTGGTTGAGGCCAATGATAGGCATAACATTTATGATTATCTAAAGATAATAGCTAGGAAATTTTTAGTAGGTGATAAGGTGTTCTTGTGGGTTAAGCTATAGAAGATCTCAATTAAATTTGATAAGTCAGTAAAATTTTCACTAAGATATGTAGGACCCTTTGAGTTTTTATAAGTGGTTAACCCTATAGTGTATAGGATTGCATTACCACCATCCATAGTTTTATTGCATTTATGTCTTCCATGTACCTTATTTTAAAAAGTATATAGTTTATCCTTCACATGTATTGGATTAGAATACTTTACAAGTTCTAAATCCCAAGGTGGTCATGGTAGAATCAATCATATTAATTAACACTCTTAAACTTCATTTACATAATATAGAAGTGTCATAGTGAAAGGTATTTTAAGACCAATACTCTGAGGATAGTGTTACTTGAGAGGATAATGATGAGTTCTATAGGATATTTCCACATTTTTTTCCCTGATTTGATGTTTCATACTATGTTATTTTTATACTAAATAATGTTTTGAATTCATAACTAGTGTTTGAATAAGTGTCATCAGGATGATGACCAGCTTTAGGGGGGAAGAATGTCACATCCTAATTTATTACTAAGTTAATTAACCTAATTATCCATGGATTATGGTTTTTAAATTGATTAATTATTTATTAACTAAGTTGTAAGCCATATGTTGCTATGGGATAATTGTACATTGCTTTGATTACATGATTACATTGCTATGAGTTTGTTGCATTTGTATATAATTTACATTATAATCATGCTAATTTATTATTATAAAAGGGTTTTATGATATATATATATATATATATATATATATATATATATATATATATATATATATATATATATATATATATATATCATGATGTTACAAGTTAACTACCTTCTTGTCATGAGTTTGATGCAAGAAAGATTCATCCCTCAGAACATGATGGAGGGAGAGCATCATCAGAGAAGATGACATATATAGAGGTATTGGGGGATGATAGAGGAATGAATACAACCCATTAACACACCACATTAGATAGTACTCATTATATGCATTCTTTGAGTTATTAGATTTAGTACATTTTTTATGTTATTTGCATTTCGATAATTAATTATGTGTGTTAATTATGATTTAGTCTAGTTCAATGCTTATTGGAGTTAATCTTGTGTGATTTCATTATGGATATTATACGTAGATTTTGTGAACATAGGATTGTAATAAGGTGATATTAGTATTGTGTTAGATAATGAAATCAAAATCAAACAAAACACCCTAAATTCTAACATCTTAAGCCTATCTCAAAGGGGGAGCTTAGTGAATAAAAATAAATGAACAAAGCATAATTAAAATACAATAAATACACATTCCTTACCTTCATTGATACTCCAAGAGTTTTATTTGATTGGCTTGCTCAATTTGTGTTCATGAAGTCTTCATCAAAGGAGACTTGGCTATCTCCTCTTTTCCTTGGTACCTTGTGGCTTGACTTGGATTGGATCAATATTTGGACATTATAACACTAATTTAAATGGATTTTGGAATTATTTGTGCATTATAACTTTTCATTATTCAAGCTTAAAATTAATGTGAAAAGGCCTCCTATTTATAGATTTTTGCAAATGGGTAGAATCAACATAAACTATCCATCTTAGGATTGAGATGTGTGGCTAATGATTAATCCAATTATGAAATTAAAAATGATAAATAGGCTCATCAATATTTGGGATAGAGAAGAAATTAAGAGGCATGGAGGGATTTTATGAGGCATATGAGGCATGAATCTTGATATTTGTGGAATTTATGGCTTAAGGATGTCTTTTCCAAGAAATGAGGTCACCTAATGATGAAAATATTCAATATTCATTTCTAAAAACAAGTATTCAATAGGTTTCCATGGAATTATTAATTAGGATTTCACTTGGTTTAACTATATCTTAAGCATGATTAAGAACTTTGTGCACAAATTACTCAAATTGATCAGAATGCCTTGTTATTGGTGTAAAATTTGACTAGATTGAAATTGGAAGTCAATGTTAGATGCATTGGATATGTTATCCCATTTAGGATGTTGCCAATAGTAAATAATAAAAGCATGTGTTTTGTGTAAGATATTTGATAAGAAAGAGTAATCTAGAGCACCCAAGTGCAAAATTGACATTTGAATTGAGAATGATCTAATCAAAGTTAGCTGGCCCATAGATTTCATTGCCCCATTTAATGATACTCTAGCCAAAATCAGCACTTGAATATGTTATTTTCACAGCATTTAGCACGTTTTAGTGTTTTTAGGCCAAATTTTACTCTTTGATGGAAATTGGTCAAAAGCCTAATTAGAGGTTATTGGTGGAAATAGTTAGGTGTAGATAGATTTAATGTATAATGTTGTATGATTATTTCATGTTATTGTATTCATGATTGTTAATACTTTGTGATAACCTGAATCTCCATGAATAGTATCTAGTTACCAATATCTATAGACTAAATGTAATGTCTTTGTAATGTTTTAGAACATTAACTGGTTATCATTATGATATTCAAAAAATATATTTATATGGACTAATGCATTAATATATAAAGATAACAAAAGACATTGGATAGTCTATATAACATAGTGATAATAATAACTACATTGGTATAATACCATTATGTTTGGTATAGTAGTTGTGTGATTTACCATTTTATATAAAATAATATAATTTTATTTATATTATTCATATTATTAAAGTCATGATATTGATTATATTTACTAAGTTATAACAAATATTTCATTATTATCCTAAGATTATCCTTAGAACTAAACCTAGTCATTTTTCACCTGTATAGACCATGGTAATGTTTGAAGTGTTAGCTAACATTGAGAAATAATATTAATAGTGGACTTTTGAGAGGTGGTACACAATTGTGTAATGAAATAGATCATGCAAGTTTTAAAGAATAAAATAATGATTAAGGAATTTGGGGAAAGTTTGAGATAAATTATGGATTTCTAAGATATATCAAAATGAAGTTAATTGGGATTAGTTTCAATTTTGGATGGATAATTTGGGTTATGCATGGAAAACTATGAGCTTGAAAGATCCCTTTCTAGATTTGGAGACACAAAATATATAGGTTATTATAAGACAAAGATATAAATCTGATTATTTG
The DNA here is from genome assembly GCA_037957365.1 of Torreya grandis. Taxonomy (NCBI): domain Eukaryota; kingdom Viridiplantae; phylum Streptophyta; class Pinopsida; order Cupressales; family Taxaceae; genus Torreya; species Torreya grandis. Next base: position 945,839 of record JARHVA010005024.1, read on the forward strand.
CATTTAGAGTATGCTAATACCAAAATATATTGCCCAGAGTTGCTTCAACAGAGAATAATAAAAAATTACAATACACAACAATACTATAGAAAGTATAATGAAGCCCAAATAACCAAGAACCTAGAAGTATGCACAGATCTAGATGTTGTGTCAAAAACATAGTTGCCGACATCGGTGATTCTGCCGACGTCGGTCAATACACTACCATCATCAGTTTCTTATGTATGATCTCTGCCTGCCTGTGACTGTCTTCTTACCGATGTCGATCATAGATCAGTTGATGTCGGTCTACCAGCTGATGTCGATCACTGATCTACCAATGTCAACCTCTGTACTACCCTATGGCCTACAATTATGAATTGTGCCCTTCTTCACTTTCCTAAATCCACTGGTACGGCCTAATACCAATCTATGTAGATTTCGTATAGTACCTGATTTGAAGATATATATATATATATATATATATATATATATATATATATATATATAAATCTTAAATTAGATCTAATGAATATATACCTAGAAACCTCTGCATATGCTAAACACTTGATATACCCAATGAATGATCTCTGAAGCCCCAAATCTGATCAATAAGCACAATCTAAATTCTATCACAAATCCACCCCTAAAAAGCACTGGGTTTTCATCCAACTCTTCTCCAATCTGATGAAGGTTTGCATCCTCAAATATTTTAGCTGAATCACAGATTCAAGCTTCACAATACTCAAAATGTTTTTAACAACAAAAGATATTCCAAATGCTTTTCCCTCAACTTATTTTAAAGGCTCCCAGGAAACTTCTAGAAGAAGTCAACTTTATTTACTATGTTATTTTATTTATTTTTCCATATTAATTAAAATTAATTAATTAAAGTCATCCTTTTGAATTAGTATTAATTTTGGACAACTTAAATTAATTGAATCACTTTCTCAAAATTTTGGGGACATTACAGTCCTCCCTTCTTGGAGATTGCTTGTCCTCAAGCAATTCACCCCTAATACACAACACCAACTTCTAGGATTCCATATTATTCTCAAAAATTTGCAAACTCTTCTATCAGAAACACCATGTTGCAAAACATCTATGAATAAATTCTCCTTATTTCTCCTAGAGAGTAGTGTGATAATTCTCAACATGTAATTATCAAACTCACCATCACATACCTTAGTCTTCGTAAAAGACCGTTGCGCTACTCTGATTATCATGCTCTCCAAATCCCCATAAGAATGATGACTCATAATTGGGAGTGAAAATGTAATGCAACAAATAGAATCATTTACCTCATCACCCATAAAATGAGACTCCATCCTATGAGATGACACCTCCTTAGGTCCTCCATCTTGCGCTGCCCTCAAGATAATCTTCTTTCCCTTAAAAAGGAATTCTAACTGCATACGGTGGTGATCAATAATGTAATGCCCAATACCCTGTAGCCACTGCATGCCCAAGACCACATCATAATCCTCTAAAGGAAATGCATAAAAATCATCGATCAGAGTGTAATCCCCCATATGAATACTAAGCTATGGAATTCGTCTAGTACAACCCAAAATTGCACCATCTGCCACCTTTACTTTAAAACCACCAAACTTCTCATGCTGTAATCCATGCCTTCCCACTAACTTCTGGTCAATGAAGTTATGTGTAGCCCCTGTATCTACCAAGCTCATGACCCACTTACCCTTAAGTGTACCTTTCAATCAAAAGGCATGAAAGTTAGGATAACTAGATAGGGTAGCCATAATTACTTTGTCTGATGCCAAAGGCTCAGGGGTGTCTAACTCCAACTATGTCTGACCCTGCTCAACATCTTCTATATTATCCTCAATATCAGTATCAAGAACCTCCTCATGTCCACACTCAGAAGTTACCTCAATCAAATGAACCTTTCCTTTACCCATGCAATGGTGTCCTGGTTCCCATGGATCTTTGTAGGAAAAACATAACTTTTTCCTCCTCAAGTCATTCCTAGTCTCCTAATTCATCCAAGGATTTATAGAAGATGAACCTTCTTTATTTTGTGGCGTGTTGGCCTTCTGTATAGGCTGAGAGTCCATGGCTATTTTATTATCACCCTAATAAGAAGTGGGAACAATATCCAGTCTTATTGTCACATCAATGGCATCCTTAAGAGTGGTTGGTTAGAACGCACGTACTAGTCCCTTAAGTCTATCCTGTAATCCCTCAATAAATAACATCACACTTCATCTCTAATGCATATTAGGTACCATAACTGCAATATCCTAAAACTCATTAATATAATCTTCTACATGACCACTTTGTCTAAGATGAGCCAACTCCTTGTAGTAAAGTTATGTATCCTTACAGTCAAACTATGCAATGAATCACTCAGTGAACTCAGCATAGGAGTGAACTAAGGCATGATCTTGGGTAACCAATCCATGGTGCCACCAATCATATGCAATCCCCTCTAAATGCAACACCACAAACTAAATGGCCTCACGCTCAGGCATGGGCCTCAAAGAAAGATATATGTCCAACTTGTGGACCCAAGCTCTTGCACTAGTGTCTCCAAAGCCATTATATGGAGCCAATGTAATCTTCCCCATAGCTCTATTGAGGTCATGATTATGATGATGCTATGGTGGTCTATTACCATAATCTCCCTTGAATCTGGCTATGTCTCTATGCTACGTACAATACTGGGGAAAAGGAAAAACCTCCCTAACCTCTGGGGGTAAAGCTCTCCACTCTGTTGTGGCTACCAAAATGGACTCTTAGAACCCAATCTCTGGTGGCTCCACCTGTACTGGTTGTCCACCTAGTACAAACTGAGGTAGTAATGGTCTATTTGGAGTAGGTGTATGATGATGATTTCACCTAGAGGAATGACGAGAGCTCCCCACTAAAGAATGGGAATGGTGACTATGCTGATTGGACTGATGGGTATGATGACTACCTGGTCACTAAAATTGATCTATTCCTCCTACCTCTATGTCTATCCACCTCTAAACGATCCATAGTATCTTGTAATCAGTCTAGACCCTAAACAATCTTGGGCTGAGTAGTGATGAGGGTCTTCATCATCTCTCTTTCTACCTCATCCTAATTTCTTATAACATTCCCTTGTTCTTTTGCCATGATATGTTCCTATCCTATACCCAACTCTCGCTCGTACTGAGCTCTACTACGTGTAAAGTATCTATGGGTTATATCAAATATTCCTGAATGCATAGAAATAAAATATATTTACCCCTATAGGCTGGCAAGATGCATGGCTTTGATACCATTGAAAGATCCCTTTCTAGATTTGGAGACACAAAATATATAGGTTCTTACAAGACAAAGATATAAATCTGATTGTTTGCATTTAGAGTATGTTGATACAAAAATATATTGCCCAGATTTGCTTCAATAGTGAATAATAAAAAATTACAGTACACAACAATACTATAGAAAGTATAATGAAGCCCAAATAACCAAAAACCTGGAAGTATGTGTAGATCTAGATGCTATGTCAAAAACACAGTCATCGACGTCAATGATTCTGTCGACATCAATCGATACACTGTCATCGTTAGTTTCCTATGTATGATCTCTACCTGCCTGTGACTATCTTCCTACCGATGTTAGTCATAGATCAACTGATGTCAGTCACTGATCTACCGATGTTAGCCTTTGTACTACCCTGTGGCCTACAACTATGAATTGTGCCCTTCTTCACTTTCCTGAATCCATTGGTATGGCCTGGTACCGATTTGTGTGGATTCTGTACAGCACCTGATCTGAAGATATATATATAAATCTTAAATTAGATCTAATGAATAAATACCTAGAAACCTCTACATATGCTAAACACCTGATATACCCAATGAATGATCTTTGAAGCCCCAGATCTGATCAATAAGCACAATCTAAATTCTGTCACGAATCCACCCCTAAAAAGTGTTGGGTTTTTGTCCAACTCTTCTCCAATCTATTGAAGGTTTGCTTCCTCAGAGTTTTTAGCTGAATCATAGATTCAAGCTTCACAATACTCAGAATGTTTTTAGCATCAAAAGATATTCCAAATGCTTTGCCCTCAACTTATTTTAAAGGCTCCCAGGAAACTTCTAGAAGAAGTCAACTTTATTTAATATGTTATTTTATTTATTTTGCCATATTAATTAAAATTAATTAATTAAAGTCATCCTTTTGAAGTAGTATTAATTTTGGACAACTTAAATTAATTAAATTAATTAAATCACTTTCTCAAAATTTTGGGGACATTACAGAGCTTCATTCTAATAATTGCATGCAATCATGAATAGTAAAGATAGATGAAAAAATAGTGATAAGAGGGGAGATGGAGATGAGAATGGAATAACACAAAAAGGAGAGAGAGAGAGAGAGAGAGAGAGAAAGATAACAAAGTGAAGGAAAGAAAATTATTTTGGTTCAAACAATTCATATGGATGCCATTGTAAGGTTGGTCATGTTTAAATTTTATGTGAAACCTAGAAAATTCTATGTATATATATGTTTATCTCTTAGGGTTTAGAAAATATGATTTGCATTTTATTAGGGATATTGCCCTATGAATGGCTCAACCATCCACATAACTAAACCAATATCTTATAAATCCTTTTAAAGGCAAACTAGAACTGTATGTGTGTAAAACTTTAAGGTTAAAAGGATTTTCTTGCTATGATGGCAATATGCCCAAGTTAAAGTTTAATAGGTTTTAGCCAATGTTTTTACTATCACTAAGATTTGTTTTTAACCCTTTATATATATATATATATATATATATATATATATATATATATATATATATATATATATAAACTTAGATAGGTTATATATATACATACTTAGGTATATATTGATATGTTGGGTATATATATAATACACATGATGGTGTGTATACTTTGAATTTATCGGGTGGGGTAAAAATGTGAAGTTTGAGTAAATTGAGGAATAAATGAATTGATATATAAATTCTATGTATTACTTGTTTTCAAAATTTTCTTAGCATTTGATATACATATAAACATGACTATGTATATTTATCAATCAAAACCATGAATATATATAGGAATTAACTAAGGCCATTTGTCTTAAAAACTATGAACATATAGATATAAGAATTGTGCACATTTGTTTTACAAAACCATTAAATTATATATATGGATTGTGTACTTTTGTCATTCAAACAATAAAATTATGTATGTATGAACTAATGTTATTTTTCATTCAAAACCATGAAAATACATGGACTTTGTATGTATTTATTACATAAAACCTTGAGGATATTAAGTGTGGACTGTGTGTAATTTATTAATCAACATAATGAGAATATATAAACTATGTGCATATTCATATATAACCTAGTGTTATAAGTTGAAGTTTAAATAAATTAGCTATGCTTGGGTCAAGGGAAAATATAGAACTATCTTATAATGGGTATGGTAGGTGGTTAAGTCTTATCTCATCTTGGTATAGAAATATGTGTTATGTGATGACTACATAACCTTTGAGATGCTCATTACCATATTCAAGAAATGAATGTTAACATCAAATTGATTGATAGCGGGATCTTACATACATATTATATAGATAATGCGACTTGTAGTTGTTTATTGGGTTGGATTATTTGGTTTGAACTCTTTATATAAATTGGTAATGTATTTTAAATCACATGAATTTTATATATATAGTAAAGTCAACAAAGTCAAACTTGTAATAATATATATGGTAATATATTTGAATTAATGCATAGAATATTATAAGGTGCAAATAAATAAAGAAACTATGCAAGTGTTTGTATGTTATGGATTTCACAATGAATTGAGATTATATGTCAATTTGATTTAATGGATACTTATGAAAACTAAGGAATAATTATAAACCACTAATAAACAATAAAGGCAAGATAGAGGTATGTATGGTCAATTATTTATAGTACTCTATTTTCAACAATTAAGGATATTTTTTTAAGTTTAAGACCCAGATTGGGAAAAACCAAGGTAATAGAATTTGATTGGATTTTACTTTAAATGTATCATGACTTGGAAATAAGTGAAAAGGAATAGGGGTTTGGATAATGTTGAAATCCGGTGATAGATCTTGATTGGTATTTTGTGAAAAGGAAAATTAAATGGTATATTTGAATCATAAGATGTTTTAAATACAAATAGAACATGAATATTAGTATAAAAGAATAGTAATTATTTATGTGAGCAATATATTTATGCATGTATATTATAAAGGTGCATAAATATATGTGATATATTTATATGAGAACTTAGGTACTCGTATACATATATAACTTATATTTGTACATTGGGATACATGCCTATAGTTATAATTTATTGACTATAAAATTAAGTCACAAAACCCTAAAGGATACAACACTATATTTATATGCATAAAAGCTCCAAAAAGTACAAGTTGTATAAATGAAAGATTAAGTTTCATGTGAGAAAATAACTTATTCATGTAATAATTGTTCTCTATAATTATTATGATTGGTTGGTTGTTATTGTTTAAGTAATGTGTACATGGAAAATAGACTATGATATTATTATTTTCATAAAATGTACTACATTTGAATTTAATTATGAAAATTAAAAGCATGAGGTCTATTTATATAATTATACCTAGTTGGTATAGACTATATTTATTTATGTATATTATTTATGTGATAAATAATATAGTCGGTATTCATTGCATATGTTTGACGGATTAAATGTATGTATTATTGATTATTCTTGTATTTATCATATTTTATACCTACTATTAAGAATTAATCTATTTGAAACTATTAGTTATATATTATATTAATCAAATATCACATTATTGGTACTAACTAATTAGTGAGACAGACTTCACTAGTTTACTTAGCATCGCCAATGCCAAATGAATTTAATCTGATCAAGTGGTGTGTGTGAATTTTACTGATCCTAGAGATTAATAACTATTTGAAAACTTTGGCCAAACTAATTTTTAGTTAAAAATTGTCATTTTATATGTATGATTTATATGTTTGTGCAATATCATGTTAGAACATATTTTCTTTATGGTACACATCATGTATTAGAAATATTACATCACACAGGTACTATCTTGTCTCTATGGATTATTACACTATCATTATCTACCCATCCATGAAAGGTGGGCCATTCCATGATTAGGGGATTGTGAAGGGGAAAAATGGTCTATGGTTGGTGTGGAAAACCATTTAGATGATGCTCTCCTTCCCCATAGCAGTACTTATTTAGAGACTACACTTGAGATTCTCAAAGATACTAGAGTTCATGAGACTCATGCTCTGTGGATCCTTATATCTTGTACTATGTTTATTATTAAAAAATTATACTAGTTAGAAATGTAATTGTTTATTCATTTTACATTGAGACCAGTCGTTTTATTATTGTACCAACCATTGCTAGAAATATGTAATTACTTTCTATATATAGTTATGTTTTGTTTCATATGATGTTAATGATTAGTAACTATTAGATGTTAGATGTTTAATTTATGGTTAAAATACTTAGCATGTATACTAACGTCACTAATTCTATTATCATAGTGTAAACTAATAAAAGAATATGTGGAAATTAATTTTAAAAAAATTATTATGTTATTCTAGTAAATCCTAGTGGGGATGTTACACCACATGTAGAAGATAACTACATAAGTTTGAGGCCCTATTCAAAGTATAATATATGTAGGTATCACTCATTGATAGAGGTTATTTAGGTAAGCTCAACACTATGTTCCCAATAACCCATTTATCCTATATCCCTATGAAGATGAAGAACTAGGGTTTTGAGCATTTGACAAGGAGTGACAGTCCATGACCTAGATTTAAATGTACTAGAGTGTTTAATTATTATTTTTTCATTCCTTTATAAAATTTAATACTAAAAGATAAAATTGAAATACATGGTTTTAAGTCATACCTATGATTTGGGAGATTATGCACCATTTATCTAGGAAATGTGGGAGCTCATTTTTGGATAGGAAGGACTCCCTTTACACATGAGAAAATTAAAAAAAATTGATTAATAAGATATGTTAGTGGGTTTCCTAGTGATAGACCATTCCCAATAAGTAATAAAATTACTAACAAAGATGTCACCCCAATTTATAAATCAATTAAATAGATAAAAATAAAAAATGAAATTACAAGATGCATACAATGATATAGTTATGAAATTAAAGTATTTTAAAATTAATCTACGTCCATTTCATTGAGATTAGTAAAATGGTCACACCCATAGGCTTAAAAAAATATTTATCTTCTTGTATGATTTCTAATTGATAAAAAATGGACTCTATAATAGGGGCAAATACATTTTCATAGATTCCTAGTTTAAAACCAATATCTCTTTGATCGATGAATAAAGGTTGTGGGATAATTGGTAAATCATGAATAGTGGTAACTTCATGTGAAATTATAATCAACGTCATCTATAAGTGAAACCCATGGTTTAGGAAATAGCTAATTAGGATTAATTCATAAATGATAATAGAAACATGTTTGAATTTTTAAAAAAAGAATATTTAAATAGGGATCTATGTCAATCTTATAAGATCAATGTTGATTCTATAAATCAACATCAATTTTGATAGTATAGACATTACTTTGAAAACATAAGATTAAGGGTTGGATTGGTGATATCTAGGATAGTCTAGAATAGTCTAGGGATGATAAGGATGATAAATATGAACATAAAACAAAATAGAGAAATACATATTTGATTAAAAATAATGAAATGTACTTACCTTAATAGTGTTCCAAATCTATGATAATTGTGAGGTTGATAAGTTGATTTCTGATCTTTAGATGGATGTTGAGGGGCTAAGGTGGCAATGTGGCTTTCCAATAGGTGAGAAATTGTCTAGAAATCATTTTTGATATCCCTTAATCTTGACAAGTTTTTTGGTGGACATGATATAACATCACACAATATTTATGTGGGTCGTGACCCTATTAGCAAATGTGTATAGAGATTTTTAGGGGTGGAGGATGTCATGAATATTTGGGATAGATGTGACCTTTGTACTAAAATTTTGGGATTATGATCACATTAGAGTAGTTCTCCCACTTGGTAGTCCATGGGCATGATGGCACAAAATATATTTTAATGTGGGATTACTTTAGTGGACGGAATACCTTATCAGACCATTTGTTAATGGGGTAGTATGAGACCTGACTTATTGTCAATATATGTTAGAGGAGCTACAAGAGGGGGATGTGTTTTGTAAACCATATGTGAGGTTTCTAACATGGCTTAGGGTGGAGGGAGAGTTAGCTAGGAGATAGTGGGATAGGTGGTTGTGTGGGAAGAGAATAGAGCACCTAGATTTGTTTTAATTTGAGAGGGTGAGGAGATAGTTTAGGTTGGTATAGATTATCCTAGATATACCACAACTATATAGATGGGATGATATGGAGACTAGGTTATTATAGGCATGATATGTTTATCCACAGGTAAGACCAAAGAAAGAGCCAAAATTCATAGATGTGGACAATGCAAGATGCACCCTAACCTCCTCATTGTGGTGGGGGTACTAGCTAGTAGAGAGATAGGAGAGGGTAGTATGTCTACACCAGGAGGAGGAGATGTAGACATGGAGGATTCATAGAATGAGGATTCAACTGATGTATAGGATATTATTTCAAAGAGGTATGTACTAAGATATTTGTGTACCAAACTATATGTATAGGTGACTACACTAAAGGGGACTCTAATAGAGATACAAGGGAGATATGATTCTTTATAGACCTAATAATATATACTATAGGAGATCCATGATTAAGTAGTGTGAGATCATGATAGATATCAAGAAGAAAGGGACATACTATAAGGAGGTGGGATGGTGGGTGTAGGGCAACCAGGTATAGGAGGGGTAACGTTAAGCATAGGGAAAATAGGGATGGTGAGCCTAGATAAAATTAAAGATATTATTGTATAGTTATGATACTATCAATAAATTGTATTAGAGAAGCTTTCAAAGGCACCTTGATATGCCACTTATGTAGATACATAGGCCAAATCATCATGATAGAATTTGGGTGGGTCAACTAGTATGGGGAGTGTAGCATGGGGTAGATATAAAGGGGGAGACAAAGGAGTGGATGAAAGAAGGAATGGATGTAGGGGTGGAGGTAGTGAGAGCATCCATTTGAGTTGTATTCATTTTACTAAGTAATTAAATTTTACTCATTATAATAGCCAAAGAGCCATTTTTTATATTGTTGTATTATGATACCTTAGATGATGTGTATATATATACACACATGTATACATATCCCTAATTTTTATTATTATGAGTTAACATTATTATGTGATGCATTATATGATTGTGATTTATCTTGTTAGACTATGTGATGATGTGATATGATTCACAGATTTAGATTATGCAATGCATTTTAATTTTTTCTATGGATATATATTTATTATGTGATTTATATAATGATAAAAATGATGTAGTTTACATTTTTCTTTATGCTTTTATGTATGAGAAAAATGTTATAAGTTATAATGATTAATTATTTTATAAATTGACTTTTATGGGACTTGTGGATATTAAATGATGGATAATTTGATTAAATTTGTTTAATTTATTAGTGATTATGATAAATAATAAAGGAGGTTTTCATGAATCCTTATTGTCTTCGACCCTAGCTAGAGATAAACAACTTGTTGTAGTTGCACGTGCATCCTTTGCATACTACTAATAAGTACTTTTACAACCTTATCTCATATAAGTTCATGAACCCTTAGCTTAGGAAGGGAATTGATATGTATTTTATTTTCACATGTAGGTCAAATCTCACTTTTTTATGAATATAAGTCTCATCTTGTGTTTCAAATCTTTAAGGCTAACTTTAGGACTTTCATGTAGACTGATCAATGCAAAAAGTCTATGACTTTTGAGACAGCTAATCAATGTGGGAAGATTTCTTGGGATACTTTGGATTTTTATTTTAAGTATTTTATAGGAATTTTTTATATAAAATTTATTAATGCGGGAAGTTTTATAATGTATTTGTTACTTTAGATAGCCATCTTTCAAGGGAATGGTCTATAATTTAGGATATATTATTGTGCAACTATCTTTTAAGGGAGAAGTCTGTGATTTTGTACCTCTTTATGAATAGTTATCCTTCAAGGTAATATTTTATAATTTTCCCCCATGATTGATGTTTTTAATCCCAAATTATTAATTTGGATTAAGGTAACCTATGATAGTTTTTATAGATAAAGTTGTTTACACAAGATGATATTTCTATCCCTAACATAAAATATATCATGCAAGAGATTTCAAGAAATAATAATTTAGGACTCCTTCCTATTATAGGTAGAACTTATCCATTTATAACATGCTATGAACAAAGCTGGGGTGTTCATATTTAAGGTTAGGGTAGGTATGCTGCCAGATATTCACATGATTCTTTCATCATTATTGGGTATTTTTCAAGTGATAAGAGGTGTGGCTATAGTTATTTTTTAAACCAAAGGAGAAAAACCTATGATGATTGTATTTTATTTTAATTTTATCAATAATAGAAATGATTCAAATGCAAAGTGTTAAGAGGCTCACATTCTAGTTTTTGTTCAAGAGAAACCAAATGATATGCCCTAGATCCAAATTTATGAGTAATAATGTATGGTCCAAACCAATTTAGAGAAAATTTTCCTTATTTATTTCTTTCCATATACATGATATGTTTATTCTCTTTAAGGATAAGGTCTCTAATATTAAACTCTCATTTTTTAACTCATATAATATTTCAAGCTATGATAATCACTCTTGATGATATTCCTCTTCAAAAATAATGTATTTAAGAGAAATTAAAAGAGAAGTAATTTGTACTGCTAGAGAGAAGAAACCTTTTGTGCCATAAACCAAAGAGAAATGGGTAGCATCCATAAGGGTCCTAATGCTAGTGAGATAATCCCTTAAGGTGAAAAAAAATATAAATATTTCATTTCCTCCCATCCTCATTGACTACTTTGGTCAGAATTTTGATAAGGATCTTTCTAGATGCTTTGGCCTATCCATTAGCTTGCAAATAATAGGGTGATGAAAAACTTAACTTAATGTTAAAAGAATCATAGAGTTTTTGGACTTGATTATTTTTAAAATATTTTCCATTATCTGTAATGATCTTATGAGTAATATGGAAGTGAAAAATAATATTATGTTTAATTAAATTAATAATATTATCTACTTTGGTCAAAATAATGGGAATATCCTCTAACCACTTAGTGAAATATTTGGTGGTGAAAATGATAAAACTATGTTACTGGGAAGATTTAGGATTAATTTATCCTATAAGTTCTATCCCCCATTAATAAAATGGCCAGAAGTATTGGGATACTTATAATACATGGCTATGGATGTATGATACATTAGCATGTTGCTAAAATTTTATGCATTTCTTGACATATTCACAATAGTTCCAATTTAGAGTGGGCCAATAATAACCTATTCATAGAATTTTCTTGGTAATAGATATACCATTAAAGTGTCCATCACACAACCCATAATGCATTTATTATGATTACAATGGTAGACTCATAATTATGGAGAAATCAAAGGAGAATACCATCGAATCCTTGCTTATAGAGAACGCCCATAGTATAACATAACAAGTGATTCATTACTGAAAAACATGTTTACCATTTTTTGGTAGACTGGGAGGGATAATTACTTTAGATAAATAATCAAATGTCTAAATGTAACATAGATATAATTAATTTTCTTCCACATTGTAGATAGAAGGAAGATAAATTATGGTATAAGAGGGTTGGTTGATTTTGTGGATGAGGACAAAAAGTTTGAATTCCTAAAAGGAGGAAGTGATAAAATAAGCTAGGGAAGCCATGGTATCTACTAAGTTTTTGGTTGATCAAGGAGTGGATTTGATGGCATAGTGATAGAAGGTGGATAATAGTTTATCTATTAACATTTTGTATTTTTGGAGGATGTCATTCTTACACTGATACATGTTTATCTGATTGACTACCTAATGGGAATCGACATAGATACTAAGTGTCTTAATGCCTAGGGTTAAATTAATTTGAAGACCTATGATTAAGGCTCATATTCTACCATGTTATTAGTGTATTTAAAATAAATATTGAAAGATAAAGGTATATGAGTGCCCTTTGAAAGTATTAAAATGATTACAAGTTCCCCCTCAACACTAACATTTAGATCCATCAAATAATAAAGTCATATGATACTTAATATCCACCTTGGATTTGGAAGTGATATATTAATTTGGGAAATAAAAATTATATGGTTGACCATATATAAGAGGCACTTCAAATAAATAATAAATGATGATCTAGCCTTTGACTAATTTTTTATTGAGAAAATCCAAGTCAAATTTGACTAAAATCATGATCCATCTAGGCATACATTGATTCTGATAAGGATTCAAATGCATAAAATTAAGGAGTTTGGTGTTTATGATTACATAGGTCATGTGATTAAGTAGATAATTCAAATCTTAGAAGCTATAAAACCCAAATCCAAACATAGATTTTTCATATGTGTATAATGTGTCTCATATTCAATGAGAGTATGATTTATGTAATAAACTACTTATTATTTGTGTTGTTCATCACAATGGGCCATCATAACCCATACGACATGATATATGGTTGAATTATATAAGAAATGTCATCCCTCTTTAGGAGGAATAAGAATTGGTAGGGAGATGAGATATTTTTTTAGAGCTTCAAAGGCCTTTTGACAATTAGAGTCTTAAATGAACAAGGTATATTTCCTTAAAAGGTAATGGAATGATTGACATCGATTAGATATCTAAGAGATAAAATGATGAGTGGAGTGAATTTTTTCATACAATCTATGGAGTTTATTAATATTAGATGGGGTGGAATATCTATAATATCCCTAATCTTTGCATGATCGACCTCTATTCCATGAATGGATATGGTAAAACCCAAGAGTTTATTAGTCAAGATTATAAAAACACACTTTTTAGAATTGAGATAGACATAAAATTGGATTGTGATCAAATATTATTTTAAGAATAGAGAGATGGTGTTTTTAGAGCTTCAACTTATTGAGAAGGCCATCCACATAATCTTTGATGATTTTGTGGATTATATCATAAAAATATAATTCATATCTCTTTAATAAGTGGTTCCCACATTTAAGGCTAAAATCTATAACCTTATAGCAAGAAGTCCCATATGGGGTAATAAAACAAGTCTTAATTTGGTCCTCTAGGGAGATAAGGATTTGATTATATCTAGAAAATCCATCTATAAGTGATAAAGTTTATTGTCCAACCATTATGTCCACTAGTTGATCAATGTTAGGAAGAGGGAAGTAATCCTTAGAAAAAGTGAGGTTGAAGTCTTAAAAATCAATACAGAGGTGGAGTCCCCTTGTAGGATTTGTGATAGGCATAATGTTAGACACCCATTAAGGGTAATCGATTGGATAGATGAAATTAAAGGATAAGATATGATGTAATTATTATTTGATTAAGAGTGAAACATAAGGATGTATCTTTCATAGTTTTTATTCACTAGTTTAGCTTTAGGGTGGTTATAATATTGTGAATGATGATAGCAGGGTCAATACCTATGATAACTCCTTGAACAAATAGATTGAACCTTGTCCTCGCTTAGTGCAAGTGCACAAGTATTTTATTAATTTTCAAAAAAAAAAGTACATAAGGGTGCCTTTACTCCATTAACCCTTTTACATTACAAACATGGATTATATATATTTTACCAATGATCGGTAAAACCAACTAACCCTATAACCAACTATTTATGGGAAATCAACCCATGAGGTAGTTCTAATTAATAAATACAAAACATGAAAACTACCTAAAATTAAAACTAACTTTATTTTATGGGGGTGTCTTTACTAAAAGATGCATGCCCCGTTAACAATATTTCTTTATTAACCTACCAAAAATCTAACCTAATTTTTATACTTTGGAATAAGTCCTAACAAACCCCCCTATGATCCAAAGTTAGGTCTTTGGACACATACTAAGAATTTTTCAAATTTGATTATGTCAAGGGGTTTTGTGAAGATATCAGCTGTCTGATCGGCAGTTGGGAAATAAATTGGATCAAGAGCTTTCTTTGCCACCATCATTCATAGATAATGGTATTTGACATCCATATGTTTTGTTTTGGCATGAAACACTAGATTCTTAGACATCTTGATTGCACTTTGATTATCAATGTATAACTGTGTAGGAGCAATCTAAGAAACTTGAAGATCTTCAAGAATATGACAAAGGTAAACAATTTATTTGGAAGCATCCCATGATGCAATATACTCTGACTCTACTGATGAATTTGCCACTATATCCTACTTCTTACAACACCAAGCAATGGTAGCTGAACCCACATGCATAGTGTATCCTTTGGTTGACACTTTGTCATCCACACATTTGTTAAAATCTGCATCACAATATCCAATAAGTTTAAAGTTCTTGGTATAGTGGTATTCAAGGCCATATGTTTTCATTCCTTGAAGGTAAAAAAGTACTCATTTTTCCACATGCCAATGAATTTATCTAGGCTCATGCATAAACCTAGATAAAATTCCAATTGAAAATGAAATATTGGACCTAGTACTCATCAAGTATATCAAACCTCCCAACAATTGTCTATATGTGGTGCCATCAAAAAAGGCACTGCTATCATCCTTAGATAATTTCAAATTACTTTTCATGGGAGTGAGGGCAAGTTTGCAATCACTCATGCCAAACCTATCTAATAACTTATAAATATACTTAGTTTGTGAAATGAACATACTATGCTCTTTTTAAATTACCTATATGCCTAGATAGTAGCGAAGAATTCTAAGATCTATCATCTCAAACCCATATTTTAATTCCTTATTCACAAACTTGTTATGGTTTTCATCATTACCTGTGATAAACAAGTCATCGACATAAAGAACAAGTATCACCATTTTCTTACCCTACACTCAAAAATAGAGAGTATCATTAGATTCACTATGATGAAAACTAATGGATTTCAAGTATGAATCCATTTTCTCATACCAAGCCCTAGGTGCCTGTTTGAGCCCATACAAAGATTTTATCAATTTACACACTTTGTGTTTAGCACCCACCTATTCAAAACCTTGAGGTTGTTTCATATATACGTCTTCCTATAAATCACCATTTTAAAAAGCACTTTTAACATCCAATTGATGTACTTTACAACCATTTTGTGCTGCTAAGGCAAGTACCATACGAATAGTGTGCCATTTGGTAGTTAGTGCAAATGTTTCCTCATAGTCAATACCTTCTTGTTGTGCATATCCTTTTACAACAAGTCATGGCTTATGTTTATCAATGGAACCATCTAATTTATACTTAGTCCTATAAACCCATTTACATCTGATGGGTTTAACATGTGGAGGAGGATCAACTAAAACCCATGTATTACTGCTAAGTATGGCATCATACTCATTTTTCATTACCTATTGCCAAACATGTTCAGTAGATGCCTCCTCAAAATTGGATGGCTCAAAGGAAGAAGTAGTAACAACCATAGCATAGTTTACCTATTTTTGATAATTCTTAGGCCCTGTTAAATCAACTTCATCTACTTTCAAGTTAGAAAAATTAAATTGAGACCATTTTGGATACTTAGTCAAATTATTCAAATCAGGGACTCCAAAATTCTCATCATGTGTATCATTTGAAGGGGGACTTAGAGAATTTTCAATAATTTCTAAGTCATCAACTTGTGAACTTGTAGATGGAGAGGAAAGTGAAGGAATTTGAGTCTCATACCTTAACTTTGAATAGTTATCCCCATTATTCAAAGCCTTATCTCTTTTTGTATTTTTCCTCTCTAATCTATCAAGTTGTGAATCAATCTCTACAATGTTCATAGCCCAAAACTCATCAAATATAACATCTCGACTCACTATGAATTTGCTTGTATCATATGCAAGAAAATAAAACCCCTTTTTATCTTCAAAATAACCAAGAAATATGCATTTTTGACTTCATGGTTCAAACTTAGTTTTGTGTTTAATAGGAACCAAAGCAAAATAAAAACATCCAAACACTTTCAAGTGTTCAACTTTTGGTTTAAACCCATACCATGCCTCATATGGAATTTGTCCTAAAAGTGCAACTTTGGGGGACTTGTTTCTCAAATACACTATAGTACCAATGGCTTCTACCCAAAATTTATCATCAAGCTATTTATAGTGCAACATGGCATTTGTTGTGCCCTCTAAAGTTTTATTCATCTGTTTAGATACTCCATTTTTCTATGGAGTATAAGAATTACTATATTGTTGATGAATGCCATGTTCTTGAAAATAATCTAAAAATTTATTTGAGGTATACTCACCTCCATTATCTAAATGAAGAGTGGCCAAATGTGAACTTGTTTCTTTTTTGACTAAGTGTAACCAATCAACAAACTTAGCAAAAACTTCAGATTTATTTTTCATAAAAAATTCATCTGAGAAAAGTCATCAATAAACAAGATAAAGTATCTACACCCACCAATGGATGACTTTTTCATGTCACATACATCACTATGAACTAACTGTAAACATCTGTTAGCTCTCCAAAATGACTGTTTAGGAAATTTTTCCCTATTTTGTTTACCCAAAACACATGATTCATAAAGAATACTATCTTTGTGAATGGGTTACCCACTTTTCACAAAGATAGTCATGTCATGTGTTTGGTTTCTCCTATGTCTAAAACCCATACATTTGTGAGCTCATCTCTAGCCTCATATTCAATATAATCAATGTGCCCCAAAGTAGTGAATGCATATTCATGGGAAACATTACTAGACTCATCATAGTCATGATCTGCATACTAAGCAGAGTTAGACTTAGTCACTTTTTTTTGCCTCTAAATTTTATCAAAAGGAATCCTACATTGTGAGGCAATGTGACCAAATTTTCCACATCTATGACACTGAATGTCTGATCTACCTTGACCTCTGCCCCTATATGAGTTTTGACCATGTCCTTGATAACTTGTTTCATGTGAATGTGATTGGTTAGATTTTTGGTTATTTAAATGACCCATACCTCTATTTTGATATCTACCTCCTCTTTAACCTCAACCCCCTCTATAATTGTTTCCTCTATTGTTTTGATGCCCATACGAAGATGAACTAGGCTTTGATTCTAAAACATGGGCTTCTTCAGTTTTCTTTGATTTCTTGGGTAGAGAGAGTTCATGTTGGATGAGAAACTTAGCCAATTTATCAAATGTGATGCTTGTGATCTTGTCAGAGACATGCAACATTTCAACAAAATTCTTATAGGACCCAAGTAGTCCTTTCGATGTAGCAGTGACTATGAGGTCATAATCTAATTTTCCAAAACCAGCCTTAGTGTACTCAGCAGTGATATTTTTCAACTTAGACATATATTCTCCCATATCCCCATCTTCATCTAATGACAAAGTAAACAACTACATATGAATATCTATCTTCTTATGCTTGGGTTTCTTATCATACAAATCTAACAATGTTTTCCATGCAATGTAACTATGAGGAGAATTTTCAATATGAACATAAGTATCATGAGTAAAACAACATTTAATGAGAGCTAAGGCCTTAGAATCACACAAATTGAATACATCTTATTTATCCTATTATGTTGGCAATGTGGGATTTTCATTCTTGACAATATCCCATAACTCATTAAAAACTAGTGAAGCCTCCATCAATCGTTTCTAATTAGAATAATTAGAAATTGTTAATCTATCACCATATGAAAGTAAATGTTGAATTTTCAGCATCTTGAATTGAAAGCAAGTGCAATAGATAAAAGTGCGACAAAATGCAAAAGAAATGAAACAAATATCACACTCACTACACAAGATACTACTTGTATGGGGTTTTTCACTTAACCTCCGCATAGAGTAAAAAAGAAAGAAATAAGAATTTATGATGGGTTTTGCACTTAACCTAACAAAAAATCAATGATTACACCCTTATTTCACCAAATTACATCCTTATTCCACTAATTACACCCTTATATCACCACAATAATGTAAAATAAATAGAATTTAATTCCCCTTTTTTTATTTTTAAAACACAATACAATAAGTATGTATTTTTACAACTTTAAGGCATACAAAAAGTAGATTTAAAAGGGAATATTCCTTTTACAAAAAGTATATTCTAAATCAAAAAGAACTTCTTCCAAAAAGAAGGGATTTGAACCCTTGACCTCCTCCTTTCAAGCTTCTTTACGAAATAAGCTTAACCAATTGCTCTAAGAGCATTTTCAAAATATAACACTCAAGAAATTTGTACTTATTCTAGATTTTGTCTATAAGGGAAAAAAAAATTACATGTGTGTAAATAAATTCAAACTTTTTCCCTTTTTAGTCTTCTCAACCAAGCTTCCTCATGTGGGACCCATCCAAAGAAAATATTTGAATCCAAACTTTAGAAACATGAAAAAATATATATCCTTGAGTTCAAACATATGCCATGTTTTCCTAGGAAGCGATGGCTACTCCTATAAATTTCTCTGCTCTTGATCTCACTGCTGGAGGCTATACAAATCTGTACATGCAGGAAAATGAATTTGGTTGAGATTTAGCAAATTTTTGAAGTAGTTTTTACTGGGAATGATATCAAATTGCATCCAGGGCATTGGAAGGCCATACCATAGGCCATAAAACTCAAATTGTTTCCAGATTTTTCATTGAGGATGTAAAAATAGGGTTTTTAACAAGATTTGCAGGTGTTTTTGGATTCAAGAGGGATGAGATGAATGTAAATAACAATGGCATCCATGAATGAAAATTATAGATATTTTTCACAATGCAAATAGGCCATACAAGTCCATTTTTACAAAAAAATAATGAATTTAATAACATTTAAATGCTAAAATATTCATTTTTATGTTAGATGAGGAGTTTGAACACAATAAAATGGAGTATCAAATGGCCAAAATAACTAGATTATGGTATATGAAAAATACACAGGTTTAAATGTAAAAAAATATATTTGAAAAATTAAAATAATTTAATAATTTTTCAAACATTTAAACCAATAAAGTATTTTCATTATATGGCATACCTTATTTCATGCCAATTGATTTCATGTGAATTCAAATTTTCACCTTGCCTTCCTTTAAATTCGATAAGCTCCCAAAATTACCATGCTCTGATACCACTGATAACTCCTTGAACAAATAGATTGAACCTTGTCCCCACTTAGTGTGAGCGCACAAGTATTTTACTAATTTTCAAAAAAAAAATTACATAAGGGTGACTTTACTCTATTAACCCTTTTACATTGCAAAAATGGATTATATATATTTTACCAATGATCAGTAAAACCAATTAATCCTATAACCAACTATTTATGGGAAATCAACCCATAAGGTAGTTCTAATTAATAAATACAAAACATGAAAACTACCTAAAATTATAACTAAGTAACTTTATTTTATGGGTGTGTCTTTACTAAAATATGCATGCCCCATTAACAATATTTATTTATTAACCTACCAAAAATCTAACCTAATGTTAAGACTTTGGAACACGTCCTAACAACCTAGCATGCCACTATATGACCAATCAAAACCCTCACCATGTTCTATTAGGAATGTAGTGAAATCTTGATGATCCTAATGGTCTAGTTATTTACTAACCTTTACAATGTGTAGAATGTGCTTAGACCCTATTTTAATGTATATAGTGGCTTCATTTAGAAGACTAGATGTTTTAGCCAGAAGAGAATTGCATAGGTAAGATTTTTCTTCACCTAAATAATTCAAGATAAAATCATCATCTTGACATTGAAGAATGGGGATGGTAGAAGAATATTTTTCTATCATATTAGGTTAGGTAAGGGGAATGGATTTAGTTTTTCCATTTTCCATTGTTATGATATGTGAGAGGTATTAGGTTAACAATATTGACTAAAAAAATTGGGGGGATGGAAATGACATCATCCATTTCAAAGGGAAGGGTAGATGGTAATACCATAATATTTTCTTTAGGATTAGATAAAAGGGTGACTTCAGGAGTGGATTCAATATTTTTATTAAATACAAGGCCATGTTTTTCATGGGGTTTCCTAAAATCTCCTAACATGACATCATGTGGTTCCTTATTATAACATCCCATACCAAATTCTTTCTAGGCACATAATTGTAAGCATAATTGAGTAAACTATGGTTTATCTAAGAATGATAAATTTGAGGAGAATTGTTTGACATTATATTGGATATCAAGACATGAGGAATATTGATCAACCCCCCATAGACTAAATGAGTCTAAAGGAAAGAAGGACTCAAGTAAATAACATCTCCAAGTTTAGGATGATAGATACACTATTTATCTAAGCATCCATACTCTTGAGGAGTAGGAAGGGTGTTAAGTGTCAATATTTGATACTCTCCTATAGAGATTTATTGGGATATGGAGTCAAGGAAATCCTTATCATGGATTCATGATGAAGGGATTGTTGAAATAATTGATAAGTTATTGGATGATGGAAATGGGGTTGCATTTTTAAGACGGAGTAGAACATAATTAGGTCAAAAGTTTAGGTTTTGGGTTTTTAATGGATTAGGATCATTTGGGATGATATGGACTTGGCCCTCATGTTTGTATTTGATGCATTGGTTTAAGGTGGATGGAACACAAGGCATAGTGTGGATCTAAGGACATCCTAAGAGGATATTTTATTGAAACTAGCCCTATATAACATAAAATAACTCATGAAGGATATTATAACCTATTTATATAAGGAGGATAATAGTTTCTAGAGTAGGAGCCACTATATCATTGAAAGCCCACAAGACAGCTAGGCATTGGGGTACAACTATTTTTAGAAGTTGGAGTTGCTTAAAAATGTATGAGGAGATAATTTTAATGCTAACCCCATTTTAAATCATAACTCTTTTGATTTGAGTTTGATTAATTTTATCAATGATAAATAGGGATAGATCCTAGTCTTTAGATGGTATGATACTATTTTTGAATCATTAAAATTGACAAATTAATCTAGAGGCATGACTCATAGAGCAACATGGTTGTAACTTTAGTCAAAATCAAGTGAATTAGGCATTTAAAGTATTTTTATGATGTTTTTTTAGTATTATAAGTCTTAAAATTTACCTTATAATGTTTTTAAAGTGTTTAGAGAGTGTCTATGAGACTTAGAAGTTAAAATAGGAGTTTTCTTGCCAATTTAAACTAGTTGAAAATTTGAATGTCCTGACATAAAATAATATTTGTAGGAAGTGGTCTAAAATCTAACAGGGTGTCAAATCAATGAAAAATTATAATAAGGACACCTTAGGTTTAAATACATGATCTCAAGTCACAATTATACATAGGGAATCAACCTTGATGTGTGTATCAAGGGAACACATTCTTGTAAGAGAGTATAAAGAGATAGTTATGGTAGATATAAGATATGTATTTTTGGTTTTGGTAATTACTTATAATGTTGTATTCAAAGGAGAGATGGTTGAGACCTAATAAAATAATAATGAAAACCTTAAAGTTTTGATAGTTGAATATAATTATATTATCTATATATAATCGTGTGTTTCCCTATGTACACATAATAAAAAGGATTATGTTTGGAGTAATCAATAAAATAAGTTGTGATAATGATGTTTTTTAGGGTCTAAATGAATTGGTGAGTCTTTTCTCATATTTTTTAATGTGTTATTATTCATTCATTGACTAGATTTTATTTTTATAATTTCAAGAACAACATAGGTCTGTGGAGGAGTGTTTATACAAATAGTGATTTTTCACTGTGAGAGAAAAAGGATACAAATATTTGATAGTGAATTATTCTTGGTGAAAATATACAATGAATTTTTTAATAATTCCATTTATATGTTTTAGATTGTTTTTTAAACCTTGTCTTGAAATCTGAGCCTTCAAATGAATATCACTTAACCTGTAAACTAAGACTATATGCATAATTTGATAAAGAAAACCATCAAGTAGTGGAATAGAGGATATTTTGTATATTTATATGATTAAATCAAGTGAATTTAGTGATTTTTAATATTTTAAAAATATTAATGTAGTATAAAATCATTTTTTGATCAAATAATCCTTGTAAGAGTAATTACGGACTTTGCATATATAACTGGGTGCATGTGTGAAATAAGAATGTCACTAAAAGGTTGAATAGAGAAGTCTTGATGCATAAATAATGATTGGATAATGGAAAAGGATTTATTTTTATTTCCTTTTAAATCACCTAGAAGGTATAAAACCATTTATTATCAAAACAAAGGGCTTAAATAACACTAACAGTCATGTACCTTTAAATTATGTACACAAATCAATCATAAAGGTTATGAAAACATGGTATAGAAGTGTGTGATGGAGATAAAAATGATTTGGTAAGGTGTGTTAAGGGAATATATAACTTTAAAAAACATGAGGTCCATTTGAAACTAAGTTTAGAGTTTGAATATTCAAAAAGAATGCTTTTGGGTTGCCTTGGTTGTGAATACCCTATAGTTAGGGTTTCTTGAAAGAAAGAGAGAATTAAAATAGGTGGAACCTTAAAAAAGGTCTAAAATTTGAAGGGAAGAAGAGAAATAATGTATAAAAAGATATTTTGTCATTTTTGGAATGTTTTATTACTTCCCCATACATTAATAGGAGATTGTGTGTATAAATAAGGTTAGCAAGCCTAATAGGCCTTAACAGAGAGGGAAAAGTGCATGGAAGGTGGATCAAATAAGCAAGTTACGAGTTAAAAATTTGTAGATAGCCATAATAAGATAAAGGTTATTTTTAAAGGTCATTATTTTTATGATATGTGGCTGTATAGGACCATACACACTAAAAACCTATAAAAAAAAGGTTACCAAGATAAGGGTAAAGGCAAGCAGTTTTGTCTAAAGAGTGAATTATTGATTTAATAAAGATATGAATGAATTGAAAGTTATAATGAGACCTTATTAATAATTATTAAGTCATTATAATCCCCCCAAAAAAAAGGGAAACATGAGAGTCATTTCATTTAGATTGAACTTATAGGCAATTAATCCAAGGAAGTGGATATTACACTAATATCAGAGATATATTTTGAAGATAAGTTGATTGATTTGAGACAAGTTGATTTATTGATATACATAATTTGGTATCAGATCTAGGATAATTTCTTGGTGGATTATGAAATAGATTAACATCATGTGTTTTGAGGTGAATTATATGAAAGGGAACCAAAAATAGTGTTTCATGGAGCAAAGAGTGGATAGATGTAGAAAAAATCAAGAAGAATTGTCAAGAATGTGGTAGACCAGGTGACAAATCTGATTGCACCATTATTAATGAGGATGGAATCCATTGAGAATGATCTCAAGGAAAGAGCACATAGTACAAATATAGCAAATGTGGAAGGAAATGAAGGACAACTAGTTCAAGAGGAACATTTTTAGTCAAGGACATTTAGAGAAGAGAGTGGAATAGTAGTCCAAGAGGCCATGAGGCCATAAAATCATTTAGAATTGGTTTAATAAATCAAGAGGTCACAAAACTACCCACATGAGGTAAGGACATTTTCATTTGATAGAGCAAGAGCTAATGATAATTTCTTGAGAAATAGACATAAACTAGCCTTTCAAGGACAATGTTGGCATTGCAATAGAGAAGGACATAGGGCAATGGAATGTCCCTTATATACTAGTAGGGGTGGTCAAAATAATTTAAGAGGATCACGTGAAAAAATTAGACAATTGAAAAGAGACTCTTTTCTCATGAGAAGAGTTTTGTTGTAGTAAAAGGGATAAGTACAAGAACTAATACAAAGGAGAAGCTTATTTAGGAGTAACTATAAATTAAAGGGAAAGTGTTAAAATGTGGTGATTTATGGGGGAATTATAAACAATATAGTGTCTTTGTATGTGATCCAAAATGTAAGATTGAAGAGGATTCCACATCCACATCCTTACAAGGTAACATGGGTTCAAGAATAAAATCAAATCATGATAAGTGAGAAAAGTTTGGTTGAATTTAATATAGGTAGATATAAGGATAGATTTTTGTGTGACATAATGCCCATGTAAGTTTTCCACTTGTTGTTAGGGAAGCCATGGAAATTTTATAGGAGGGTTGCTCATGACGGGCAAGTAAATACTTACATAGTAGAGAAATATGGGTTGACACATGTTTTTTTTTACCTTTGAAAGGTGATGCAAGAAGAGTAGAACAAAGAGTGATGTTGAAGGAAACCAGATAGTACCTTGGTAAATCCATAAAGATTTTTAACTTGATCAAATCCCCTAAGAAGGAAGAGAAGAAAAGTTGTCTTGAGATGGTGAGCATAGAGATATATGAATCCATAATGTTAGACATGAAAGATGACCAAAAAAAGAGTAGATTATTAGATGAGGTCACTAATTTGAATGGTGGAATTAATATTTGTGATAAGGAATTGGTAGATAGCATGAAGTGAAAGAACAAAGGGTTTAAAAACCAAGAATGTAGAGAGTATACCAAAATAAAAGGGGCATAAATTGTAGCTGAGATGGATAAGAAGTGGATTTTGAATGATACCAAGTAAGAGAGGAAGTTGAAAAATGAAGATTCCAAGAAGGAAACAAAAGAGAGAGTCACGAGGACTCCAAAATTTGATGCTAACAATGTGTTTTGTGATGTATATGCAGGTTACACAAAGGAAACCACCAAGCAAGTCTCTGAGATAAGGAAACTAGAGTATTTTAAGTTTAACTAAGAGAGGGATGATGATATATACCCTAAAATTCATCAAGAAGTACAAAATAAGGGGGAAAACCCTACCCAAAGGGTCAAAATAAAACAAAGAAATAAAGTGAGAGAAAAGAAGATGCAATATGGATATATACTTTTAACTTGTAGTTGAAAATAATAATTGAAGACAAGATATAAGAGACAAAGATGTAAACTTAAGAGTCATTGGAACTTCATGGAATGAGGGAAGAATAAATAAGTGATAAGGAGAATCTCAAATAATGTGAAATAAAGCATGATAGTAAAATCATGATGTTTTAGTCCCAAGTAGTATCTAGGAGAATGATAAATTAAGGAACTCCATACAAAGTCAAGGAAAAAACACATGTCAAGTGGGAGAAGGTATGTGACACTCAAATTAATGTAAGTCTAATTAGTACATTTGTATTCTTGAGTGAGATTGAGAGTGATATTACAGTGAGAAGGGACAAGAATGTAAGAGAACACATAAAGAAGATCAAAAACATGATGAAATTCCATACAAGGCTATGAAGATGAAAAGAACTCAAGGAAAGATAGTCAAGGGACTAAACATGAATTTTAAAGAACAAGATTCTCAAGGTACATTCATGCAAGATTTTAAAAATTATTCTTATTATGTTGACTCTTTACATAGTGGTAGATCAATATAATACCAAGGTGATAGGAATATATATCATAATCAAGATAGGCATTCAGACATGCAAGGATATAGTAATGATTTCCAAGTTATTCAAGATCCAAGAGGTGACAAGGTCATCATGTCAAAATATGACATAAGGGAGATTGATGGTGAAGACACAAGAAGAGTGTTTCATGTTGGTTTATCAATAAAAGACATTGAAATAGATATATGTAACATTTTGAGAGTTATCTCTTATAATATAGAAAGAGTGGAGGACATACTACATCATGATATAAGGTATGAGGATGATTACAAATAGCTGTTATACATTGATTAGCATAGGAAAATACATTATTTATTGTTTAAAGGAGCAATAACTAGAGAAGATGGTAAGAGTCAAGACCAATGCAGTTAGAGTGAACCATATGCATTGAAGGAGATAGTGAGGATAATATATCTCAATCATCATAGGGTTTAAATGATAGAAGACTTAGATATGATAGAGACAAAACAATTGACATACCTAAAGGAGTGGAATATGGGTCTATATTATTATTTAAATCATGATTATTATGTTTCAAGTGGATGGAATAAGTAGGTAAAATAGATGAAGAAAGGAAGAAGTACCCTAGAGTTTCATTTTCAAAACTTACTCATGCAAGTGGAGTCACAACTTGAAGTATTGAGAGAAATATGTAGGATTATAGCAGCTATTCAAAGGATAAGAGGAGTAATTTAGATGCAAGATGAGAAATTCAAAGTGGAAGAACTAGCTCATAGGTATAAGATGATAAATCTAAATTTTACAAGGTGAGTGACAACATATAAAAGTTGTTCAAGTTGCAAGTATGATAATATAGGGTAGCAAAGTGTCAAGAGTTGCATATATATAATGAGGTAAGCTATTTTGAACAAGGTATTAGTACATATTATTCTTTATTCCCTTAGAAGGTTTGTGTAAGGTTGAAAAAAGAAAACTAATGCTAGATAAAGAAATAGGACTAGTCAATAAAAAGGAGTACAATAAGCATTATTAGAATTAGAGGAAGAGGAAGAAGCAATAAATAGACCATCTTAGGCTAGGAGTCATAACAGAGTGCATTTTGGACAATGAATAGAATGCAAGGACTTAGAACTAGTAGAATGATAAGTTTGCAAATCTATAGTTTATTTAAGATAATAAAAAGAAGAAGAATAATGAAATCAAAGACATAAGGAGAAAGATATATTAAACTCTCTCTTAGTTTGATTTTTTTCTCCCGTTAGGAGTATGATGTAGGGGTATCACTCATAAAATAACATGGTTGCAAGTTTTATCAAAATTAAGTGAATTAGGGGTTTACAGTAATTCTAGGATGTTGTGCCAATATTATAAGTATGAAAATGTACCTTAAATTTTTTTATAATAGTATAGAGAGTGTTTAGGAGGCTTAGAAATTTGAATGGGAGTTTTCCTACTAATTTGAACTATTTGAAAATTTGAATGTCCTAACATAACATAGTAGTTGTAGGAAGTGGTCTAAAAGCTAACAGGGTTTCAAATGAATAAAAAAATGTTAATAATGACACCTTAGTTTTATAAACATGATCTCAAGTCACACTTGTACGAAGGGCATCAACCTTGATGTATTGCAAGAGAGTATAATGAGCTAGTTATGGTAGTTTTGGTAGATATAAGATATGTATTTTTGGTTTTTGTAATTATTTGTAATGTTTTAGTCAAAGGAGAGAGATTTTAGACCTAATAAGACAATAATTAAACCCTTGTAATTTTGATATTTGAAGATAATTATATTTTGTGTATATAATCTTATGTTTCCCTATGTATGCACAATAAAAGGGACTGTGTTTGGAGTAATCAATAAAATAACTTGTGATAATGATGTGTTTTTAGGTCTAATTTAATTTTTGAGTATTTTACCATAATTTTTAATGTGTTATCATTCATTCATTGACCAAATTTTATGTTGTCTAATTTCAAGAACAACACAGGTTTATGGAGGAGTGTTTACACAAACATCGAATTCTCACTATTAGAGGAAAAGGATACAGAGATTTGATAGTGAATGATTCTTGGTGACAAGATGTAATTAATATTTTCATAATACCATTTATATGTTTTGGAGGGTTTGGTAAACCTTCTCTTGAAATTTTAGCCTTCAAATGAATGTTACTTAACCAGTAGACTAAGATTATAAGCACAATTTGATAAAGAAAACCATCAAGTAGTGGAATAGAGGATCTTTAATAAGTTTATATGATTGAATAAAGTGGATGTAGTGGTTTTTAATCCTTTCAAAATATTCATTTAATCTGAAACCCTTTTTTTATCAAATAATTCTTATAAGAGTAATTACAAACTCTACATATATAATTGGGTGCCTATGTGAAATAAGAATGTCACTAAAAAGTTGAACATAGAAGTCTTGATGCATAGATAATGATTTGATAAGTGGAAAGTAGTTATTTTAGTTCCTTTTAAATATCCAATTGGTTATATAACCATTTAAGATCAAAGCAAATGGATTAAATAACACTTATAATCTTATACCTTGAAATTATGTACATAGAACAATCATGAAGCTTGTGAAACAGTGGTATAGAAGTGTGTGATGGAGATAAAAATTATTTGAGAAGGTATCTTAAGGGAATAAAAAACTTGAAAAAAACATTATGGCCCTTTGAAACTGAGTTTAGAGCTTGAATATTAAAAAAAGAATGTGCTTGGGTTACCTTAACTATGAAAACCTTATAGTTAGGGTTTCTTGAAAGAAAGAGTGAATTAAAATAGGTGCCACCATAAAAAAGGTCTCAAATTTTAAGGTAAGAATGTAAACAATGTATACAAAGAGATTTTATTGTTTTTGGAATGTTTCAGTACGTTTCCATACTCTAACATGAGACTATCTATAGAAATAAGGTTAGTAGGCCTTGACAGAGAGGGAAAAGTGCATGGAAGGTGGATCAAGAAGAATGTTAGGAGTTAAATTTTTTTGGATAGACATAATAATATAAATTTTATTTTTTAAGGTCATTAGTTTTCTGATGTGTGATCGTATAAGACCATACACATTGAAAAATTATAAAAAAGGCTAACATGACAAGGGTAAAGGCATGTAATTTTGTCTAAAGAGTGAAATTCTACTTTTAAGAAAGATATGAATTCATTGAAAGGTCTAATGAGACCCTATTAAGAATTATTAAGTCATTAAAATCCCAAAAAATAATAAGTGAAACATCAGAGCCATTGCATGTAGATTAAACTTATAGGTCATTGATCAAAGGAAGCAAATATTACACCAAGATCAAAGTCAGAGTTTGAAGACAAGTTGATTGATTTGAGACAAGTTTATTGATTTCTCTCTATCATAGATTAATCCATCTAAAAATATCAAATAAATTTTGTTAGAGTTTGAGATTCATTACGTTGTACTTGAATGGCTTGAAGTGTCTCTTTCATGACTTGATGATGTTATGGAAAATTATCAATGAGCTCATATAGGGACATCTTGATTGGGGTTTGATAGAGTTGCTTCAAAATAGTATTAGTTTTTATGAATTGTTATTCTATTTTTTATGAATTGTTATTCTATTTTTGGGGGATTTTGTTTAAGACTGTGTGGCTATGTTTATCATATCAATTTAAAATGGTAGAGGACTTTCCAAATTTATATAGATTTTTTTTCTTGAAGGTCTCAAGGGGATGTTGTAAAGGGGTTGATCAGGGATAGAGTTGAGACTATTAATCATGATTTTTGATACTTTTTTATTTTATTTTACTTACTCAAGGATGGTTATGGTTTTAGTGTTCAATTTGAAGAGGGGATCAAGAAAAGGCTCTTTAATTAAGAGATCATCTTCATCAAAGATATTTTTTATTATGAATTTGAGATCAATGTATCTCTTAGTATCATGTCTAGGTATCCTATGTTAAGCATAGACCTTGTTCTCCTTGTACCATACTAGTTTTTGGATATGAGTATTAACTAGATTGATAGGTGGTAATGCGATAAGGAAATTTTGTATAATTTGATTAAGGATGATAGAATGGGATCCTTGCAAGGGATCTTGGTAAGGTTTTGTCATTTTTTGATTATAAATTTTTCATTCATGTTTACTTTTGTAATTTAAATTTTTGTGTTGGTTGTATGAGTTGTTTTAATGGGTGGTAAGGGTATTCTGGATATAATAAAAGTCCATAGGGTTAATATGAGGTATTGGTATTGGTAATATGGGTGGAGTTTTTTTAGCTAGCTTATATCCCTTGAGAGATGATTTTGTAATTGTGATTTTTAACTTATAGGAAGGATGGGGTCCTAATATGGATGGCTTAGTTTGAACTTGGGGCATAGTCATTTTTCCCTTTTGAACATGGTTAAAGGTTATGGGAGTACTTTTATGAGGTTCCTAATTTGTATATGTCTAGGGGGATTCAAGCCTTAAAGGTGTGTGTTTTAAAGCTTTGCCTTTCAACATACCAAGGCACTTATCCCATGTGGTTGGAGTAACCTTTTTATCTTCTACTTTTGTGGGTGATTTTTAGCACATTTGGATGACCCTTCTAGAGTATCCCATGTAATGAAATTATGGAGGCTTGAGTGGATGGTATAAATGGGTTTACCTAGTTTAGATGGTTTAAAAGTATCTCCTATAAGGAGGTCTAGGATTATTTTTACTTTGGAAGATGATTCAAGAGTATTATCAACTTATTTAGGAAAAAAATGATCATGAATAGTATTTATTACATGGCCATATTGATTTGGGGTGACTACTATATTTTTTTGTATAAAATTAGATGAAGATGGATGATTTGGGAATGGATACCTAAAGATATTGAGGTATTGGTTATGAGGAACATTTGGATTATCTAACTATAATTCCCCTCAATCGATGAGGTTTTGGATTAGGATTTTGAAATAGCAACATATATTGATTTTATGATTAGCTACATGATGGTAGGTGTAAAAGTTACTCTCTTTATAACAATTAGGTTTGGGTCAAGATTCATAAAAGGGTCTGATTAGAGGGAGTTTAATAACTAACACTTTTTATAGCTTATCTAATATGGAAACATAAGCCTCTCCCAACGACATGTATTTTCTAGGTGTAAATCATTCAAGTCTCTTTACCATTGTGTCTAGGAAGAAATAGATTGGCTTGTTGTTTAGGGAAGAGCTTAATTTAGGACAATAACATTATTTTTTCCTTTTGGTTTATGATTGTTAGTCCTTTAGGAAGAATCAAGTTTAAAATTCTTATTTTGTAACTTATCTTTCCCTTATTTAAAGCTCATATTTCTAGCTTATGGGCCATGGTAAAGGATTAATTAAAGGTTTTAAATGATTTAAATTGGAGTGTGGATGAGATATGTTTTGCACATGACCTCAAAAATAACTCAATCAATTTGGGTTGAGGAAGGTAAAACGTTAATTGATTTATAAGGCCTCTCCACCTAACCAAAAAAAATTCAATGGACTCATCTTAAAATTATCCAATAGTGTAGAGGTTGGTGACGATTACTTTTTTTGAGATAATAATCAAAAAGTGTTTTCATAAATTTTGAGATAATTATCCAAAGGACAACAAAAAAATGTTATGGGATAGAGATATACCAATATAGATCTAGATCAACTAGTGACATAGGTAAATTCCTCAAAAAGAGGGCATCGTTATGGGTTATAAGGTAGCATTCTTGTCTAAATGCCCTATTGTGTTGTTGTGGGTCTTACTTATTTTAAACTTCATAAACTTGTGAAGTTCCAACTATGTTGGACATGGCTTGATTAGAATGGTGGGGTTAATAGGTTCATTACAATGTTTTTTATATTTAAGCATGTTATTTAGGTTGAAGGTAAAAGGTTATAAAATTTTTATCCTATCCATGAGGATGAGCATAAGGTTAGGCTGGTATTTTATTTATATGTACCTCATAAACATTTTGTTGTAAATGTTGATAAGGAGGAAGTGAAGTTGTGAGTGGTTGTGAAAGAGGATAACCAATAGAAGAAGTAATGATTGGTTAAGATGTAGCTATATACTATGAGAATAATATGGGTTGCCTTTGTTGTTGAGATGGATTAAGATAGGTAGTCATGAGGGGTTGTGATGTAATATGGTATTGAGTGGTTAAGATAATTTTTTATTGGAGAGTTTAACTTAAGGGTATTTGTTATGTGGATGGTGGTGGTTGAGTGTTGTGTTAGGGATTCAAGGTTACATATGTTTGGATTGGAGGGAAAGTCACAAGGATAGAGACTAAAAAATTATAAATTATGGCAGAGGGTAGTTGATTATATGTAATTTTTGGTATAGTAACATTTTGGGTTTGGATAAGGGTTGTAGAGGGTATACTAAATACTAATGGTGGTTGGGTATCTATAGGTTGTGTTACACTAGTAGGGGAACCTATTGGTGGTCATGGATTGATGAAAGAGGAAACCATGGATATGGGGTATCCATATGATTTATTTGTGACATATCATATAAAAATTTGGATTATTTAGGTTGAGGGGAAGTAATAATTCTTATAGATCTTGTAGTGAGGGAATGACTTAGGGAAATCAGAGTGTGATCTAATATATTTACAAAAACAAGATCACCCTATGGGTAAAATTGAGGGAGACCATCCTTTATGTATTTAGGAGAGGTAGGGGTATTGGTTAATTTTCATTGAATAAGATGAAATTGGTGACTTTGCTTATCTATGTGACTATTATCGCATTGTAATTATGAATTACTAAAATAATAAAATAAAGAATAAAATATAAAAACACACAACTTGTTTTGATTATTTCATTTTAGTGAGGGTAAATCACACACTATATTTAAACATAATATTTTTTACTTTTATTAATAAATAATTTATAATGTGATGGGTCATTGGCTAAATAAAGGTCTTAAGAATAGGTAAGCTATGTCTAGTTTTAGGTTCATTTAAACCTAGTATCTTCAATATAAGTGAAGGTAAAATGAGAAATGAATATATGTTGGTGACAATACATGGATTATTATTATGGCCTACGCCCTCACTTCACTACCCCAAAATAATAAGGGTGTCAAATACTTAGCCTTTATACTACCAACCAATTATTTATACTTAGCTAAAATACCAAGTCAACTTTCCCCTCGGTGATGAAATCTAAGTGGGTCTACCTAGGTAGGATTTATTTGATTACTTATTTTAATATTATCATGGTTTTATAGTGTGTAAAAAAGGAGTGAATCTAAAAAATTGAATTAATCCTCTTAATTACACTAGGTGCACTCCTTAATAGGCAAACTAAAAAAACAATTTCTTTCAAAAAGAAAGTAATCTATTTTATTTTTTAATTTTGATTTGTTTGATTTAATGAGAAAAAATACAAAAATTTACTAAACATAATAAAACAAAGAACTATAATGACAAGTCAAAATAATGAGGCCCAAAAAGGGTCCCACCGAGCATGCTAGAATGTTTACGTAGTTTTTCTTTCATTCTTTAATAAAATAGACTACTAAAAATTCAAATTAAAATACATGGTTTTAAGACTTACCTATGATTTGTAATTTTGCACACTATTGATCTAAAAAATGTGGGAGATCATTGTTTATCTAGGAAGGACTACTTGAACACATGATAAAACTTGAAAAATATTTGATTAATAGGATATGTTAGTGGGTTGCCTAGACTTAGACTAGTCCTAGGAAGCAATGAACTTCCTAACAAGTATGTCAGCCCACTTTATAAAAAAAATTAATAAAATAAAATAGAAAAAAGAAACTACAAGATGCATACAACAATGTAAATATTAAATTGAAATATTTTATAATTAATCTACATCTATGTCATTGATATTAGTAAAATGCTCACACCAATAGGATTCATCACAATCTTCATCTTCTTGTATGATTTCTAACATATTATAATTGGATTATACAATAGGATCAAATAAAATTGTGCAATCCTAATTTAAAATAAATATAACTCTAGTTAGTGAATAAAGGTTGTGGGATAATTTATAAATAAAAGATGGTGATAACTTCATGTGAAAATCTAGGCAATGTCATCTATAAGTGAAACCCATGGTTTAGGAAATAGATAATTAGGATTAATTTAGAGATGCTAATATAAATAGATTTATATTCCAAAATAGATAATTTTTAAATAGATATCAATGTCAATTCTATGAATTGACATCAATTTTGATAGTATAGATAATACTTTGAAAATAAGAGATTAAAGATCAGCTTGGTGAGATTTAGGATAGTCTATGATAGTCTAAGGATGATAAGGATGATAAATAGGAACATAAAATATAATAAATAAAGATATCATTTCTTAAAAATAATTAAATGTACTTATATTAATATTTTTCTAAATCTATGATAATTTCAAGGTTGATAAGCTAATTTTTGATCTTTGGATAAATGTTGAGAGGCTGACATGGCAATGTGGCTTTCCAATAGGTGAGAAATTGTTTGAAATTCATTTTAGATATATCAATTTGGTGTTTCAATAGAAAAATCAAGGTCTTTCAATGAAGTAAAGTCTATGATTAAATCAACATTGATTCTACCAAACTGACATAAATTGTGTAGATCGGTATTGATTCCAGCCTAATTTTACCAAAAGTCATTGTTATCAATTAAACCATGGGTTAAACTAGGATTTAAGATATTATATATATTTTTTACTATGAGGGAGTTTTTTTGGAGTTTAAACCATTTAATTTTATTGTATTTTGGTAGATTTGGCTAGATTTAATTATTGGTAATTAGTTAAAATTAATTACATGAGTAAAATAGTAATTAGTGAAACTAATTATATGGGGTAAGGGTAAAATTTTAATTGGTAAAACTAATTATTTGGGGTGAAAATAGGGAAGGGATGAGAGAGGGGACCTAAAACCTACACTAGCACAAATATTAATGTGTGAAATCTTAGTGCCTACACAAAGTGGAACTGATGAAAAACCTAAAAGCATCTAGGTGGTCACATCCTATTTTAGTATATATTTCATATTAGACACATATTTATAACCCAAAAACTAGAATCAATGCAATTATCCTACTCTGATGCAATCATCCACAGCTACAAAGGCACTTAATCCATAATTTGATGACTATTCTAGAATACTCTCCCAGTTTGCTTCTTACCATTTTTAGATCCATATTTATATTAACATCAAAACTATCTAACTTATTTATTTATTACTATCATATCTATTATTCATTTACTTTCCATTTTTATCATATCTTATTATAGTAAATTTTTAATATGTTATAATTTAGTATTGTACTTAATGTGTCTGTTATAGATCTATTTATCATGTTTGTGTTTATTCATTTCTATATTATTATTCCTATCTATCCTAAAATGATCCACATCCATTAAATTTACATTTAAATATTTGGAAAGAAGACAAATCACTTATATTATCCAATAAAATAGTGGATTTATGAATCTACCATTTCCCACTATTCTCTCTTTGAATAATGGAGATTTTTAATATCCTTAAAATATGTAAAAATTATTTTTTAATATTTTTATTTGTTAGTCTAGATTAATAATTAGTTTTAAAACTAATTTTTTATGTTGTTAAGATTATAAAATCAATTTTAAACTTATTTTTTATAGTTTTTACTCTCAAACAATACATTTTTGAAGAAGTTGTATTATAAATACAAACTTCTCATTCATAGTTGAGAGTTAGAGGAGTTAGTATGAAGTTAGAAAGTATATGATAGTGTGGATTAAAGATAGTTGTCAATAGATATAAATATTTTTTTAGATTATAATCAATTATATAATTAATGAATAATTTATTTCATGAAGTTTCTACAAATCTAGTGTTCTTCTAATCTTATTCTAAGGGAGATAAAGAGCCCACTCAACCAAGGAAGTAATATCTATTATGATAGTTATATGTTTCTATTGTTATGTGTTTTTCTCTCTCATTATATTATGCAAAGTATTTTTTTATATGTTTAAACCTATAGGTCTATGTGTTAATGTGTGTTTCCATCAAGATTTATTTCATCCATTTGAATTTAATGCATTTCAATTTCAAATAATTTACATTTCATCAATGTAGATTAAAAGTATGTTTATATTTTTTACATTTTAAATTTATGTAAATAGATTAAAAGTATGTTCTTTTGAAATTATTTTAAATTTTAGAAATGTGTTTCTCTTCAATTATTTCAATTCAACAAGTGCTTTTATGTTTATAAGCAATAGAGTAGATTTTAATTCAATAAGGTAGATTAGATATCAAATGGTAAATGATCCACAACTCCCCCAAAATTGACAATTTTTAGTCATTATCCTTTATACCTTATTTTATATTTTCATTAGACACTAACCCTAGTTTGATACAACATCAACTCAACTCAGTTGATTAAATAAAAAGGACACAATGATCCTCAACATTTTTAGCATCGTTCTTGGGTATTTTTTAGGTGTCAGTAAGTTATAAATCATAATCTAATAGTTGATTAATAAATATTACCATCAATTAAATAAATTTATGAATATACCAAGAGGTTAAAAGAGAATATATATGCCTAATAACACCCAAATATATACAATTTAAACATGGGAGGTAATCTATAAAATATATTGAATCCACAAAATAGGCTTAGGGTAGATATAACTCAACCACTAGGAATTATTTTTACCTATCTTGTAATCTTATACCAAGATGAGAATGCTCCAATGAATAAAATATCCCCATCCATACTACCTAATTTAGGGGTATGTCAATAGAAGATCCTAACTAGTTTCTATTTGAGTTCATTGTATTAGTTTAAGCATATGACTATAAAACAAATAATAAAAAATTGAAACTGTTTCCTTTTACACTTAATGATTCAACTATGAGGTGGTTTATGGGTTTGCATCCAAATTATATTCATTCATAGGATGAAATATAAAATTAAGTATTGAATAAATATTAGGACTATTTTAAGGTAAAGGATATAAAAGAGAAATTCTTCCATATAAAACAAAAAGAATATGAAAATATGGAAGATTAGCAAGATTGTTTCTCTTTATCTATAGAAGATGTGGATATGAGTTGAATTAAGAGATCAGTAAGATAGTTTTTTTAAAATTATTAGATGATGATGTTTGGGATTCCTTGAACCTAATGATAAAAGGATATGTAGATAAAATAACTCTCAATAATTTTTTTCAACTATGTAAGAACTGTTCAAGGATAAAGACTAGTATTAGGAAGCTGAAAATAGGAAAATAAAGAAATGATATAGGAAAAATCATGGAAGAGTTATGAAATATTAGAAAAAATATATTTTAATTAAACACCACACTATATTTATTTCAACAATATATATATTCTATTACTAAACCTCTAGCTTTGTATTGCCCAAAATGTAGGTCGAAATATAAACTCTAAAACTACCTTCTTGATAGGATAGATATGTATGGTGTTTGTGATGAAAATAAACATTATAAAAATAATTTTATACTCCATTTTATTAATAATAATTTGAAACATATTATCCAACCAATGGAAGAACTCAATTACATAAAAAGATAAAGGGAACAATTTTTCTTGTAATCAAAATCCTAATCACTTTATTTCCAGATATTATTATAATCTATGAATGACGCCATGGGATGGATAAAGACCTTCGAAAAATAAGAACCACCAAATTGATCTCCATAATATTAGACATCACAACATCCATGCGTTTCATATCAAAATTATCAACCAAGGACAAATCAATAATGTGTACATCAACAATAATTCAATCAAAAAAGAAGGTTTTCACCTCAATCATTATTGATTCATACTCATATTAGAAAACGTTCACATATTAAAAAATTAACTTAGAATAAATTACCTAAAAAATAATTATCAAATACCAATAATATATATTCATCCCCTATGCATATAATTTAACAAGAAATAACTATGGGATTCAATGCTATAGACTATAGTAATGTAAAGTTACCCTTAGGAAAAATATTGAATAGCATTCTCCATTCACAATTAAAAAAAATACCAAGAAAAATAAAATTTAAATAATCAAAATGATAAATTCAAATAAAACTAAAACATTCAAGATCTATTGGAAGATTTAACAAGTTTTATAAAAGAAGACAATCTATCACTGAAAATTCCTAGACTAGCTCCACATATCACCAATCTAGTTCCAGAGATGTCTAGACCTGGGTGAGAAATTATCAAACCATATTTATAAGGATATTAATTCTTAAAATACATACTTACATTCCACATTTTTCAACCTAATATTTCCACTTTAAATTTATAATGAGTGAATTTAGGCAAGTGAACTCAATCTATCCAAGGACAAAATAAATTATAACCCAACAAGGAAAAATGTTAAATATAAATAATTTGTTAATTAATGAGGAAGAGAGAATAATTTAAAAATTATTACAAGTAATATTTAAATAAAAAATAGTATAAAAATATTTGACTAAATTTGTTTTGGAGATGCTAGGTATGAATTTTAGGTTGCTTTTAAAAATAAGGCCATCATACACAAAGAATTAATAGATGCAAAAGGAAGCATGAAAGTGTCATTTTTTTCAAAAAGAACCATAGCTACCAAATCAAAAAATTTAATGTATGTATTTTTGGTTTTCATATAAATATAAATATGTTCCCATAAATATAAAATTCATACTTGTTATAATATACATCCACCATCTCAATATTTTTCAAATCATTTCAATAAACCATTCATGGCCTCCACCCATTAATTAATAATACGTTATATGTGTATATTTATTAAATAAATATTGTATAATAATGAATTGATAAATTTTCAACCTATTTATTTCCATCCATAATTAGGGATTGTAGTATGACCACATCTACAATCAACCATAATAATAGAACTAATATAAGGCAGTTCTTAATGTCATAATAAATATTCCATTACTAATAAATAATCTAATCCTTGACCCATATCAATCATAAGAAAGGTTGTTTAATTATTTTTTTAATTTCTATTTTTATGCATGCTTGAATCAAATAACCTTAGTAAACATGTGTAATTATGAAATAAAAATATCAGATGAAAGATTTTCAAACAACCCATGTTCTTGGATAGCTTGTTAACCTTTTAATTTAATATTTTAAAACCAACATCTGATGTTTGAGTGTAGTATATAGGTATTAATGATAATATTTTTTACTCTTTTAGTTTGATAAAAATAAATTTATTATTGCATATTATTTCCATAGTTTGGATTTAATGAGATTTTGAGTTAATCTTAGGACCAATGAGATACATGTAAAGATTACTTAGAAATATGTTGTTGAACATAAATGACAATTGTATTTCAAAAATATGTTTTGAACATGAAAATAACATGGATAGTCTAGCATTCATGTGATAATTGATAAGTTTTAATATCACTTAAAGTATTAATATTTTAAAGAACAATGGGAGACTTTTCTTCCTACTTTTTACACATAGGTTGATTTTATATTAAGTTGACACTTAAAACAATAAATTTATGAGTAAAAACAATTATTTTAGTTGATTTTATTATTTTATATTAATTTTAATATCTAATTTATAATTTATCATCATGTTATCATTTATTGAAATGTAAAAATTTTAAAAAAGGTAAAAAAATTAAAAATTAAAAATTAAAAAATTCAATAATAAAAACCCTTGGATGTTAATGGCATTCATGGTTAGAAAATAAACTTGTTATTTAGACATGTACTAGTAAAATATCCTTGATTATAAAACAATTTGGTTGATCAATGAAAAAAAAAAGGGAAAAGTCGAAAACCAAAAAATGGCTTATTTTCCCAAACAAGTAATAAAGTTATAGCTGATTAAATTTAAGTTTATAAACTCTTTGAAAAATAAAATAACTTTGGACACATAAATTTTAAGGAAGAAAAAGACAATTGAGAGTATGAATAAGGTATTTAATCTTATTTTTAAATATAGTTATAAGTTTTTTAAATTACAAATAGGTCCAAATTGACAAAAAATTTGAGTGGAGAAAAAATAAAAATAAAAATAGAGAGAGAGAGAGAGAGAGAGAGTGAGGAGAGAGAGAGAGAGAGAGAGAGAGAGAGAGAGAGAGAGAGAGAGAGAGAGAGAGAGAGAGAGAGAGAGAGAGAGAGAGAGAGAGATTAGAGATAGAGAGAGAGAGAGAGAGAGAGAGAGAGAGAGAGAGAGAGAGAGAGAGAGAGAGAGAGAGAGAGAGAGAGAGAGAGAGAGAGAGAGAGAGAGAGAGAGAGAGAGAGAGAGAGAGAGAGAGAGAGAGAGAGAGAGTCCATGCATAAGTATAAGTAACATGCATAAGTTTAAGTGTGGGAGAGAAGAGAAGGAAAGAGCTAAAAACTAGTAAA
This sequence comes from Torreya grandis, assembly GCA_037957365.1. Lineage (NCBI taxonomy): Eukaryota > Viridiplantae > Streptophyta > Pinopsida > Cupressales > Taxaceae > Torreya > Torreya grandis. The sequence continues at coordinate 986,529 of JARHVA010005024.1, forward strand.
AGGTGGCTCTTCCCAAATGAATACATTGCCAATTTCAAAATTCCTCTTTTCACACTTAATAAATGCATTACTAAATTCAAAAGAATGTTCATTGATATCTTTCAGTTCATATTATATGTTTTGTAATAAAAAAATTGATGAATGTGTTTATTTAATTCCTTGAAAAAAAAGGAGCCAATAATCTCAACTAAAGACATCTTTCAATAAATCAAAAGATCATTGTTAATGATCACAAAAACATGGATCAAAAGAAGGTACAAATATCCACTACTCTAAATACCATCATAAGATATCACAATTAAACAAGCCTATGAATATTTTGAAAGATAAAAAATGTTTCTTTTAGACAAAACAAGTGAACATATTTCTATCAAGAATATGGGTGCAATAAATGATTGAGAAATATAAATCTATATGAAAAATAATAGCATGCATTAGTTTAAGATTGAGAGAATGATGAGGTCATAAAATGGCTCATTATATAAGCAAATGACAACATTTTATCTTGTATAAATCATGTTCTAAAGTGGACTTAGATGTAGTTTTAGAAATTTATTCTTATTTTAAAATGAAAAATAAGAATATATATAGCGTATTCTTTAGAAGTCATTGATGTCTACATTATTTCCATTTTATGATAATTTCTTATAAAATAGATGTCAAATGTTGTATATGTAGGTTAAAATGAGTCATCAATACAAATTTCAAAGTTTCAAGTTTTCAAATACCAAATTAGGAACATTTTTTATGTATCTCTAGAGATCTTCAATAGCTTCAGAGTCTCATATAAATCATCTCCAAGCTTCTTCAATTAATTTTTAGATATATTTACTATTGATTCAAGATCATATAGGTGATATAAACACCTTTGTATCAACCAAAAAAATGTCTTGTATTTTTGTGTTAGTTTTTTGATGTTTCAACATATGAATGTGTAAGGATAGAGTTGAAAAGATTTGAAAAATAATAAAAATTGTCATCAATAATATACATAACCTAAATATAATTACATGTTTAGATTTCTCTAAAAAAAATAGACAAGTTAAAAAAATAATCATATTGATTTGAGTCCATATGCAAAAGTTAAAAGCATTTTAGTTGGCTCTAGAGTTACACAATCTTTCTCTAGAATCCATCATTCTAGCTCTAGAGTTCATAAGTCCGTCTTTGGAGTTGCAAAAAATTGGATCTGAGGATGCAAATAATTTATTTTGGGTTTTATAATTCTAAATAATGGATGAGAGAATGTTTTGGGACATGTTTTGTAGTCTTTTTTATATATAAAATTTTTATAAATAGAAACTTCAAAAAATAGACATCATAAAAACTTAGCAACTACAATGGTCTAAAATTATAGGAACATAAGAGTAAAATTGATAATTTATTCCTATTTTTAGAAAGTATTTATATGAAATATATTTATAGTATTTATAAAAATATGTATTTTCAAATAAGGAAAGATATTTATAGTATATCAACTACTATGGATATCTCACACATCAAATTGTTGGAGGAAACCAAATTGACCAAGATTATGATTTATTGCTAGAAAGAATAAAAAACACATATATTCTCCAAAAAATAGTGTATTTGTGAATCTACCATTTTCTGCTATTTTATTTTTTAATAATGAAGATTATTGATATTCTCCAAATATGCAAAAACTAAATTTGTTATATTATTAGTTGTTATCCTTAAATAATAATTAATTTCAAAACTGATTTGTTATGTTGTTAAGATTAACAAATTAGTTTTAAACTAATTTTTTAAAGCTTTTAATCCAAAAAAATAAGTTTTTAAATAATTTTTTTTTAAAAATACAACCTTATTATTCATAGTTGAGAGTTATAAGAGTTAGTATAAATCTAGAAAGTAGATGATAACATGGAATAAAGATAGGGGTCAATAAATATCAATTTTCAGATTGTAAACATTTACATAATTAATGAAGAATTGATTTAAAAAATTTATATTAATGTAGTATTATTTTAATCCTATCTTAAGGGAGAGTAAGGGCCCACTCAACCAAGTAAGCAATATATATTGTGGTATTTTTATGGTTATATTGTTATGTGTTTTTATTTTTCATTTTTTTATGCAAAGTATTTTTATGTTTGAATATGCATGTCCATGTGTTAATGTATGTTAATATAAATATTACTTTTAACCATATTAATTTCATGCATTTCAATTTCAAAGAATTTATATTTTAACAACCTAGATTAAAAGTCTATTTACATTTTCTATAATTTACATTTCTATAAGTAGATTAAAAGTGTGTTTCTCTGAAAGTATTTAAATTCATAAAGTGTATTTATTTTTAACATAAATATATTATATTTAAATTCAATTAGGTAGACTAAATACATTAAGGAATAAATGATCTGCAACCCCCCCTAAACTGACAACTATTATTCATTATCCTCTATATCTTAATATTGATTGTCATTGGACACTAGCCCTAGTTTGATATGAAATAAACTCAACTTAGTTGATTACATGAAGAAGAATTTTTTTTTTTAATCAAAAACCTAAGAAATGGCTCCATAAAATGTAGTTATAGTAGAATTACAAGTTTGTAATAATATGAAAATTAATGTTCCTCCTCTTGGAATTAAATGAATGTCATATTTATAATTATGGATAAGTCCTAACCCTTTCATATTTTTAAATAAAAAGGTATGCCCACATGACCTTATTTATAATAAAATACCATTAGGACTTAAACTAGGTCAACTAAGTTGGCTTAATTATATAACATGTACCATAACTTTTACAATAAGGTTGACCATGCCAACTTAGTAGGGAAAATGGGTATTTACATAGTTAGGGTTTATTTTAAATGAGAGTTGCTTTGGGAGTTGCATAAATAGGGTTTATTTAATTAAGAAGTTAGATAAGCAAGATTTTTAATGGGTTTAGGTATGATATAAATAACCAACAATCATGTGAAGCACCAATGGTCTACTTACCCCTTTCCTAGTACATGATTTAAGGTGTGCACTCAGGGAGATTAAAACTTGATAGGTTCTTATAACAGAGAAAGTGTTAGTAAATTATAAAGTTTTAAAAATATTGTGTGTATAAATATTACCCATTTTAATCTCATCAAATGTCATCTAGGTATAATTTGGGATGGTGCTTTGATAAAAAATATAACAACACACTAAATAAGCTAAAAATTTATAGTAAAATGTATAAATTAAATGACAAGTAATTTTTTGTAAAATAATTTAATGTATCATTTACATACCTTTATTTACCTTCATCATTGAATGTTTTTCTATTGTATTTATAATCTTGATTATAGAGGGCACTTAAATTAATTTGGAAAAACCAAGGGGATATAATAATAAAGAGAAAAAATAATAATAATAAGAAATCAAAGTAAATGAAAACATTCATAAATAAATGAGTCACTTATAAAATTGGAAAGATGGATTGACAAGGAATAATTTATAACCAAAATACAAATAAAAATTAATAAAATACGGTAAATTGGGAAACCAAAAATCTACTGCTACTAAATGACCAAAATACCCAAAAAATTCTTCATAAGTAAGAAATGTAACAATATAAATAAATCCAAGGACACATGAAACTAAAATACTAGAACCAACATCAATTTAATATACGTAAAAAACCATACTCATATAAATATGGAAAAAGTGAGAATGAAAAAAACAAACATCAATGAGAGAGAATTAAAAATAAATAATCAAAAAAGGATGGAAATATGTAAAATAATTAAATAAATGGAACAAATGGTCCCTCAAAATGGTGAAAAATAAAACTCAGAGTCCAAACATAACCAAGGAAATCTAAGAAGGATAAGACAATGATTAATAAAGTATATCATAGTCATTCAAATATGTATCTTTTATTCTAACATTATATGAACTAGAATAGTCATATTTTAATCATGTTATAAATAAATGAAGAATAAAAAATATAGAGATTGTGAAAATATTTATAAACAAACTTTCCTATCAATGGATGAATGAAATGAGTGGTTTTGGAAATGAATGTGACACCAACAAAGAGTTTTTGACATTAAGGACTCTAAAGAACCTACCCTATCCATGAAAATTGGTATTAATGAAGGAATTATAAATATCATTACATGAAGGATATATATTTAGGAAAATTAAAATAGACCTACCTTTCCACAACATGTTCCCCATTCCTTAGGACCCCTTACAGATCCATTGGTCTACTATGAATATTGGGTCTTTATGTGAGAAAATGGGTGGAAATATATATATATATATATATATATATATTGTTAACATAATTTATTCTTTTGAACATTGAAAAGAAACTGATGTTTTAAATATATTTCAACAATTTAGAAATTAGAAAATAATAAAACCCTAGGGTATACTACAATTGAAATTAGAAAGAGGTTAGGTTAGTAATCCAAGCTTTATATTGGTGGTCCTGTAACAAATTACCTATAAGATGCTCATAAAGGAGGTATAAATCATAGAGATGAGATTAATGAAGTTATTCATAATAAATAATGCCATGAAAATAAATTAATAAGGAAGGTAACTTAATTTATAAAGGTAAGATAGATTCAGATCCATATACTAAATAAAATAGTGTTGTCCCAGTAGTAGTATGAATTCTAGTGTGATAGGCCCAAAGTGTTGGGTAAAGCTTGAGGTTATAGTTAGAAAGAGAATCTCAAATTTTATTTTGTAATATTTTATTAATAATTTTATTAGTGGAATTTTATTGGCCATTACATTAAGGATGATAAGGTGTGAATAATTTATGCATGATTTTTAATTTAGCATATAGTTGTTTCATATCCTTATTTTTTAAATTCCCACCATTTTTAGAAATAATGGTGTGAGGAATTACAAAACAACAAATGATCTAGTTAAATATGAATTTGAATACAGGTTTACTAGTAACATTAATAATGAGTATAGATTCATTTCACTAAATGAAATATTTAGTGGCCTAAATGATGAAGACATAACCATCTTGAGAGAGAGGTAATATTCCAATGAGATCTAATCCCAAAATGGAAAAAGGCAAAAGAAACTCTAATTTGAAGGTTAGCTATAGGAAAGTGAAAAATCTCTTCATGCAGTTGGCAAGGATTAAACTTTTTATCAAATATAATAGCATATTTTTCAAGTGTGGTCCAAAATTATCCCATTCAAAGAAATTTGTAGACTATAGTGTGTCTACTATAGTGAACATCACAAATGGACCAATTTGTTTATTCCATAATATTATGAAATTCATCTTGAGTGACAAAAAAAATCATTGTAATTTTAAAATTATGATAATACATGATTACATATCAAAGGACATATTTTCATGTTTACTTGAAAATTTTAGTCATTTCAAGAGATTCAATATTCATAGGATAAGTATGGTGCTTAATAAATTGAATGATATTTTTGTACCATGGGCTTTGGTGAGTATTTACAACCTTAGTATGGTATATAAAAGATTCATTTGTGGTTGGTAATGAAGATGGTTATTTGTGTATGTTAATGAGAAATTTTGAATCATGAAAATATTTATGAGGGTGAAAAATATAAGAGTATGAAGCAAGTGAATCAACTATAGCATTATTCACTCGTGTAATTGGTTATATGGTCAAGGATTTGAATTATTTATCAAGGGTGGTGGTATTTTTACGATATTCTATAAGTTTTTCACTTTTACAATTATAATCACCATTGACTTGATGACAAATGAGTTTTGAGCCACCTAAATCATGTAGGTAATAGATATATAAGTTTATGGTGGCTTATATGCCTAAATTTATAGATCCATACCCATCCCCATTGTTATTTATTTTGAATTTTAAATATAAAGTGAGAGATATGATATTTTCATGGGGATCAACTAAGACACATCTTGCCTCAACTCCTTGAAGACATTTAGCTCCAAAAAAATGAAGTGTCTAAGTATCTCAATGTAAATAAATTATAACTTTAGTTAATTCTTTGATGATCATTGTAATCATTAGATTTATAATGAAATCTAGCTAATAAATAAAACATGAAATATAATATAAACTAAAACCTAAACTTTAAGATAGAGTAGAAAATGAAAGAAAGCAATAAACAAAAAGATACTTAAAATTGTAAAGTACTCATCACCTTATCCATTGTGATCAAATAAGTATGTTATCTTAAATGATAAATGTGTGTACTCAATGATTTTACAAATCAAAGATAATTGGGTAGTGTTTTGGAGTGAAAAGTGATTTTGATGTCTTTGATTTGCTTTGATTCACTTTTATTCACTTTGATTCATAATAATAATAATTTGATATCACTTCGTTAACTTGAAGGTAGATGATTAAAAGTGATGGATTACATGTAAATTTATAGGCTTATGGGAGACAAGATAAATGGTTTAGAATTATTTGAATTTTTCAAAATATCTAAATATTCAATGGTCAGATTTAAGTCCTCATACATGAGGATGATGGCTAATTTCATGTATTGAGTAAAAAGAGGTGGTTGAAAAACTCACCAAGAATCGATCAGGATAGTTGGTTGAGTCATCTAGGTGGTAAAAATATTCTAATATGACTCATAATGTTGTTGAGTAAGTTAAGGGATTGGTTGTATGAGTCAACACATGGTTGAGACAAATGTGGAGGATGTATGGGTGAGGTGTAAAATTCATATTTTTAATTAGTAGTTGAGGAAAATGATGTGCATGATTATAATTAATTAATTAATAATTAATAAATTATTTTAAATCATAGTGACATGATGTTAAATCAAATTTGAATTTTGGAAGGTGATGTGTTATTATGTCAAAGTAAATTTTGACACTAAATAGTGAAATTTAGGTGTCTATAATGACTTTGGATTTTTGTTTGGAAATTGAAATGTATGGTTCATCAAGATTATTTTCTTTGATCTCATTTATAAAATTATGAAAATAATATTTGAGTGAAAAATATTGATTAAGATCTTTAATGTAAAGGATTTATTCATTATGAAGAGTGTCTTGAAGGTGAGCCATGGCTAGTATAGGGTTGGTAACATGTTGATTAGCAATTACTTACCTTTAAATTATTTTTGAATAATAATTTTCAAATCAAATTCCATAAATAAATCCATCCATTTTTCAATTATGTCACCATTTAAGAAATATTTAGAGAAAAATGATGAAGAGGGTATAAATGGATGATCACAAAAGTGGTTTGATAAAACATGTAATACCAAAGTTTTTCAACTATGAAAAAAATAATGAGATGATCATGTTCAACTTTCATAAAACATGTATCATAGTTAACTATAGCACAAATGATATAAAATATGGCATATTCATGATTTGTTTCATCTTGTTGAGAAAACATTTTCCCAGTTGATATGGGGTTAGAGAAAGTGTATAATATTATATGATGATCATTGGAAGGTGGTCTAAGAGTGGGAGGATGTAGTAGTGATTCATTCATGTTGTCAAACTATTTTTGACCTCAATTAATCCATTCTAAATAAATACCATTTTTGATAATAGAGTTAACTAAATAGATACAATAAGCCATTTTGGGGGAAAATATTTGGATTACCCCAAGTTTACTAAGGTATGTTCATATATATGGAATGGAATGAGGTATGGACATATTAATAATGGTTTTTATTTTATAAAGATATACATAAATCCCATATAAATATATTAATAATCTTAATGGTTTTATGGATGTGACATCAAAAATAAAATTTTAAGATAAAGTATAGCTTTTTATTTGATTATACAATCAAAAATGATACCGAGAAAGTAAAGTTTATTTTCATGATGCTTAGATTTAGCATTGAGATCATCTACATATGGGTCATTACACATTGATAAGTGGAACCAACATTTTTAAGATCAAAGAGAAATTTGACATAGAAATATATACCCCATTCAGTGGTAAAAGTGGTTTTGTTTTAATCCTCAAGAGCGATATGAATTTGATTATATCTTGATAAATTATCTATGACAGATAAAATTCCATAGCCAATGATGGAATAAATAATGGAATTGATTGATGGTAAAGGAATTTTATCTTTGGGAAATTCTAAGTTAATATTGTGAAAGTCTATATAGATGAAAATAAAAATGATTACTTTCTTGCACACAAGAACAATATTGGATACCCATTCAGAAAAGTCTATGAGTTTGATGAATTTGGCATATAAAATCTTTATGGTCTCTTTATGACATAAGGTATAAATCCTATGAGTGAATTTACATTTGTTTTGATGCATAGGTTTTCATTATGATGGGTATTGATATTATAAACCATAATGATAGGATAAATAATGGGCATGTATTTGTATGACCACGTGAAATCTTCATGGTATTTATCAAAAAATAGATGAAAAATATCAAGTTTTGCAAGACAATGTTATTTGGATATGAGAATAGGTCAGGGAGTAGTAGTGGTTTCATAATTAATTATAATAGTTTCCTTAATAGGCATAGTGTTTCCATATGATATGGAGCAATAAGAAGAAGAACATGATGTGTTCTAAGATTGACACTAGTGAAAAAATTGTTAAAACAAAGAGAATTTTTCTTGAAATTCCAAGATTATGATGTTGGCATGTAAGTTTAAGTTTAGGATCATGGAGTCGATATAAAATAAATTCATTAATATTGAGCATGGGTAAATGTTCATAATATTAAACATCCACTTCAAGATCCAAAATTTTATTTCCATGATGATCAAAATTTGAATGTTTTTTTTAATAGTTGTATCTTGTGAATCTATGGTAATTTTAAGAGTAGAGATAGAAGGTTGTTCAATAGGATCTAGTATTGATATAGTTGGAAAAGCACTATCATCAGTGGTGATTAAATTATGTATAATAGTGTCAGATTGGTTTGGTCGATAGGATATATTGGAGGTAATAAATATTGAGGTAGTGGAGTGATATAATCAATTCAATCTAGGATTTGAGGTTGGATTATATTACATTGGTTGATTTTTTGAATGACCTACAGATTATCTAACAAAGGTGAACTAATAGGTTGTATATAGCCTTCAAGCTTTGATTCATTATCATATGATATGTGAATGAAATTGACATCAAAATGAAGGCATGTATTTTTTGTAATGTATTTGGATATGTAGGATGTCTAAATATCATGATTAAGTTTGATCCATAATGTAAGTATCATCATAAGATGGAGATATAGCACATGATTCATTTCATTGACAACATTTGTAGTAAAGATGTGCATATTACTAAAAGTATGAGGGGGCATAACTAAAATATCTTTGAAATGTTTGGCCACACCATATTTATTTAGATAAAAAACATCCTTTATATACAAGTATTCATGTGCATTGTATGGGGGAGGACTATTAATAGTATCATCCATTAATGGAATGGTTCGATATCATGGAAGAAGAGAAGGAGAGATTCATTACATGATATATGGAGGTAATAAAGGGGTATTGCATATGTTTTTTAATTAATTAGGCTCATTATCATCTTAATCTACAAGAGTTAAGTGTAAATATGAATTCATATTAGCAAATTAAAGAATAATAAGACTATTGATCTAAGAAATGGTAGGGATGTAATACTAAGGTTTGGGATTTTGAAGTTAGATGCTCTAAGGATTAGGATTGGCCTCATGTTTTTAATTTTTTATATTATGTATGAATTTGATACATTAGATACTAGATGATTTAATATCTCACATATGATGAGTCCATGGATGTCTTAAGAGCATGTTGTAATAAAAATGAAAATCAAGAACCATGAATCTAGTGTGGATTGTCTTAGGTCCAATTTTAAAGGTTATCCAAATGTAACCAAGTGGTTTTTGATTATTTTTTATCAAATCCATGACACATGAGTCAGGTTTGTCTAATATTTTATTTATAATATCTGATTTATTTAATTAACCAAAGTGAATTAACATTGATACCAGATCCTTTGTCAATGAAGACTTTTATAATTAAAGTGTTATTGATGTTGATTTTGATAAAAAGAGGTGGATCATCACCTCAAAAGATAATTACATAATTTATCATATAATATTTACAAAATTTTATGGAGTGTTTTATAGAATAAATTATTTTAATATCATGCACATCTACATGTTGAAGAGCATCAAGAGGTAATTTAGACTTAGTATATAATAATTCTCTGACGTATTGCAGTTGTTTCATAATAAAATTATGATTATAAGGAGAAGTTATTACTAATTCAATGTGAGAAATTTAAAAATTCATGGAATTAAGTTAATCTAAGATTTTTTAGTGATATTTATAAGAAGAGTGAACATGAGGATTAGGCAGATTAGACATGGTACTTTTTACAAGTGTCTAAGGTTCCATTGGTGGAGGAAGATCATTACTAGTGGTTGATTCTAATTTTGAGGGAAAATAAGTTGTAGTGCCTTTAGTAAATTTATCTTAGGTAGATGGTGTCTTATGTTTTATAATAGGATATTTTTTGAGTTGGTTTATGATGATAATTAACTTTAGACATATTCATATATTGAAATTTATCATAATATTTATCATAATCAACATCAACAACATAAACATTTTCATTTGATTGTTGTGCATTTAGATAAAAAGAAGGTTTTTGAGATTTTAGTAATATATTTGACAAAGTTTATCTTTTGATAAGACTTGAGATAAATAGGATGATGCAATTTGATCATAGCATCGTAATCAAAGGCATCTCCTAACATGAAATAAACTACAGATTTTAAAATTGCATGTCATTTATCATGGGAATTATCAATGTTGGCATGGAACCAAAAAAAATTATTAGGGTCATACCATGATAGGGGAATAATATTATTATAGATGAAAGTTTTAGAGGGAGATAATAATTTATTCATTCTATAGACTGTGAAGGGTGAGTTAGAGGGATATTAAATATTAGATTTGGTTACTCCCATTTTTGTTGGAGTGGATGTAGATTAATAATTTTTCTTTGTTTTTTTATTAATTGAAGTTTGGAAATAATTATTGATTGAATCATGATATGGTTAAAATTTATTCATAATTAAATATTGTCTTTTATATTGATCAAAAGCTTCTTCTTAGGTTTGAGGATAAAAGATCCAAACTTTATATTGAAGAGAGGCTTTGAGGGAAATAATGAAAATATTAAATAGATAATCATCACTTATGTTATTGTCATATTTTTTAGATAATTATTTCCATATTTTCATAAAAATATGAGTAGATTCAGTAGGTAATTACTTAGCATTGATGAAGTGACTAAGATAATTGTTAGTAAGATCATTTTGTTAAAATTATTTAACTAGAGAATTTATGAGATCATCTATTTTACATATGGAATGTTGGGGGAGTTTATTATACCATTATAAATCATCTCCCATAAAATTTTTGACAATATATTTTGTGGAAGAGAAAACATTGGTTTGGACCCATTCCTTAGAGAGATTACCAAATGATATAAGGAAAATAGTAGGGTCTTTAGTTCTATAATACTTAATAGTTGGAGAGATGTTTCCAATATCTATAGAGATGATAAATGGATCTAAAGGTTAATTTTTATGGTATTGGAGCATTTTTTTATGCATGATAGGTTGAGGGATGATATTCCCATTGGCGTCTCTAAGAGGAGGGGGAGCACAATTTTGATTATTTTGAGACATGACAATAGGGGTTTGATTATCCATTTGTAAGATATGATTTTTCATTTATAGAATTTGGGAATTGTTATTTATTTGCATAAAATTCATTTTTTTAACCATTTGAGAGATAATTTATTCTGTATCTAAATGTGGATTTTTATTACTAATGGTTGGAGATGGATTTTTAGTGGTAATAGGAGTATTCCCAAGATGAGAAATATAAGTATTCCCTATAAGAGGGTTCCATATGTTAGTATCAATTGATCAAATGGCAATATAAGGAAGTTTAGATATGGTATCATTCATTTTAAAATCATATAGATCATCATTCTAAGTAATTTGGACCATGTTGCATTCCATTAATCTAGATGGTGGTCAGGAGTAATTTCACCCCAAGGGGTGATCCTCTTATGTGACTGTTAATGCATTTAAAGTTATCCTTGTGTCACTAATGAATAAGGGGAAAGTAAAAAACTCAATTTTAAGTCTTAGAAGACTTAGGGATTAAGTTTTTAACACAATTACTACTAAAATTAGCACAAATATCAGAGATGTTGTCACCACTTAGAAGTCTACAAGTAGACCCTACTATAAGGACATTAGATGTTCTATAATGACACTTTACTTTGTTAATCTCTGTGAACTTGTTCTAAGTTTTTCCAATTATTACCCAAACACAAAAAAATAATGTATATTTACACAATGAACTAAACTAAAGTGAGTCATGGGTAGATCTAAAGGGTAAGTAGGTAAGGAAGAAAATAAGGTTTACTTTAGATGAACAAAGATACTAGTTTTTCCAACTTCTAATAAAAATCATATGAAACTAACATTCACCGACCCTAGCATAATACTCAAAGATAAATAAATGTAGTTGAAACTTCAAAAGAAAGAGAATGCATATAACTAAAATCATATGTTACATAAAGATTACTCATCTATAATAAATTACATAAGCGCATTTAGTTGTAAATAATATGAAAACAAAGAAAATATACTATCATATTTGTTGGCCTGGTGCCAATCTCAATTTAAAAGATGCATATATTGAATTTTATTATCAAATTACTCAATATAAAGGAATCCATTAGTCATATAAAATCATGAGAAATAGAAATCATAGAAGATGCATAGTAAAGCACTTAGATAAATTCTTGAATTCTTGGATCTTTTTCATTAATTATTATAACAACTGTATTCTGATTTATAATGAGGAAACATCCCTCTATATAGGCTCCAAAATGCTTTTGCAATTCCAAGTGGGTCCATAAAAGGGATCCCAAAGATAGACAAGTGGAAAAATTACCATGCATATAATGGAATATTCTACATTTAAATTTACAAAATGAAATGGAATATTCTCTAAGGCCCTAGAGGTTATTGAGATGCATGTTATTATTATATTTATTTCTTCACCACCTATTCCTTTGTCCATACTTCTATATGCCAAGTAATCTTGGTTGATTTGGGTAAAGTCTAGGATCATGGGTTGGAATAAGTTAGACATCTCTTGGATGAGCTTGTTATGCTCCATGATTATTAAATTTAGTGCTTCTTAAATTACCACTACTCTTTCCAACCTATGATTGGAAAATACCATAATATTCATCACCTCGGTAGCCATATTTACATTAGATACATACTACTAGAACTTAGAAACAAATAACTTCATTTGGGACCTAAACTATTGATCATCCATGAAAGTGCCATCAAGTTGGTTACCCTATTGACCATGGCATCCTTCAATAATAATGCGATCTTTAATTCAATTTTCTCTAAGGATATAGTTGCATCTTTGACCTAATCAAGCCATCTATTCAAAATCCTTCTCCTATTCATCATGATGTTCTACACAAGAATGATATCCTCAAGTGGAAAAACCTTGAGGTCTAAGAATTTATTACTTATTAAAACTCTAACAAAGTTTGCTAACTTAAAATCATAAAGTGAATTATTTGGGTCAAGTTTAATGACCACCTTGGATTGTAGGATCCCATCTTCCTTCCTCCTTTTCATGACTTTATAGAGGTTGAAAACATTTATTATTTGAATTATAGTGTTGTTTGGCACTATTGGTAATGCATGCTCCTTTAACATTTTCAATTCCTACTGCATCCATTTTATCATGGCAATTTTAGACTTTGCAAGGGATTGAACTGAGGACACATGGTCCTCTACATATTCTTCCACCTCGTAGGGGCCATCCTTCCTCTTCTTTGTCAAATGAAGAGGTATTCTTCACTCTTATGGACCAAAACTAAATGTGAGTGTGGCTACTCAATTTTCCTTCTCACTACCCTCTTCATAGTTCATATGGTTGCATGAAATCTCATAACAACTGGGGTGCATAGAGGACTACTTGAGGCCTCTCTTACCTTACTACATATATGATGTCTCTAACCCAAATTGGTGTAGTAGTAGTGTTGGCTATGTGGGAGGTGGCTAAAATGGAGGTGTAGTGGGAGCCTCAGATGTGTTGGTGGTAGCAATAGTCTCTTGAGAAGCTATTGGAGGAGGTATTTTTTCTTTCATGGTAATGATGAGCTCTTTGTTTCTTTTTTTAAAATTTTCAATATTTCTCCCAAATAATGTCTATAGTTCCTACATTGAGAGCTTAATTACTTTTAATTCTTTAATATCAATGGCACCAAGTTTAGATTGAACTAGGATTTCTATGGCAACTCCTATAGTAGATGTGAATACAAATGTAGGCCCTTAGGAGGGGTCATATTGGCCACTAGGTCCTCCTTTATCAGAGATTGGAGGTATGCCCTAACTGCTTGAATTTGAATATAGTGGAGGTATGCATGGTTTGTTATTAATGATAAGAATGTTATCTTATTCCTCCTCTTCTTATCTCTCCTCATAATCTACATCGAACATGCTTCAATGGGCTACTAGAGGATGGGGCCTTAAAATGATTTATTTCTTCTTTTCTTTGTCTAGCCTTGTTTCAAACTCTATGTTCCTCATGGTTTCATTCCTCAAGACTACATCATCATTCATGGCATATTTGTATATCCACTTGTGCACCTATTCTTGGAGATTATAATTCATCACCACATCTTTCTTGAACATGAAGAGGTGCTTTATAATGACATTGTTTGGGTCCCATGATCAAAAGTCATATTTGGGAAATAGGTATGAGTCCCTATACCTTGTAGCCATGATGATATCATGCCATTTTTTGATTTTTGTCCTCCCCAACTTATAAGGAGTCTTATGGGGGACTATCTTCTTCTTAATCTTAAAGATGCCATCAATTCCATGTAGTAGTTGATAATCCATCTCCTCTTTAGCCGGCTTCATTGGGACATATCTCAACAACCTAATGTGAGCCAACATTACTCCTTCCATTCAAATGACTGTGCAATCTAGGTATAGACTGTAACTTCCCATTTCATTTATTATTTGTATAACCTTTTGGGGAACCCTCAAAATCTCACACTCAATGATTGAATTTTTAAAAATGGGGTAAAAATCTACTACAATCACCTTTATGTTGCTCTTGAAGTGGTGAATGTGCATTATAGAGAATAATTGGGGCACAACCTTCAGTCACTGAGGGGACCATGAATTCTAACCTAGATGTAAAATTGCATAGATAACATCTAAAAAATAACTCATCATGAATAATGAGGTCTTACTCTTACAAGTATCCTTCATTGCATACACTAAATTGTTGCTAATGATCTCCCCAAGTGGGGTAATATGTTGGTTCTCTAAGATGATCTACAATAATGGAAGGGTCCTTATGTCTATTTAGCTAATATGTGGATTGAAAAATACATTGAAGAGAGTAAGGCTAATAATGAATCATTTCTTGAATTTATGGATATGTATGTTCCCTTAGTCATCCATGAAGAAAAATTTAGTTGGGTCAGTCACCCATGTATCCAAGAACTTCTCATGGGAGTGTACTTTGTACCAATTGTCAATGATAACCTGGGTGTACTCAATCTATGGGGAGGGGAGGTCATAATATCTATCAAATCTTAACCCTATGATGAAAGTAATGGGCATCCCTTGGGATATGGATTTAATTATCCCATATTCACACATTGACCTCCTAAAGATGCCATAAACTAGGTCAATGCATGACATGACCTCTGGTTTAGTTGTGGCCTTATGGAGAATAATAGCATTGATTTCAAGGATGTATAAAGATAATTGGATTATATGAGGCATTATTTGAACCTCATCAATTTCCTTGGCTACTTCTACATTGAATTTAATGCTACTTTAATGTGTGTCCCCTACGTTTATGCCTTGGGGATGAATTTTGTGTCTCTGAAAACAATTGAATTGCCATACTAAAATTGAAAGTCATCATTTCCAAAAGAGGTGATATTACCTAGGGTGGATGGGAATATTTATTACATCTCTAAAATATTATAAGTATTATTCAATGTTCTTATATATCTCTACAACTTTTGAGCTTCAACAATGGTGGTCAGGGTGTAACCTATGAGAAGTTTGAGCTTTGTCGTACTAGGAAAATGCAGCTAGTAGAGAGAGAAAATTGTGTATAAATTAAAATTAAAATGTAGGTAATAATATCTAAGTTGAGTATCCCTTTTAAATATTTCTTTGATTAATGTAATGTTAATGGTGATCCCAGTTTATGCCATATTAATGGCAAGCTTATCAAATTTGCATTCAAAATACTTTGAATTATTGATTTTGGATTTAATTACATTAGAATTCAAATTTAGTTTGAATTTAAATTTGATATGCCATAAATTTTATATTTAAAGCTAAGTATTTCCATCATTTGAAATGTGTCTACCACCTTGGATCTAGTAGGGCATTCATGGGGCCTAAATGTGACTAAGTTGTTTAGTCATCTTGAATTTCAGACATATGGCACCTTTTGATTACTCATGGGTTCTTAGAATGCAACTTCATTTTATGACTCATTTATATCCTACCATATAGCATATTTTAATTCATGGTGAGATCTTGGGTGGTACCTTCTAGTTGTGGTGGGTAATGGGAATGTCCCATGTTACTCTCTCAAGCTATTGGGGCCCTTCTTTTCCAAGTGGCTCTCTCATAGGAAATAAAAGATTTCATTTTATAGGTGTCTTCTTTATAGGGATCTTGGATAACTATCAATAACTTGGCACTAATCATATGGCTCACATGGATACACATGTCTCTTTCAGAGGAATTACCAGGGATCTCAGATGAAAATAGTGTAGAAATGACATGTGGAATCATCACACAGGTCCAAAGTGGACATGAATCACTTTCATGGGTTATTATTTGTTCCTCTACTAATTATCACTCTTATAAAGAGCTTCAGATAATTATACATCATCAAATCTAGATTAGACAGCTTGAATGCAACCACATGTCTACCTTGTGATATTTCACAAGCTTTATATGGATGCAACATGGTGTGGACACACATTGATCTCAGATAAACTTGAAGGGAACATACATCACTTTAGATGGTTGCTCGGATATGATTAGTAGTGATTGAGACATGTGGGAGCATATCATGGGCTTCAACATTGTAGTAAGATACACAGTGGATGTGTAGTAGCTCAAATTGAATGGGCTTACTCATGGGGGCTAAGATCCTGACACGTAGCCTCTCGATTTGAATTCCAAATTCTAGTCTTCTTATGATCTCTCCATATGGTGCCATGTAACTCATGAACTTGGTATATTTACTCTAAGTGTCTTGTATAGGGCACACTTGATCTCTAAGGTGTTGTAAATCTTGATAAGGTGGATAATTTTCCTTTTGTGTTGTGGTCCAAACTTTAATGTCTAATGAGGAATCACAAATTGCTACTTTAATTTTGACATAATATGAGGTAAATCAAGGAGTTAAGTTAGGTTTTTAAAAAATTCATAACCCATCATAAACAAAATTAAACAAGTTTTGAAGCAAAATCTTGTAAGTGAATGACTTAAACACAACATAAGGTTAATCTAATAAAAATTAGTAAATCTTGTTGTGTTCATGTCCATTTGAAATACCAATTATTATTCCTTGGTTTCACATCATTGAATCGTCAATGGTTAAAAACTCATTATTGAATGAAACTTGAAGAAGACTTGTAATAATATAGATATTTCTAAGTACTAATTCTTATTTAAATATGAATGATTAACCAAGAAATGTAAAAGCATAAGTAATGGTAAATTAGACTAAATTTAAATATAATCAAATGATTAAACATACTTGGCATCTTGGGAATTTTTGGAATTTGTAGGTAAGGAGGGTCCCTATTCTTGGAATAGGGGGTAGTTGATGATAAAAAAATGGTGACCTTTACGATTAAACTAAAATGTTAAAACCCACAAATTCTATTCAAAGATGAATAACACGTTAGTTATCTCATTATGATATTTAATTAGTATCAAATTTTCTTTTTATAACTAATGAAAGTCCATAGGATTGAAATAGTGTTTAAATATTGTAGACAATCATACTATGTGTGTGCTTTGAGATTAATTAACCATTGCCTTTAGGTTTATAAATGATAACTTTCAAGATTTAAGACATCAATACATGAAATTACTTACACATTCTTTGGATTTTATATAATGATTCTTTGTTTAATTAGGTATGATTTGGGCATTACTCTTCTGCCAACTAGGTGTTTATAGCCCTAATAGAGATACCTTTGGCTCCACTTTGGGCCTTTTTCTACTATTATCCAGGTATCCATAGCCCTGGTAGAGATTTCCTAAATCACCATTAATGGGATTTGAATAATTTTATGATTTCAATTCAGTGGTGTATCATCATTTTTTATACCTACATTCATAACCAAATGGTTGGTAACCAAAATTAGCCAAGTGTAGAGTTTTGTCAAGATATAACCTATATGTGATTCACTTTCAGAGATCAAGTCCTACTCTAGAAATATATTTGGTGAATTTAAGTGATATTATGATGGTCCACACAAATTCAAACACTATATCAATCAAATGTTCATCCACCTAAAGTATATTACAACCTCAAAATGATTTTAAGATATTCATGAGAAAAGTAACTTCTAATTGATCCCACCTAGATTTAATAAATTAGAACACTATTAGAGGTTTATAAAATTTGGATAACCAATGCTTAATAACAATAGTCAATTATTCCCATTTTCAAGATCAGATTAACACAAATTAATCTAAAGAATTCTTATCCAAAGGAATTATTGCTAAGCTACAACACATGATAGAAAATAAACATAAAAGGAAAGTAAGAAATCACACAATAAGAAAGCAAAGTAGGAAATGGAGAAAGAACAAAGTAAGAAAGAAAATAAAGAAAAGAAACAATAAAAAAGAAAAGAAATAAATAAAGCTACTCTATTCCTACCTACTCTAACTCTAACCAACATTACTATCCTTCTATAATTTGTGATAGAGAGGTAGATAAATAATGCTTCATGTATTACCCATTTATTATCAAGGTTAAGTCATTTCATTTCAAGTCTTTGAGTCTGAATGTGTTTTCACCTAGTATCTCTACCACCTAATATGGTACATTCTAGAGAGGAGTGAACTTATCATGGTGTCCTTTCTTTTCATGGGCCTTGTCCCATAGTAGGACCAAGTCTGATATTCAAAATTATTTAACCTTAGATCATTTATAAAACCATATCTTCATAGTATCTTGATGCTTTCTAAATTTATTCTATGCTACATCTCTAGTATCCTCCATCTAGATGATGTTCAATATCTAGGACTATACACTTTCATCATCCTCCATGTACTTAGCCATGAAATCATAGGTGGTCAACTTTAAAGTGATAAGAAAAATAAGTTGTTTCATATAGACTAGTAGGAATGGGGAAATTTTGAGTGCCTACTTATATCTAGTTCTATCTATCCATAGAGCATATTTTAGTAGGGAATATCATTCATTGGGTTTATTTTATATAGATTTCTTGATGGCATTTATCAAGTTTTTTTTGGTGGACTCAGAAACTCCATTTCCCTAAGGGTAGTATTTTGAAGTGGAATTGATGACTATCTAATTGTCATATGCTCATTTAGTGAATTTTATTGAGGAAAAGGTTGGGCCATTATCATATACTAAAGATAGCAACATCCTAAATTGAGTAATGACATCTATTCTAAGAACTTGATGACATCAATTATTCTTCTATTCTTGGTGACCACTACTTTAGTCCACCTTGTGTAGTAATATGTACTGGTGAGTACAAATTTATGTCCCACCATGGATTTGGGATTGATTAATCCTATAAAGTTGAGGCCCCATTGTGAAAATGGCTTTACCTCAATTACTAGATACAAAGGCATGGTTGCCTTTATCTCTATCTGATAACATACTTGACATTGATGACATGTCCATATATGAGTGTGGGCATCTCTGAATATGGTTGGCCAATACTAGCCAACCCTCAAAATATTGTGTGCTATGGTATGCCCTAAAGGGTGAACACTTCCTAGTTTATCATGGAAATTGTTCATAGTTTCCATGGATTTAGCTATAGAAACACACCCTAGATAAACCCCCTCATAATTTTGTCTATAGAGGACTCCTCTTTTGATCATAAAGTGGGATGATCTTAGCTTAAGGGCCCTTTTTTCCCCTTTCAAGGTGTGGGGGACACACTCCTTGCATCAAATAGTGAACAATGTCCTCATAGCAATGATCATTGGATACTTGGTCTACTTCCACATGCAAAATGTTAATATGTGGATCAATATTTGAAATAAGATGGATGAGACCTTCACCCTAACTAATTTAGTAGATTTTATTTCTAAGTCATATTTTTGGAGGTTAGTCATCCACTTCCCTCTTGTTTCCCTAAGTTCATTATGTCCTAGCATCAACTTGATGATCGGATTAGACACAATGACATAAGTCTTATTTCTGAAGATGTAGTGTCTAAACTTCTTGATAGCCTTTACTAGTGCATAGGATTTCTTATCCAAAATAGGATATTGAAACACCACATTCTTAAAATTGGTGATCATGAAGGAAATGGGGTGTTATTTATCATCTTCTTTATGTGTTAATACAAAAATAATAGTGTGATCAAAAGTAAAATAATAAAGATATAAGTTTTTGCTAAAGTTGGGACTTATTAGAACAAGAGATTGAACAATAGCATCCTTAATGTCCTAGAATGTCTTCTTTTATTTAGTAGTCCATTCTATCTTAGCACCCTTCTTTAGAATGGAGTTGAGTGGTCTCCCAATCTCAGCAAACCAAAGATAAATTTTCTTACAAAATTTATCTTACCAAAGAAATAATTCAACTCTTTTTCCCTATTAGGGACTTCTACCTTTGAAATTGTATTTATCCTATCAAGCTCGATAGTCATACCTTCTTGGGTAATCACATGTCCTATAAGTTTACCTTTAGTTACATATAAGATAATTTTATTGGGGTTTAAAAAAAAATCATACCTCCTAAACCTCTCCAACACTTGTTACAAATGCATCATGTGATCACCTCCATTTTAAGAAAAATGGTTAGATCATCCATGTAAATAATGATGCACTTACCAATTAATCTTTGGAATGAGTGGTCCATTTCTTTTTTGGAAGGTTGCTCCTACATTGATCAATCCAAATGGAATTTATTTGTAGGCAAACATTCCCCATTTGTTGGTGAAGGCAGTTTTCATTCTATCACTCTTGTTCACTAGGACTTTGTTGTAGCCTAAAACCCCATCAATAAATGACATCATTCTAGACCCACTCACCAAATGAATGACTTCATCTATGGATGGCAAGGGATAATTATCCTTTTTTAAGGATTTATTCAAGTTTCTAAAATCCACATAAAGTCTAATTTATCCATTCTTATTTCAGATAGGCACAAGATTGGCAACCCATGTCGAGTGCCTTATGGGGAAGATTTTCTTTGAATCTAGTAATTTCTTTAATTCTTTATAAATAATTGGCTCTAGCACTAGATTTATTACACTTTGTATTTTCATAAAAGGTTTGTAGGCTTATTTCAAGGGGATAATGTGAATGATCACACTAGTTTCAAATATCTTAAGGTCATCATATGACTAGGAAATAACATATTTAAACTTGGTTACAAAAGCAGTGACTTCATTTAGCTCTTCATTGGTGCAAACTAAACCAATGTTAAAATTTTGCTCTCTCAAGACTTCTAAAGTTGACTTGATTCTAATATTTTTTGGTCATCTTGGGTTGTTTATCTTCAGTTATTTGCTTATCTAGGTCAAACATCCTTTTTAGAGAGATCATAATTTTGGGGATTCAGTTCTCCTTGAGTTGAATCACTCCATCCCCACTATCCTTTGAAATTTTTTATAGAAATTTCATCCTATTAATTAATTATTTAGGATTAGATCATGCCAAAGTTACACAAAAAGTTGATTATTTTCTTGTCATCATAAAAAACTTGGAAGTGATTGATGTTATCTGGCATAGAGGGGCATGAAATCATCTCCACAATGAATACTTATAAGTTCAAACTCACTAAAGGAACTAGGTTTATTGTTGTTAAAGCTATATCATCCACCAATTAGTTTTTCTCTCTGGGTAAGGAAATGATATTAAATGAGTCAAAATATTCAATCAAATCCCACACTCTAAATTTATGCTTTATTAGATAAGAAAACTTACATTAATACTTACTCCTAACTTGATTAACAACTAACTCTGAATCACTGTAGACTAATAGTTATTTTACCTTATGTTTGATTGTAAATTAAAATACTAAAATAAAAGATTCATATTCCACCAAATTATTAGTAAAATAAAAATATAATATATAAGATGCTAGATATTGTTTTTCTATATGACTTATGATATTAATCCCAGTGCTAGATCATTGCCTAGCTTGTGCACCATCAAAGTGAAATGTCCATGGACCTTTGATTTATTCTTTTACTTCATCATCTACAACAATGTTAGTAGTTTCCAAAGTATACACACCTAAATTAGAGGATTCATAATTTACCTTCTCATTCTTGGCATTATATTTAGTGATCATGTATTTCATTTTGGGTTCTTGATCAATTCTGATTTGGTTGGGAATCTCATGCCAAGGTAGCCACATGTGAGAATAGTTAGTGGACATATATCCATTCAAGGATTTAGTACAGTCACATATTAATAGTAATCCATAAGCCTTATGTATGTAAATGACTTGGATGTTGATGAATTATTGGATTTAAGGTTCCTAGGTGAGTTGCATGAAGATATTCAATAATTAGCCCATTACTTTCACTTTTGACTTGTCTAGTTAAACAACTACATTTTTTAATTTAACTAGGTTGAATCCTAATCTTTCATAGATTACTAGAGGCATAATGTTGGCCAAATAAATAGAATCAAGAAAAAAAATTATGAATATTATTATGAAAAAATATTATAGTCAAAATAAATGGTGTAACCTCATGCTTGATCTTATACATCACCACATTCATGTGAGCCAATTTACCTTTGTTAGAACTAGGATTTTTAGTCAATGATTTTAATAACAGATCACATTTTTCAATGATTTGAGTAAGCTCATCTAATGTTATATTTGCCTTGATCTTCTTCATATCCTCCACTATGTTGTATCCACCTTTTGATGTTGTGAAGGGAGCTTCTGTTGTTGATTGACTCTTATTACCTTTAGGGGGTGAAGAATCATTCTTTGTCCTACTATTAGGAGGTGTATCCATTTTATTAGGTGGGTTGGAAGATGTCAAAGGTGGGTTTTATCCTTTATTTATCAAAATATAATCATTCCTCTATTATATTTGGAGAACATGCACTTCCTCAACATTGTTTTTAGGCTCATTTTAATCTTGATTGGGGAAATCATAAGACTCAACCATGAGGACTATTTTTGGTGTTATAGGAGAATCATTAGTTTTGTCAAATCCCTTAACATTATTATGATTATTGGTATTTATATCCAATCCATCCATTTGTCTTTGAATGGCTCCAAACGCATGATAGAACTTTACACAATCTTATTATCCATGTCTAGTGGTATTGTGCACCCAACACTTGTTAGGCAAGGCTAGTTCACAAATGTTGATTTTAGGTAATTTACTCAAAGGAGATCACTATTGTTGTTATACCCATTAAAATGTCTATTATATCTTTGGAAATTATTATTTTTGTTAGAATTCTCATTAGTGTTACCCACTTATTTCTTGAGATCTAATAAATTGTTAGCAAGTTTATGAATAGTTCTTTGTGTTGAGTCTAGCTCTCCCTTTAGAGGCTCTAAGTTCTTGATCTAGGTTACATCATAGACATTGGTGTTATTTAAAGGCACCATAATTTTACTAACATTATTCTAAGGATGTATTTCAACATTTACTTTGTTAAAGAAATTTAGTTGTTAATTGGGTGCAACATGGATCAAAGGCAACTAGTTGATCATTGGTAGTTGGTTTAGTGCAGGCATGTTCTAGTTCATGTTGGGTATGACATTTAGAGAAGTCATAATTGGGTCAATGATTAGTATAGAAAAGGTAAGATGCCCCTATGTGTGAATTTTATCATCAATATGAATGGATTCACCATATGATAAAGGCAATGTGTAAATACCCATGACTTTCCTTAGAAAGATGACTATCATTATGTATAAAGCTTTTTTGTATATTTCTAAAGCTAAATCACCTATTGATTATAAGGTGGAGATG
Source organism: Torreya grandis (assembly GCA_037957365.1). NCBI lineage: Eukaryota > Viridiplantae > Streptophyta > Pinopsida > Cupressales > Taxaceae > Torreya > Torreya grandis. The sequence continues at coordinate 1,010,759 of JARHVA010005024.1, forward strand.
TCAGGGTATAGATATTTTATAACCTTACATTGAATTTTTTAATTGGTTATTTTAGGTTCCTTTTGAGGGTGTTAAATTATTATTATACAACTCCTGGGATAACTACCCTACCAAATTATGAAATAAAAGTATCACTAAACTGACCCCATCATGTGATGGAATCTTTGGCAAGTTGAGGAACCAATCATAAGACACATATCAAAAGGTAAAGGGAAAAAGATGAAATGCCACATCCTCATGGACCATGTTGAGTATCCTCAAATAAGATTTAAACAACTTCATGTGCTCTTCAATGGTCACTCTTCCAATGGGGTAAAGAGAGGTAGGTACTTTTCCAAATTCCTAGATAGATCATACATGGGCCTAAGGACATTGATGGATGAGCTAGCTAACCATGCCATGATTAGCATGAAGGGTTACAAATTTTGGTTAGATGTGGAATTTGGATGGGTCCTATACTTCCTATATATACCTTTATCTACTCTCACCTTCCTATGGGTTTATAAGGATGCTAAAGGGGTCTTAGGTTCAAAACAAGATTTGGTTCTAATCCTAGGCAACTTTAGGGTCCAAAATGGGTAGTAAGAGCAAAGGATCTTCAAAGAAAGATTAAAAATTGAAAAATATTACAAATATTAGTTATTATCCTATAGATAATCCTTATATCAAGTGGATTTACCTTGATATTTAAGGATACAAGTTTAGAAATCCTAGATTTCCTAATTCTTGCCCAAATATTGTTAGTCCTTCACGTTAACCTACAAAGATCAGTGTCAAACTAGTATTTCAAAGTAATTTTATGTCTAATTAATTAATCTAAGGGATTTTGAGAATTATAAAACACCTTTAATCACAAACTTATTCTAAGTTTCACTTAATTTCAAATAAAATAGACTAAATATGCTCTCAAATGTCTATCTCAAGTACAAAACAAGGTCCAACAGTCAATATTTGCATGAATTATGACAAATATTTAGATTATTTACCAAATTTATATGAATATTTATAAAGATGATCAATGTAACCTTGAATATTATTAAAGCATGGGGTATTCTAAACTATCTTTGCACACATTTAGACAAATATCTAGGTTATTCACCAAATTTTCTTAAATGAACACTAATTTTGATGAAATCCATGAAGGGATGCAAATATTATTGTAAATAATGTAGATCCTTAGTGTTATTTAACAATATTTTCATAATTTGAAACAATTATGCACAATTTTAATGAATTACACTATAATTATACAAGATGCATGAAAGTAATTAAATAGTGGCCCTCTTTTTAGCACCATCTTTTCCCTTCCTATTGATGCACTTAATGTGCTCCTTGTGTCACTAAGGAACAAGGGGAAAGTAAGAAACTCAATATTAAGTCTTGTAATACTTGATGCTTGAGTTTCTAACATAATTAATACTAGAGATAGCATACATAACAAAGATGTGGTCTCCACTTAGAAGTCTATAAGCAGAACCTGCTATAAGGACAATAGATGTTATGCAGTGACACTTTACTTTACTAATATTTGTGAGAATTTGTTCTAAGTTTTGCCAATTACTTCTCAAACAAAAAACAAATTTATGTTTACATAATGAACTAGACTAAAGTGAGTCATGGGTAGATCCAAAGGGTAAGTAGGCTAATGCATAAAAGATGGTTTACTTCGGATGAATAAAGCTAGTTCTTCCAGCTTGTAAGACAAAGCATATGAAACTAACATTCACCATCCCTAGAATAATAATCAAAGATAAATAAATGAAGTTAAAAATTTAAAGGAAAGATAATACATATACCTAAAAGCACATGTTGCATAAATATTACTCATCCACATTAAATTACATAAGCACATTTAGTCGTAAATAAGATGAAAACAAAGAAAATATACTATCAAATTTGTCATCTTAGTACCAAATTCAAGATGATAGATGTATATATTGAGTGATATTATAAAATTAGTCAATATAAAGGAAACCATTAGTCATATAATATTATGAGAAATAGAAATCATAGAACACACATAGTAAATCACCTAGACAAACTCTTGAATTCTTGGCTCTTTTGCATTAATTCTTATAAAAATTGTATTCTAATTTACAATGAGGGAAACATCCCTATATATAGGCTCTAAAATTCCTATGAAATTTCAAGTTATCCCATAAAAGGGAACCCAAAGATAGCCAAGTGGCCAAATTACCACTCATATAATGGAATATTCTACATTTAAATTTACAAAATGAAATAGAATATTCTATAAGTCCCTAAAGATTGTTGAGATAGATGTTGTTTTTGTCTTTTTTATTCTATACCTCTTCCTTTGTCCATAATTTTTCATGTGCCAAGTAATCTTTGTTGATTTGGGAAAATTCCAAGATCATGGGCCAAAACAAGTCAAACATCTCCTAGATGAGCCTACTATGCTCTATGAGTATTGACTTTAGTGCTTCTTTAATTACCTCTATTATTTCCATCCTCTGATTTTCAAATGCCACAATATTAGTCACCTTGGTAGCCATATTTTCATTGTATACATCTTGTTAGATCTTAGAAATAAACACCTTCATCTAGGCTCTAAACTCTTGATCATCCATGAAGGTACCATTAGGCTTGGTCACCCTAGTGACCATGGCATCATTTAGTAGCAAGGCAATATTTAATTAAATTTTATCTAAGGATTTAGTTACATCCTTAACCTGAACAAGACATCTCTTTAAAATCCTTCTCCTATTCATCAAGATGGTCTACACAGGAATGATATCCTCAAGTGACAAAACTTTGAGGTCTACAAACTTATTACTTGAAACTCTAGCCAAGTTTGATTACTTGGCATCATAAAGTGCAAGATTTTGGTCAATTTTAATGACCACCTTGGATTTCAATACCCCGTCTTCCTACCTCCTCTTCATCACTTTATATAAGTTGAAAAAATAAATGATAATGTTTATTATTTTCATTATAGTGTCATTTGGAATTTTCGGGAATGCTTTCTCCTTCAGCCTTTTCAATTCCTGCTACATCCCCTTCATCAAGGTAATTATGGACTCTACCTAGGCTTGAATTGAGGACACAAGGTCCTCAACATATTATCTTACCTCTCCAAGTCTGGTCTTCCTCTTCTTTATCAAATTGAAGAGGGATTATTCACTCTTATAGACCAAAGCTAAGTTGGATTGTGGCTACTCAACTTGCTTTCTCATCACCCTCTTCATGGTTCTTATGCCTACATCAAACCTTAGGTTTACCTAGGCTTTACATGGAAACTCCCATAGTAGATGTGTGGATAAATGTAGGCCCTTTGGAATGCTCATGTTGGCTGTTAGGTCCTCCTTTCTAAGAACTTGGAGGCATGCCCTGACTTCTTGAATTTAACTATAGTAGAGGTGTGCGTGGTCTATTCCTAATGAGAAGAACATTATATTTTTCTTCCTCTTCTTGTCTCTCCTCATAATATGTATCAAACATGCTTCCATAGGTTGTTGGAGGTTGAGGCCTTATAATTTCTTCTTTCTTCTTTTCTCTATCTAGCCTCATTTCAAGCTTTATGTTCTTCCTAGATGCATTCCTTATGACTACTTCATCATTCATAGCATCTTTGTATATCCATTCATGCACCTCTTTTTGGTGTTTATACTCCATATTCACATCTTTCTTGAACTTGAAGGGGTGATTTTTAATGACATTATTAGGGTCCCATGCTTTGACGTCATCTTTAGGTAATAGTTATGAATCCTTATGCTTTATATCCATGATGATCTCATGCCATTTTATTATTTTATTCCTCCCTAGCTTATAAAGAGTCTTGTGGGGGACTATCTTCTTCTTTTTCTTAAATATTCCATCAAATCCATGTAGTAGTTGATAATCCATCTCCTCTTTATCTATCTTTATTAGCACATATCTCTATAACCTAAGGGGAATAATAATTACTCCTTCCATTTGGATGACTGTGTAATCTAGGTATATCTAGTAGCTTCCCATTTCTTTTAGTGTTTATCTAACCTTTAGGGGAACCCTTAACATTTCACACTTAGTGATTGAATTGTAAATAATTGGGTAAAAATATTTTTAAATCACCTTTATGTTATGCCTAATATGGTGAATATGCATTGTAAAAAATAATTGGGGTAAACCTTTAGTCATTGAGGGGACCATGAATTTTGAACTAGGTGGGTATTTACACATATAACATCTAATAAATAACTCATCATGAATAATTTGGTCCTATTATTTCAAGTGTCCTTCATTGCATAAACTAAAGTATTATTGATGATCTCCCCAAGTGAGAGAATCTACTTGTCCTCTAAGATGATCTACAATAATGGAAGGGTCCTTATATCTATGTAGCCAATATGTGGATTATTAAATACCTTATTGAGGAGAGAAAGGCCAAACCTAACTCCTTTCATATATTTATGGGTATGTATGTTCCCTTGGTCATCCATAAAGATAACTCTAATTTGGTTAGTCACCCATGTAGCTAGGACCTGCTCAGGGGAGTGCACCTCATACCAATTATCAATGATATCTTGGGTGTACTCAATCTATGGGGAGATGATGTCATAATATCCCTCAAATCTTGTCCCTAAAATTAAATAAATGAGGATCCCTTTGGATATGGATTTAATAATCCCATCTTCACATATTGACCTTCTAAAGATGCCATAAACTAGGTTAGCACATGACATGACCTCTAGTTTAGCTACAACCTTGTGGAGATAAGACACATTAATTAAAATGATGTCTGAAACCAATTATATTATGTGAGGCTTTTGTTTTATCTTAATCAACTACCCTAGATGATTCTATATTGAATTAATTTTGTAATTCATGTCCACTAAGTTTATGGCCTTGGAGATGAATTATATGTCTTTGAAAACAACTAAATTACCATACTAAAATAAGAAGTCATACTTTCCAAAAGAGGTGTTCTTACTCAAGGTGAAGGGGCCTTATTGTGCCATCCTTGCAATATTTAAGGTAGAAGTTAATGTTATTTTGTATCTCTCTATAACTTTTAAGCTTAAATAATGGCATTTAGGGTGCAACCTATGAAAAGCTCTATCTTTATCATACTGGGAAAATGTAGCTAGTAGAGAGAGAAAAACATGTATATCTTCAAATTAAAATGTAGTAAAAATAGCCAAGTTAAGTAGCTTTTTGAAATATTTCTTTGATTAATCTAACATTGATGGTGATCATGGTTCATGTTGTATTAATGGTGAGATTGTTAACTTTACATTCAAAACACTTCAAACTATTTATTTTGGTATTTAATTGCATTAGAATTCAAATTTACTTCTAATTTGATTTTGATCCATCATCAATTTTATATTTAAATCTAAATATTATCACCATTTGACACATGGATACTACCTCAGATCTAGCTGGACATTCATAAGGCTTGAATGTGACTAAGTTTCTTAGTTGACTTGAAGTGTGGACATGTGGCACATTTTGATTACTCATGGGTTTTTGGAATGTAGTTTTGTTTGATGACTCATTTTTATCCTACCACATAGTATCTTTTAATTCATGGAAAGCTCTTGGGTGGTTCCTTTGAGTTTTGGTTGGTAGAGGGAGTGTTTCATGTCACTCTCACAAAAAACTAGTGCCCTTCTTTGCCAAGTGGCTCTTTTATAGGTAATCAAGGATTTTTTCTAGGTTTCTTCTTTAGATGAATCTCAGACAACTATCAACAACTTGGCATTAATTATATGGCTCATGTGGAGACACATGTCTCTTTGGAAGCATTCTCAAGGAAATAGGGAATGACACATGGAATCATCGTGCAAATCTAAATTGGACACACATCATTCTATTGGGTTATTATTTGTTCCTCTGCCAAATGTCACTCTAAGAAGGAGTCTCGAATATTTTTACATCATAAAATCTAGATCAAACAGATCGAATTCAAACACGTATCTACCTTGTGAGCTCTTGTGATCTTTAAATAGATGTAAAGTGGTGTGGAAATGCATCAATTTGGAGGGATGATCAAATCTGATTGGTAGTGATTGAAACATGAAACAACATCTTGTGGGCTTCTACATTATGGTAGGATGCATAGTGGATGCATGGTTTCTCAAATTGAATGGGCTTAATCATGGGGGATAAGATCTTGACACATAGAATTTGGATTTGAATTCCAATGGCTAGTATTCTTAAAATATCTCTAGATGGTGCCACATAGCTTTTGAACTTAGTAGATTTACTCCAGGTGTCTTGTATAGGGTGTGCTAGATATCTAAGGTATTATGAATCCTAACAAGGTGGATACCTATCCTTTTTTGTTGTGGTCTAAATTTTAACATCCCACAAGGCATCACAAACCATTACTTTAATTTTGATGTCTTACAAGGTCAAATGAGGAGTTAAGTTAGGTTATAGAATATGTAATAACTTATCATAAACAACCTTAAAAAAAATTTGAATAAAAATGTTATAAGTGAATGACTTAAACACAACACAAGGTTAATCTAATAAAACTCAGTGAATCTTGTTATGTTCATGTCCATTAAAAATCCTAGTTATACTTCCTTGTCAACAAATCATTAAACTGTCAATGGTTAAAAACTCATTATTCAATGAAACTTGAAGAGGACTTGTAATAATCAAGATATTTGTAAGTTTAAATTCTTATTACATAATGACTAATTAACTAGGAAATGCAAAAGCATAAGCAATGGTAAATTACACCAAATTAAAATATAATAAAATGATTAAACATGCTAGCATCTTGGGAATTTTTGGAATATGAAGGTAACAAGGGCCCCCATTCTAGGAATAGGGGGTAGTTGATCATCAATAGTGACTAAGGTAGGTAAAAAAGGGGCATACATGTAAATTCTGAATGGGTTAGAGTAGAAAGAAAGATACAAATAGGTGATTTCATAATGTTAGCTAAGAATCAGGGGAAAAAAGAAGCAAAGCATAGTCGACCACATACTAAACTAGGTCAACTAGGGTCAACTTAGTTTAGAATATAGGAAGGTAAAAACATTAATATATAAAGCTATTAGGTCGACATGGTTGGCTTATTCAGATAAATAGGTAAAAAAATGGTAATATGGAAACCTATTAGGTTAATATGGTCAATTTAGCTTGACAAATAGGTAAAAATATTAATTTGAAAACCTATTGGGTCAAGTGGTTGACTTAGTTGGATAAACATGTTAAAATATTAGTTTGAAACCTATTGGGTCAACCTAGTCAAATTAGTTGGTTAGATAGATAAAAAGAGTAGTCTAAAAACATACTAGTTCAAGTTGGTTGAGTTACTTGGTTTGACAAATAAAAAGTCTAGAAACCTACTAGATCTAGTTGGTTGACTTAGTCGGTTAGGCAAATAAAAAACTAGTATATAAAACTAATAGATTGAACTAGTCAACTTAGTTGGTTAGACAAATGAAAGAGTGATGTAGAAACCTAATACATCAATCTAGTCAACATAGTTGGACCTAAAAAAATTGACTATAAACTTGAAAATGTAATTTGAGAACAAAGGAAAATATGCAGAATATAAAATATTTAGTTAAGCATGGTTGACTTAGTCTATTCAAACATAGTTAACTAGGTTGACATTGGTCAATTTATTTTAATCACATAACACATAATTATGTTGAATCTTGTCAACATAGTCTAAAATATAAAAGAGAGAAGCAAACAATAAGCAAAAATGAAATTGTATAACTAACAAAATATTTAACTAGTTATGTAAATAGAATATCAAGAATATGCAATACAAGGATTTAATTAATGTGTAGATTTTTAAAGATACTTACTTATCCATTATATAGTGATGATCTGATGTTTTATAAAACTAGCTATGAAAGATTATAAATTGATCATAGCCCATTGAATCTTGTTCCAAGGGTAAGCTAGAAGTAACTTCTCGATGATAACCAATAATTGGTGTACTAAAAGATCAAATGGTTGGTTGTATTCCTAAGGTTAAATATAAATATAAATTATAGGTGTTTCCTAAATATTATGAGTTACATGGAAACTAAAAACTATGTTTATCTCTATACTATGGATATGAGTATTGGGTCAATCCCCTCCCACCATGATATTTATTAATAATATACAAGGACTATAAAAAGAGTATGAATTATCCTTTCATGATAGTATCTAATTATTTTTACCATTGTTAGTACATAGTTCTATGGAAATCAATAAAAGCTAAAATTAAGTGGCAAAAAACAATTTATAATTTTTGAAAGTAGATAAAAAAGAAGCTAAATATGTTTAAAGAAAAATTGAGATTAATTACTATGAAAAAATAGTGAATTGACTTGATTATGTATAAATTGAAACACACAGAACAAGGTTGGTTAGGTCAATCTTTTTGAGCAAACATAATAAAATAAGGTCAATATTGGTTGACATAGTCTAATATAAAAATAGACCAAAACAAACAAGATGGTCCTCATAAAATTAGTTTGTTGGAAAGATAAGTAGGCACAAAACTAATTTGATTAGGTCAACTTAGTTGAGTGTATGATATAATTTTTACATAATTAAAAAAATTAGAAAGAACATAAAGGAAATTTGAATTATTAAGTAATTTTATTGAAAAATAGAAATTGAAAATTGAGATAATTTAAAAAATTGACTTACTAATATGGTTAAAAGGAACATGATTAATATGAAAATATTGATTGCATTAACTTATTTTCTAAAGCTAAAAATTAAAAATTGTATGAAATGAATCAAATTGATAATATGACCTAGTTTGTTGAGACTAAAAACTAAAATCTGTAGTAAATGAACTAGGTTGAATAACATGACCTGATTAACTATGGATGAAAATATACATAAATACAATAAAATTGAATCAACCAGCTTGACCTAGTCTATTTTAGATGTAAAAATGTAGATAGAGAACAAAGATGGGTTGACCTTTGTGACCTAATTGACTATAGATAAAGAATATGTAAATAGATTATAAAATTGGTCAACTAGCATGACCTAATTAACTATAAATGAAAAATTTTAAATGCAAGGGTTAGATTCACGTTAAGTTCACTAGAATGTATACAATAAATTAAGATATATCTACAACTTATATTACTTAGTAGAGTTAATATCAGATAGGGTAATCAATTGACATCTATTACAATACTTTGTATATCATGAGCATGACTAAATTGGAGATGTTAAACCTAACCAAGGGATAACTTATCACACAAAACTAAAGGAGAGTATTCCAAATCCTCTAGTAAAATAACACTATGAAATAACCCTCATTCAGTCTGAATACATGAAAAAAAACTAATTGAGTGTTATAAAATCTTATAACAAAAATAGGGATGGTTTATAACAAACAAAATAAATAAGGGATCATGGTAGGCAAATGGGGGCCTAGATCATCTAAGGTGGAATATGGAAAGCCTAAAAACCTATAAATAAACTAATTTTAAGTGTAAAGGTAATATAAACAATGAGTTATACATTAAAAACCTATTAATTTGTGTAATTAATATATATATATATATATATATATATATATATATATATATATATAATTAAATACCAAAAGTTAAATATACTTACCTTTGATCTAACATGACAAGTTTCAATGTCCCCCTTAGCTAATGGTGATTTTCAATATGTTATTATCATTTTTTAAGGATCAAACTATAAAAATTATATCTAGGCTAAAAATCTCCTACTTTTTATCCAAGACTTCCAATAAGATAAGCTAACTTTCCTCCAAGGTAAACCTTAACCAATGACTCCTTCAAATGCAAAACTAGCTCAATTATGATATTTAATAATGCAAAAATGAATATTTTTCTTATTAGACTTAAGTGAAGGTCATATTTATAGAAATGGATAATTCCTAACCATTAAAAAAATTTAACTAGAAAGGTCATCCCACATGACTTGGTTTATAAAATGTTATCGTTAGGCCTCAAACTAGTCAACCAAGCCAATTTAGTTTCGTAACATGTGCCATAACTTTTGAAATAAGATTGACCAATCTGATTTAGTATGAAAATGGGTATTTTATTGTTTAGGGGATATTTGATATGAGAATATCTTATGTAGTTGGATAAACATGTTTTATATTCTTAGGGAGTTGGATAAACATGTTTTATTTTCTTAGTGAGTTGGATAAACATGTTTTATTTTCTTTGGAGTTGTGTAATGGGCTTAGATATGATAACACCAACCAACAATCTTGTGAAGCACAAATGGTTTTCACACCCCTTTCCTAGTGTACCATTTAAGGCATGCACTCAAGGAGATTGAAATTCTATAGGTTCTTTCAATAGACAAAGTGTCTGTAAATGATAAAGTTTAAAAAATATTAGATGTATAAAATATATTCTTAGGTAGAGATTAAATTGATGCATGTAATACCTATAATATCATAACCCTAGTCCTTCACAAGCACATAAAATAATATCAAGTGAATTTTTTTGAAAAAATAAGGTAAGTGGGAATGGTCAAGCTACCTTCAAAAAAACCATTGTTAACTAAGTGTTTACTACATATCCTAAATTGCCTTAGGATGATGTAGAATGCTCTATAAAATATTTACTAAACCTATAATAAATAATGTTAGACTTGTTCAAGGATTATAAAATTATAGCAAAATTGAAATAAATATATTTAATAAAGAAATAAAAGATTTTGAAATTCAAAATAAATATGAGAGCTAGGTATTTTTTAGTGTGACCCTTGATGTGATTTTATAGGTAAATATATTAAATATCTCTAATAACTAACCTGAGCCATTAGGAAGTGTTTCATTTAAAATATATGATTGTTAGTGTGTGGGGGAAAATTCTACATTATTGGACAAGTGTGTAGTGTGCCCCTATCTACCTAATACACATTTGTCCTAAAGGAACATAAGCTTATAAAACAAGAGTGACAATAAAGTGTATTCTTAATATGGATGGATATGGATAAACTAAGGAAGTTTATAATATTTTTTCAATAATTACAATATTCTGAAGGCTTTCTTAGAGATTGTAAGTTATTGAAATGGTGAATCGATAAAAGAGTGTAAATGTGTCAATAAAAACCATTATCAAAAATTTATTAGTTAATTTTAGTTTTATACATCCCCCCCTTATTAATTGATGCATACAATTAATAGAATAAAGGAGATGCAAAACTTGAGTGTGTATACATACATTATATTTGTCATTGAGATATGCATGCCCCCATGTTGAGGCATGTGTAAAAGTGTTGAACATTTGGTGAATTTAGAGTGATGAAGTCTCAATTTTTAAAATTAGTGAATATTTTTAGGTTGTAAATATTATATGATCCAACCCTCATAGAGTAATCTATAGTTATTAAATAGATGAGAACTAATAAACTAGTTTTGTAAAGTGGAAACAAGATGTGGAGTGTCTCTAAAATATAACATGGCTCACTTGTTTAATTGACAATAACATTTGAGAGCTAGTACATGGCTTGATAAATTGAAACCAAGGTGTGGAGCATCAATAATATCAGACATGGTCTAGTTACAACATATTAATCACACCACTATAGATGGTTCTATATTTAAATTGTAAATTATTGAAACTTTGAAACTTGAAAAAAGATATCTAAAATTCATAAAATAGTATATTTTAAAGGAATGCATATCATTCCCCATTTATTTTATAAATCTCTAATTTGATATTTTGAAAATTATTTTAAATCTTTTGATTATCTTTATAGAAGTGTATTTGTGCTCAAGTAGTTGTAAGGGTGGTGTGCATGAGCAAGTTGAATGTTCCCATAATCTTCAAATTATATTTTTTTCATATTGTAAACTCTCAAATATGATATTTATTTCTTTTTAAAGATTGGAATAACCCATTATGATTATTTCCATTTGATATGAAGCAAATTTCCTAGAAAAGACATGTCTCAAAATAAAAAGTGAGAGCATTTGTGAAAGAGATAATCATAAGAACATTTAAATATTTGAATTATATTATAATATTAGATACGAAACATTAAAGAATATAAAAATATTGTATAGTGTATTGCATCAGGTAATTTTAATATATCACTAAAATAGTATATGAAGCATGAAAATAACTTGCAAGTATTGAATATGTATTGTAATCATAGTATTGAATAAATGAAGCAATGAATAAAATAAGTGCTATGTGCATGAAATGTATCATAACACCATTGATATATTTAATATATGTTTATTAGTGCATGATACTAATCATGTCACCATAGTGTCCAATAATGAACTTGTAAGAAAAGTCACACAATGTCACATAAGAAGGCCCAAATACCACATATAGGGGAAATGTAAAATGTCACATAGAGTTAGAAACCTTGAATAAATGTCACATAGAAGATCCAAAGGATAAATACAAGGTACGTGTGAATTTGACACAAAAATATAAGTCAAAAGGACACACACACATGGAATGATTATTCTATACACAAGGCCAAGGGCCACATATAATTAATAAGCAAGTTGAAGCATGTCATGTAATGAATAAAGTATATTAGTGAAGCAAATTTAAAATGAACTAGCATATTTTGATCATATGTGTCTATGTCCATGTTATAATATATCATATTTCATCATGACATTTGTAAAGTATGAATGAATAACAAAACATTTCTTTCATTATAACTCAAAATCAAAAAGATATTGTAGATAAATAAAACATATAAGAGTGCTTTTATAGAATGATGAGATGCCCCTATCTAAGCTAGACTATTTGGCAAAATTTTGGACCAACATAATAACCATGTATAAATATATATTAAGCTTTAAATTTTAATGATATCTAAATATGCATTTTGATATGTGATTAAAAAAACTATATGAGGTATATGTGATTGTGTTACATTTGTAAATAGAGATGTAAAATGAACAGGGACAAGTCCATCATAAAAGACAAGTGGTAACCAAATTTTTGTCTTAATGGTGTGACTTTGTCCTAATTGACTATATACAATAATTTCTAATTAGGACAATTTCTTATGTGTATGATAGTTTCTTAGTTCTATATAAATATATAATATTTCACATTTAGATACCTTATGATAAGCATTATGTAGTGAAAATATAATGAAGGATGTTATGTATCAAAAATAAATATAAATGAGATATGCAAATATGCAATCTAATAATATGAACATATGTTTATGTGTCCTAGTTTTAGGTTTTTGAAAAAAAAATTACTTTTCAAAATAAATGAATGTTTTTGTATTTTACCAAATTTTAAAAGTAAAATATGCATAATAAAAAGTTGAATAAGGCTTTAAAAAATTAGGTAAGAAGGAAAGTTTTGAAACTATAAGGAGGGGGATTTAACAACCCTCAATAATATTCTAAAGCAAATCATGGAAAGGAAAAAAGGAAAATGAAATTCCCCCCAATATAGGTGTATATGTAGCATATATGGAAATCATGGCCATGTAACCTTATGTAAAATTAGATAGATGTGATCACGAAAGTATAAATGAGAGATAAAACATGTATAGATATGTAATAAGGTTAAAATAGTTTCCATGAGAAATGTTCATTAAAATCTTGGTAAGATAAATGTCTTTGATTAAAAGAGACAAGTGAGAAAGTTCCCCAAAATGCAAAAATAGAGCCAAGGGCTAGAACAAAAATTGGATAGGTTTAGAATAATACGTAACAAAAATTAAAAGGAACAAGATATATGTATAAGTAGGTAATATGTAAGTAAGATAATCAAGGTCATTGTCCAAACCATGGGATTGATAATGAATGGTAGGATGTATCTAACCAATGATCTCATCAATATAATACTCATATGTATACCCAGATCCTTGATAATAAAGATCAAGATCTTATGCAAGAAAGTAAGTGTTAAGTGTATAATCTTATAAATATGAATAAGAACCATGTGTTTTAAATTAAACCTATAAATAAATTCTCATATATCCATCTAAACTTGTATCCTCATGCATGGGAGGTGTAGACACCGAAATCGTGTCTACTCCCTTGGTCATCCTCTCCCCATTCTCTCCCCCTTGGTCCCCTTCGTCCACTTCGACACACCTAACCTATGTCTTATTTATTTAAAATAATCACTTATTTTACATTAATAATTCTTCTCTCTCTCACCCTATGACCCATTTGTGACTCCCATTTTATTCTCCCATGCCTATTTAGCCCCTCTCGACCATTTTCCCATGAACCTTGACCCTAGCAGCGTGTAAGAATGGGTAGAAGGCTAAAATTAGCCTCTATCCCCATTCTACAGCTGCTGATGTCAGTCACTATTCGGCTGACGTCAGCAGTTCTACTAGCATCAGTTACGCTTAAAACTACATTCTCGACCTGAACGCAAGATCCATTATCCATTTCCCAATATGTTATTCATTATCCATTTCCCAATCAATTTTCCAATCCGTTATCTGACCTTATTTCAAGACATTCTCAGATCCACCTTTGGACTTGGAACAATCAGCCAATCTTCACTCAGCCAATCCACTAAAAAAATATCTCTCTCTCAGGCACAGGTACTCTAATTCATTCACCTTGCTAGAAGTCTTTTACATCAAACATTTGTAACTATTCTGCAACACACCATCAGTAATCAATCTGCAACCAAGTCTCCTACTCTCTCTTTAGCAGGCAACAGGTAAGCATTTCTTCTGTGCTTTCATTTGTTTTCTAGTTATTGCTTTTAAGTGATATCACCACTCAGATTTAGACTATCAGACCACAGACCAGACTTGATTTCCTCCCAGAAAGGCTGAGAGGCCTTCCCATATCTGAACATACAGTCTATCCATTATCCCTGCAACTCTACCCAGACCCCTGCACAGACCATTAAACAGACCTAGACTCTTTTAGACCATTCTACAGCCCTGAAACCTGTCCAGACCCAACCAAAGCTCATCCAAAGACCACAGAGCTGACCAGACCTCATCCAAAGACTACTTCCTTGACTAACACCGATCATTTACTCTACTGACATCGACAGCCTAACCAACGTTGGTAGACCTTGACAACTGGCATTGGCAGACTAATCGACGTCGGTGACTATGACCAGGCTGACAGCAGCATTCAAGTAAGCATTTGCTTCTATTCTTGTTTTAGTCTTTAATCATTTTAGTCTTTTTATCATTTTGCCTTTTATCAGACATTATTTTTATCAATCAGTGGGTTGACATCCCTCAAGGAAGTCTTCATACTTTTGGGATCAAGCTTTTGCTTGGTAGCCCACCATCTCCTCATCTAACAATTTTCTTGTTCTAGTCTTTTTTCTTCTATAGGTGTCATCCTCCACAACCAAAGAGGAGTTCTCACAATGTCTGAATTTGGTGTGCATGACTTCATCCAGGTACATACAAGCCTTAGACCATTTTTCTTAGTTTCTCATTTCCTTTTTGAATGTGAAAGTGAATCTTGTTTAGAAACATTCTGGCACGCCCGGTGGGACCCTAGGGTCTTCCTTGGGTTCTTTTCTTTCTATTCATATAGGTGCATTAGGTTTCTCCTTTTCACCTCTTTCTTTTATATCTCTTCCAAAAGACATAAGCAAGATTAAAAAGAACTCTTCTTTCTTTTCTTGTATCTTAGACTAGTCAAAAGTCATAATCTTCAACCCTTTCTCCATTTGTCTTCATACGAACTCACGCTTCAATTTTGCGCTTAAAACACATTGCATTTCATTTCTTCTTGACTGCATACTTAGTCCACATCTAGTAATTAAAAACTACATCATGAATTAATCATCACTTATGTTACATAACCAAATCACTTGCACAAATCAAACATCAAAACTTACCTAAGACAAGGCCTGACTGGGATTTCATCACCCAGAAGATACCTTACCCGTCCCGGCAATCCCACTTGGATTTGATCACCAAGGGGAAAGCCCACTCTGTTCTCTGGTAGAGGATAATCTCTAGGGAAAGTATATTTTGGCTAAGCGAGACCAGCTTATCACTGGGTTCATGAAGTGAGGGGAGCTTGCTCCTTAGCACCAGGTTAAGTACAGAACCTAACACAGACTTTTGAGCACTGAAACAAACCCGAAACCATCCATAGACTAATTCTTCTATGACCTGTCTCAAAAGCCAATCTTCCTACACACATTCTAAGGCATAAGCCACCACGATCCTAATAATTTATTCCTTAGGATTTAATGCTGAGGATATGCTTGTGTTCTTCATATTTTCTGTTCTTATCTACTTGTTTGAGCTAGTGAGGATGCTTTCTTCCTTTTTTTCCAAAAACTCTGAGATTTTCTAAGTTTCTAGAAAACACATTCATCGGCATCAGTTTTACCACCGATGTCGGCAACCTTTCCTCACTGGCATCGGTTATCTAACTGACATCAGCCATATGTTCTCACCGACATTAGTTTTTCAACCGATGTCGATCTCTGTCATAGTCTTTTTTTCAAAACAGTAGCCTAAAACCTGACCCTTTTTTTGCCAAAAACCACATTCTGAGTTTTTGAAACTGAAAAAAACATAATTTTTGAAACCTAACCCTTCTTGCCTTGAATGCTTTTGACACGCAGTCAAACCAAGGCTCTTCTTGACCATGCGAGACATCAGCCACTTCCACCTTCCCCGTCCATAACCAGTCCCATAATGGAGTTCCATTCGGAGACTGAAAGAACTCCTACTCGACTGACCCTGACTCAGACCCCCATTGTCCCTGAAGGGGACCAAGATTTTGAAAGATTCTTGGACCTCAATGTCAAATCCCTCCAAAACTATCTTGCAAGGAACCAAACGCGAGACCTTTCGAGTGAAGCGGTGATAACATCAACACCATCTGCTACCCAACCTTTTATGACTCAAACCATTACCTCAACTATTAACCTGACCATGTCCAATACACAAAGTTTGGCCTCCCCATCTATTTTTAGACCAACCTCCATCAAGGTTTCATTACCCCCTCAACCACATGTAATTCAACCAAGTTATATATCATACCAGAACTTGATTGCTTGACTCCGCACACTCTTGTGCCCATAAATGTAAGAGTGTCTACCTCCCCTTTTGCCAATGCCACCACACAACCATCTTTGGCAGTGTCTAGTCAACTTATGCCTTTTACCTTCATGACGCAACCACCCTTGGCCTCCACTTCTATCCCAACGACTAGTTATCAATATGTTGCAGCCCTACAAGTGCAACCGACTACATCATATGCCCCTTCTATCACCTTTCAAGCACCCTACAACCTAAGGGGTGCTCCACCTACAAATCCATCAGTAGATATAATCAAAATGCTGATGGACAAAATGTCTAGTCTTGAGACCTCTATTTTTGGTTCACGCAATGCCCTCTCATATGAGCAAATTTGCAATGATCCCATTCATCCCTCCATTCCTATCCGACCTTATCCCAATCAGTGGGAGCTTCCTAAATTTTCTCATTTCTAGAGTAAATAAGACCTGCAACAGCACCTATGAGCATTCAGACATGCTTTTTATCTCATAGCCCATGACGATGTGTTACTTCTACGCACGTTCCCCATGTTGCTTTCTGGCCCCGCCCTTGACTGGTATAGCTCTCTTACCAGACATTATATCTTTTCATTCACTCAACTCACCCAATTATTTCTCGACCATTTTTCTATCAACATCACCAAACAAGTCTCAATCACAGACCTCTACTCCATCAGGCAATTTGACGACGAATCCATAGTCAATTTTGTCACCCGTTGGAGAGGCTTGATTAACCAACTCTCCTTCTCCTTGCCTCAACTTGAGCTCATCAAGCTCTTTTCTCGAGCATGTGCCAGGCACATCTCTTCTACCTTGTGAATTCAAACATTCTACACTTTTGACGAAGCTTTCACCATGGCCCGAAAGCTTGAACTCCACGCCATTGAAGAAGATAAGGTCAAATTGCGTAATACCAATGCAAAATCCAATGACCCTTCTTCTTTTAGACCTTCTTCTTCCCATTCCAAGTCCAAAGGAGTGGCCAACACTGTGGTTGTTAGTTCACAATCCTCGACAACAACTGACCAATCTCAACCTTCTACATCTCCAAGCATCACTAAACAATTCCAACAATGGTACATCTAGCATTCATACACTCTGCTTGGAGAATCATATGCTTCCATTTTGGAAAAACTTGTCAAATAGGGGGTCCTCAATCTCCCTCCAATCTGACCACCTTAATTCAACTCTTCAAAAGCTATCCCTACCTGGTATAGGGAGGCTGACTTCTATCACTTTCACTGCATCCAAGGCCATAACATCGACAACTGCCGAACCTTCAAAAATATCATTCAAGACATGATAGAAAAGGGTGATCTCATCTTGGACAACCCAAATGCCCCACCCAACCAACACATCGACATCTTCAAACAACCTTTTCCTAACCATCCTCCTACCCAAACCAATGTCCAGATCATGACCAATGACCCTCACGACCATAATATATGCACGGTCAACACTGTCTCTTCTCTGATCCCTGACCAACCTCTTCCATAGGTAGAAGAATCCTCTTCTCTTGTTAGTCCTCCATCCACCTCTCTTATACTGGATGATGCCTTGACCACACCAATGCCATTAAGCCCACCTTCGTCCTTCCTCCTACTAATGGAGGACCCTACCTTGCCTACTCCTCAACCACAAGTAAAGGGCATGATCATCCCTGCCCCCTGCCCTCTTGAGGAGCCGCACTCTCCTATTTCTTCTCCACCAAGAGAATAACTAGTCTCTTCATCCATTTCGATCGAGGAAGACCCAGTCACGATTTCCTCTTGTCTTTTGCCTGAGATTGCTATATCTCACTCACCTCCGTCCACATCTGAACTCAAACCTGCATCTAACCTCACCTCATGCAATGGTGGCCCTCAAACCAAACTAAACAAGTCCACTAAACCACACTGGAGGACTCCTCCCCCACCTTCATCATTACCTTCAATTTTGGGCCTGCATCCATCCACTTTAATAGGGGTGCTTCCTACTCCTATACCTCACAGAGGCAAATTGCCTCCATTATCTCCTCAACCCATCAAACATATATTTCCTCCCAAACATCCAACACCTATCACCACCAAAGTGCCATCTACACGTGTGGCTATACCACCCATGAAAATGATGGTATGAACAATGCCTCTTACGCCTCTCAAACCAAAGTCATCAACCCCCACTGCAACAAGACACACAGACCCATTAGCAGGTTCTTATGCCTTACTGTTACATCAATTGTTTTAGTCTTCTCACATCAATCTCCTGCCTCTTAAACCATATCAATCTCTCAGACCAAAACTACCCTGGTTTGACAACACTCAGATTTGTGCATATCATCACATGCCTGGGCACGACACTGAGCATTATTGTGCCCTCAAGGTTGTCATTTTCCAATTCTTGGAGAAAGACACCCTTCTTCTTGACCACATTGTTAGCAAACCTTCAACACCACCCCACTTATCAACTCTCAGATCAAGACCATCTTGGTTTGACAACTCTAAATTTTGTCACTATCATCAAAAATTGGGACATGACACTGAGCGTTGTTATGCTCTTAAAGATGTCATTCATCAACACCAGAAAAAGGATACCCTTCTCATCAAGGATCCTCTTAACCTTCCCTTCGAAAAATCATTGACATCATCACATGCCTCATCAACACTAACCCATGCTTCTCAAACCTCATCACCTAAATCAGGATCTCCATGCCAGACTATGGTCCCTTTGCCACCTTTAACCCCATTATTCGACATCAACATAGTCAATCCAGCCACCAAACCTCAATCGACCTTAACCAATCTATCAAACATTCTCCCTAGCCACTGGGGGAATTCAACATTCATCCAAACCTCAGCCAACCTTTCAACCCAATCTCGACCAAATATCAATCACTCTTTTAATCCTAAACCTCGACTAGGCCTCAACTAAGCCTCGACTATGCCTCGACCAAACAAGCATCGACCCGACCTCGACCAAAAATTCAACCTATCTTTGACCAAAAATTCAACTCCACCTCGACCAAGTCATCAACCAAGCCTTGACCAAAACATCGATCGAATATCAACCAAGCCTCAACCAAACCTCAACCAAACATTCAACTGACCATTGACCAAACATTTGACTAGACATCGATCAAACAATGACCAACATCAACCAACCTTTTAATCACATCATCCAACCTAGCATTGACCAAATATCTATCAACCTCAACCAAATACCAACCAAGCCTTAACCAAGCATCGACCTCAATCAAACCTTGATCACACATCAACCAACCTTTTAACCATGACCTCAACCAATTATCTTCAACATGTGACCAATATAAAATGAAGCAAATGGGGCAAGTTTTCTCCTAATTGGCTTGGACCTTACATCATCACACACAAGTATGTATTAGGGACTTATCATCTGTCTTCTCTTGAAGGCCGACCAGAACCTGAGCCTCTTAATGCCTTGCATCTGTGACCATTCTACTGTTAGTTGAGTACTCACTCACTTGACATTTAACTTGAGCTCGTCCCTTGAGCAATCCCTATCCTCTTAATCCTCATTCCTTTCAACCCTATTCCCCTTAAGCAAGCCTTATGTAACCCTTTTATAAAGTATGAATGCTTTGTCCTAATAAAAGGGTGACCTTGAACTTCTATAGTCTTGTCCATGACTCACAATTCTGCCAAAATAATAATAATAATAATAATAATAATAATAATAATAATAATAATAATAATAATAATAATAATAATAATAATAATAATAATAATAAATTGATGTCAAAATATCAAAGGTCACAAACTCTAAAGGCAGACTGCTCCCTCAAAGGATAGTTGTACTATCATTGTTGTAACTAATAGACTACTCCCTCGAAGGACAGCTATTCCAAGCCCTCATATGTATATAAAGCAAAAATATAGACCACTCCCTTGAAGGATGGCTATGACTAAATATTGATACACACAACACTTTTCTTAGAATCTTCTTGCATCGATCAGCTTCACAAATGACCACAAAGCAAAATGACATCCCATCGCAGGCTTCCTGCATTGATCAGTCTGCACCCAAAAAAAAAAAAATGAGTCCTAGACTTGGCTTGTCATTGTCTCAAGGTCTCCTATAAAAAAGGTCAAGGTTATCTCTACTCTAAAATGGGTTACCCTATCCTCACCTATCATAACACCTGCTCAAGGGACTTTGAGCTCACTTTAATGTCAAAGTGATTCGATTACCTCTCTAACACAATCAATGGTCAACAACGTAATGCATGAATGGGGCTTTTGTTCTAACAACCCCTATTCATGCCATCATTTTGTTCCTTGTCAATGAAAGAGAAATATGCCTTTCACTCCTTTTTACACTTTGGTCATGCATCCAACCAAATCATCTATCCAACCAAACCCAGCCAAACCAAACCAAAACATTTTCAGACCACCGACATGACCTAGTCCATTTCACATAGTTTCTGTGGACACCAATACACATGGAAACTATCGACCACTCAATTTATGTTAAGCATAAACCATTACTTACTAAAGCATACATAGACCTCAATTCATTTTTTGTATACATCCATCATGACTATGGAAAATTGCTAGGGATGAAAGACCCCTCAACCAATGTTACAGAATACACCATCACACCATTTGGAAAAGGTTGTAGCATCATCTTATCCTCATCATTTCAACACATGACCACACCAATCATCACACATTTTTTCTCTTCTTCTGAACTACATTGGTCTGAGGCCCTAAGACCAGGGCTATGTAGGCAGCACTCAGTTGACACGATGTCCTCTGGGGTTAGCTCAACCACCCTCGTTTGTTCGTTTACTTGATGGACAAACCTTCTTTTCTCCTATTGACCATGACTTGACCTTGACCAAGACCAATCCATACCTTTGACCCTCTTCCTCCCTTTTAGGGAGAACTACATTGTCCTAAGGCCCTAACCATAGGGGCTATGTAGGCAACACTCAGTGTTCTGAGGTTAGCTCGACCACATTCTTTCATCCACCCATTCATTTGAATAATTATCTATCTCAACCTCATCTTGACCAACCACTTTGGGGATCATGCCTATCTCCTCTGACCCTGACCACTTCCAAGATGACTTCACCTTGGTTGTTTTTGCATGTATGCTACCCCACGACTGGTTAGCAAACTTGTGCACAGACTATTTTTGACCCTCACAAGTATAGGATCGCTAGCACGTTGATCCCCACTACTTGTGACATTTTCATGTTTTCTAGGAGCACTTCCTGAGCTTGGGATACCTAGAACATGATGACCATTGGAGCTACAGCTTAGATTGAATAACCCAATCAACTACGACCAAATGCTAGGGCCTGATTACTTTAATTTTGGCACTCCTCGACCCTTGACCTGTGACAATTTGACCTGACCATCTTGTGAAGTGGTATGCACGTAATCACAACTATTGCAGCATTCATACTCACCATTTTTCATCCACTCTCTATCAAATCAACACCTGATTCTAGGTTCCCTTCCCTCAACTCCTACTTTGAGGGGGAATACCTCATCCCACCTGGGGCAACCAACTCCTATTTTTGTCTTGCAGTTCATCCAGAACAACTAACAAGACAAAAAGGGGAAAATGTAGACACCAAAATTGTGTCTACTCCCTTGGTCATCCTCTCCCCATTCTCTCCCCCTTGGTCCCCTTCGTCCACTTCGACACACCTAACCTATGTCTTATTAATTTAAAATAATCACTTATTTTACATTAATAATTCTTCTCTCTCTCTCACCCTATGACCCATTTGTGACCCCCATTTTATTCTCCCATGCCTATTTAGCCCCTCTCAACTGTTTTCCCACAAACCTTGACCCTGGAAATGTGTAAGAATGGGTAGAAGGCTAAAATTAGCCTCTGTTCCCATTCTGCAGCCACTGACATCAGTCACTATTCAGCCGACATTGGCAGTTCTGCCAGCATTGGTTACCCTTAAAACTGCATTTTCAACCCAAATGCAGGATCCATTATATGTTTCCTAATCTGTTGTCTGTTAGCTATTTCCCAATCAATTTTCCAATCCGTTATCTAACCTTCTTTCAAGACATTCTCAGATCTGCCTTTAGACTTGGAACAATCAGCCAATCTTCACTCAGCCAATCCACTAAAAAAATCTCTCTCTCTCTCTCTCTCAGGCATAGGTACTCTACTTCAATCACCTTGCTAGAAGTCTTCTACATCAAACATCTGTAACCAGTCTACAACACACCATCAGCAATCAATCTGCAACCAAGTCTCCTACTCTCTCTTCAGTAGGCAATAGGTAAGCATTTCTTCTGTGCTTTCATTTGTTTTTTGGTTATTGCTTTTAAGTGATATCACCACTTAGATTTAGACTATCAGACCATAGACCAGACTTGACTTCCTCTCGAAAAGGCTGAGAGGCCTTCCCATATCCAAACATATAGTCTATCCATTGTCCCTGCAACTCTACCCAGACCCCTGCACAGACCATTAAACAGACCTAGACTCTTTTAGACCATTCTGTAGCCTTGAAACCTATCCAGACCCGACCAAAGCTCATCCAAAGACCATAGAGCTGACCAGACCTCATCCAAATACTACTACCCTAATTGACATCGATCATTTCCTCTACCGACATCGACAGACCTTGACAATCGGCGTTGACAGACTAACCGATGTCAGCGACTGTGACTAGGCCGACATCAGCATTCAGGTAAGCATTTGCTTCTATTCCTATTTCAGTCTTTAATCATTTTAGTCTTTTTATCATTCTACCTTTTATCATACATTATTTTTATCAATCAGTGGGTTGACATCCCTCAATGAAGTCTTCATACTTCTGAGATCAAGCTTTTGCTTGGCAGCCCACCATTTCCTCATCTAACAATTTTCTTGTTCTAGTATTTTTTCTTCTACAGGTGTCATCCTCCACAACCAAAGAGGAGTTCTCACAACATCTAAATTTGGTGCGCATGATTTCATCCAGGTACATACAATCCTTAGACCATTTCTCTTAGTTTCTCATTTCCTTTTTGAATGTGAAAGCGAATCTTGTTTAGAAACAGGAGGAGATGATGTA
Organism: Torreya grandis; assembly: GCA_037957365.1. NCBI lineage: Eukaryota > Viridiplantae > Streptophyta > Pinopsida > Cupressales > Taxaceae > Torreya > Torreya grandis. The sequence goes on from JARHVA010005024.1 coordinate 1,034,744, forward strand.
ACAAACTATACTTGTGTAGGATCCTTATGAATAACATATGATGTATTAGATAAATACCTTGTCTTATGTGCCTCTTTTTACTTTGGAGTATATATATTGATTTATATATACAAGTGATCATGCTCATGTGTAACCATGTTATTCTAAATAATAGATGGAAAAACTACCATATCTTCATGCTCATAACTAGGTGAAGAAATTGAAATATGCTTATGTCATAAGTAGGTGTAAAAAATGAATTTAGAATATTCTTATTTGAATGTAAATATTGATATTATATATTTTTATAAAATAATTAATTACAAATTTGATCAATAAATATGCCTACCAATTATTTTTTATTAGGATTAGGTACCATTCATTCTATTAGACATTCCTATAAATGCCTAAAATTTTAACCATTTGATGATCATGAATATACTTTAGAAATTTTTAAATTGTAGAAGGAACTACTCTTATTTTATGTAACCAAGGTTTCCCTAGTAATATATAAAAGACATAAATCTTGGTAACACTAATAAAGGGTTAGTAAATATGAGATGTACCAATTGTAAAAATAGTATAATATATCTAAGAGTATCTTATATATGACCATAAAATGATTTCACAATATATATATATATATACATATATATATATATACATATATATATATATATACATATATATATATATATACATATATATATATATATATACATATATATATATATATATATATATACATATATATATATATATACATATATATATATATATATATATATATATATATATATATATCTGTGTGTGTGTGTGTGTGTGTGTGTGTGTGTGTGTGTGTGTGTGTGTCGTATATTTTTTATTTATAACCAAGAGACTGTAGAAGTGTCATTGTGCAAACATTTTCACTTGATCCATTATAAATCAGATTATTATGGATTTCTTGAATTCCAACATATGATATAATGATTAATGCATATCTATCAAATCATCATAAAAAAATTCATAATCATTAACTAGGCAAGGGTTTCAATGATTTTTAGGATCTTAGATATACTTTCTCATCCATTGATTAATGTTAGCCCAATGTTTAATATCACTAAATATATAGGTATAACCATTATTGTATCTAAATAACCCTTGTTTCAAGGGTAAGTTGAGATTAAATTCCTTAAGTGATACACTCCTCTCAAGTGCATCATAAATTAGATAGATAAAAAAGCTTCTTATTGGTGTAAATGATGGAATCCTTCGCATTTTATATATACCATGAACAATGTGGATACAAAATTTCATGTTTATCTCTATACTATGGATATGAGTATTAAATTAAAACCCCTCACACCATGACATCTATAAATATAATACCATGTAGCCCTTCGCTATAATAGCTAGGTAGCTTTAGAACTATCATAACATATTTTTTAAAACAATCAAAGATAAATAAAATGAAAGGAAAAATATTTTTGAATATTAAGACAAAAAAATTCAAGCCAAATTTGAAAGAAATAGCCTCTATATCCATTTTTATTCAAGGTGACAAGAAAAAAAAATCAATTTTAGATTACTCAAAAGTATAATAAGTTGAATTATTATGTTATGGATAATATCCATTATTGAAGACTATATTATTTTAAGGTTATGAGTTTACTAAATAAAACTAAAACCCTAAGCTAAAAATCAACAAGAAAAAATAAGTGTTCTAACTAAAGTGAGTTCACAAAAATGTTTACACTAGAATTAATTATGAGTTACATTTAAATATTCTTAGAAATGTAAACTATTGAAATATTATCTAGGATGTTATATAAAATATAATATATTAAATATAGAGATCTAAAAAATTCACAAAATGTGTAAATTACTAAAAGTAAAAAAACTATGGTTAGGGTTAGATAATTTTCCTTACGACTAATTAATTTTATAATGCATTAACTTTTTGTAAGTTATGATTGTATTAGAAAACCATACAAACATAGATGCATCATAAAATAGTTTCTATTTTTATTTTGGTAAAATTCCATAAGAGGTTGAGATGAGGGTAGTGCATTATTTTCTACTAGTGTAACTTTGTCCTATTAGACTGCGCATTATATCTTAAAATCTAGGTTTATTCACATGTTTCTAAATACGATCTATTTATGTGTGGAGATGAAATTGATGCATGAAATACTTATAAAATCATAACCCTAGACCTTAAAAATCACACAAAATAATATAAAATGCAAAAGGGGGTAAAAATTAGGGAAGTGTTTATGGTCGAGTTATCCTTAAAAAAACCCCTTATTGACTAAGTTCTACCTACATAGCCCAAAGGGCCTCAGTCTGATGTAGTTATCCCTTTAGATAAAATAATATGAATATAACTAGAAAATTTTATTATGATTATTTACAATGTATACCCTCAACCTGTAATAAATAATGTTAATCTTGGCTAATGTCTATAAAACTGTAATAGATATATTTACTTAGAAATTAGATCCTTTTGAAATTAAAAATAAAGATGATTTGCAAGTGAGAGCTAGGTATTTTCAAATGTGACCCTTGGTGTGATTTTATAGGGATATATTTTAAATATTTATGGTAACCAACCTATTGACATGTGCAAGAAACTTATTAATAAGTACTATTTTTTAAAATATGTCTATTAGAGCATGGGAAAGAAGTTTGCACTACTAGATAGGCACAAAATATGCCCCTATCTACCTAGTGAACACTTGTACTAAAGGAATATAATCTTAAGAAGGAAGATTTATAGTAAAGTTTATTATGAAAAGACATAATTAGAACTGTATTGTCCAAATTGATACATTATAGGAAGATCCAAGTACAAAATAAATTGTATTAGCCTCATTGATATAGTGAGAATATAGGGTAGCTAGAAAGACTAGACAAAAATTATATATAAAGGTAAGATTAAAAGAGACTCATGTGGGGTTATATTAATACTAATTAAGTTTGGGTGAATAATAATAAAATATCTCTCACAAAGTCCCATAAGATGATTCCACCAAATTCTCAGTGAAACCTTTAAGGTATGCACTCACAGAGATTGATGCATTGGTGAACCTTTTTAATATAAAGTGTTAGTAAAGTGATAAAGTGAAAAATATCAAGTGTATATAAAAGGATGAAAAAATAATGAATACATATATGAATTATGTATGTAAAAAAATTAAAGATTCAAATTCAAAAAACTAAATGGAGAAAATTAGTGGTAAATATTATAATTGAGGGATAAAGTGGATGACAACTATAAAACACAGGTAGTATATGAGGCATTAAATGACTAAAAATTTATAAAATTAAATATAGTGTGTTGTGAAAAATAAATTATGAAATTGATATTTGAAGAAAAGTGCTTTCATGTAAAGTTTTAAAGTGTTGAATGAGAATATAAAGTGGTTTTGTTGAATTAGAGTGATTTGAATATATTATAGATCATTTAGAGTATTTATTATTATAGATAAAGGAAAAATGGGAAATGATAATTAGGAAAACAAAATAAGAGGTGTCAAATTGAGTTTAACACCATAAATAAGGTAAAAAAATTAAACATTTGTGGAGTTATAGGTTCAAAATAGGATTGAAAAGTGTAGTTAGTGGTAATGAGATTACTGAATAATTTTTCACAGATTAAGATAAATAAGTGAAGTTATAGATAGTTAGAAAGGAAGATCAGGGCTTAAATTTTTTTTATTTTATATTTTTGAATACATGGAAATCTGAAAAGTATTTTATAAATACTAGAAATAATAAGAACAAGAGGATATCACATTCCTTAAAAACTAGTAGAAACTAAGAATTTGAGGTGGAGGATAAGGAGCCACTAATAATTATGAACAAGGAAAGTCACCATAAAAATATATCATGAAATAAATATGTAATGATACTACTTTATAGAAGAATAAAATAACTATACATGTGTATTTTATGAGTTATCCAAACACAATAAATAATGGTGAGCATATAGTTACATTCTCATGAACATGTATAGAAAAATATTTAAACCACTAAGATAGTGATCACTCCAATATATGAATTCATGGGATATTATCTTAAAATTAGTTACCTTGTTATGGGAAAGAAGGTGACATTGTTTTTGTCACATGGCCATGAGGATGAAATTTTTGTTGTAAAAAGAGTAAAGATTAGTGTTTCATAGATTAATGAGGTAAAGATAATTCCATACATAAGAGAGAATATGTGCATGACAATTATGGAGTAAAAAGTTTTAAAAAATGGTGATGAATTTACTAGGTTTGGAAAAAGGAGGATACATTTTTAATTTGGATAGGATCCATAAGTTTTTAATAAGGGGCACTCTAAAATTTATAACTATGGAGTTGACCCATAAAAAAAATTAGACCATGGCATTGAAGTGTGTCATTGGTGTACACTACCAAGTAGATATGTTTTGATGCCTCTAGATGTATCATAGGTTCTCTTAGTGTATAAAAAACATTTCTCATTTTAGAATTTAGGGAATTCAAAGAATGAGTAGAAGATTAGGTTAATCTAGTTACCTATAGTGAAATAGTGGCAGAGCAATAAACTATTCCACAATATTTATATTGATTGGTGGCTTGGAGCCACCATGGCCAATCTAAGTGAAATGTAATATATCTATGTTATTATCAGTGAGTTTGTGATCAAGATATAAACTAAAGACTAATCTAGATGAATATTCATAGTGAAAAATAGAATTATTTTATTAAAGAAACAGGCAAAAAGAAGGGTAGAGTATAAATAAAGTATTATGATTAGTCCAGACATTATGAATGAGATTAGATTTCATCAAGACATAAATTTAAATCAATAGATGACATGAAATAACTATAACATAGATCCCACCATGTATCAGGAAAATATCTAAGGAAAGGAAGAAACCATGAAAATAAGAAACTAGATTCTATTTAAAGATTTACTTCATAAGAAAATTGCATTAGCACATCTATAAGAGAAATAATGGAAATTAAATGAACCTAAGATATTTCAATTAACATATCATAAGCACAAGTTAACAACTCTGCATTTATTTACGCATATCAAGAATTAATGAAAACCATTCAAATCTGAACATCTAAAAAGATAGTTGAGAGAGAAACCATAATAGCAAACACACAAACAAGTATTGGAAAATCTTTACATAATTCCATGATTATATTGATTTCTCAAATTTTACACAAAGTAGTTTTAAAACTCTCTCTTTATAAAATGGTAATACTTCCTTTTATAGGATGCTAAGGTAGTACACTGATCAATCATGAGATTAAAAATGTACCAAGGTAAGGACAGTTGTCCTTTTTACAAAGTTCTAAAATACACTCATCTTTCCAAAGTAGACTAACCTATAGGCAAATTTTCTAACAATACTAGTGCATACCTTTAAAAAAAGAATATTCTACATTTGAATATTATAAAATTTCTTAAAAAGTGTAATATTATTAGCTAGTTGGTGGGCTTGTGCTGAATAACTCGCCTATTGTTATTGAAGAATCTTCATAGCCTTTTAATGTTGGTCATCAACAAAATTTAGATTGATAGATAGTTTTAAGAGGCATTCATCCTCTTGGTTCACCTAGTCATCAAAATCTTAGTCATTTCTTGCCATTACTTCTGTGATACTTCTTGCTTCAACTATTTTTTCCTCTACATTAAAGATCATACCTATGACTCTACTTTTGTCACTCCTCTACTAGCCATGACTCTTTCTCTTGACTTATTACATAACCAAGGTGACCTTATTCTTTTACTCATCATCTACAATGATGCTCAAAGAGTTGAGTGTGGTTGGCATGGCAAGCATGGTTCCAAAGAGTTTCCCAATTATATTTACTAGCTCTTTATCATCCCTTAGGACCCTCTGCAAGTTTTTTAACCAAGTAATCAAACCTTGGATATTACCAATAATTATTCCCATAATTACATGCAAATGGGCTAGGCTAATGGTCCTGAAGCCAAGAATCTGGTCCTCCACTAGTATGTTGATAAGTTCCTTAATTGTTTTTATGAATTCTACCATTGGGCCATTAAACCCTTAGCTACTACATCTAAGTGATCTAATGGAATCTGACTTGTCTTCATCTCCTTCAAGGAATTTAACATATCAAAAAATATTCCTCACACATCTTTTTTATTTATTTAGAAACTGACAAGATAGCCTATGTCTCAAGATTTTATTTTTCCTTCTATAGATTTTCTATCTTTTGATATAGGCCTTTAATGCCTAATTTTAACTAAGTTGAATGGGAAAATACAACTATGTATTCTTCATGAATTGGGTGTTCATTGGGTCCATAAACTCCTATTATTGTTAATCCCACAAAAGGTTTAACTCTCTAAAAAGTAAACTCCTCATTCCCAACTATGGTCTTCTTTGTGGTTACCCTCTCCAAGCCTATTGTCTCTAGATTGAATTACACATTTACTAATGACTCTTTGATTTTTGGAGGCTCATAAATCTCCATATATGTGATTCTTGAGGCTCTATAAATATCTACCTAAGTACCACTTAACCCCCCAAGGTTGATCATCCTTCTTTTCTCATCTTCTTTCATCATATCCATTATCCATGGTTCTAGCTCATCATGAACAGTGAGGTTGACTACATTGGTCATTCCCCATGAATGTTGTAGCATTGGGACCTTTTGAATCTTCCCATAAATGAACCATTCAAGTACGATTAGCCCATGAATGGGATTCTCATCAATGAATAAGTTAACTTCACTCAAAGGATGAGTGAAGGTTAACTTGGGGTTCTTCTTTCCAATCGAGACCAAGCCAACTAAACCTTCTTTTTTGTAGGGGTGTAACTAGAACTAGGTCTAGAGATATATCCTTCACCTTTTATTGTTTTGATTCCTTGGATTAGGATTGAGGCTCTTAAATTTTTTATTTTTCTTCATCTAACCTATATGACTCAGTAAGCACTTTGATTACATATTATACCATCTCCCCATGACCTAGAGCAATCATGTCAAGGAACTCAATTTGGGACTCTAGCCTTTCAAGTTGGGTAGAATATGTCCCTTCACTAATGCTTTCTTCTATTTTTTCCTTCTCAATTCCTTGTACAACTTGTGTTTGAGTTTATTATAGTGATTATTCTAGAGGGGTCTTAGAATCAAGTCTAAGAAACAAATGGTATTTTAGGGGACCCATCTACCATATTTCACAAAGTTTCTCATCTCTATCCATCTTAGCCTCAAGCCTAATATTATGTTTCTTTAACCTAGCCAACACTTTTATGAAATTGGTGGCCATGATATATGTCATGTCATGAATACCAATCTTATGTTCATAGGGGTAGTTCATTATTTTTGATTTTAAATCTTTTGTGACCCTATTATGAGGGTCCCATTACCTTAAATCATCTAATTATAAGTTAAAGGAGTCTCTATGTTTAGAGATGAAATCTACATGTTCCCAATTCTATATTATAATCCTACTTATGGTTAAAGGAATGGGGTGAAGGAGCCTTTTCCTTTTCTTCTTTCATATACCATATATACCATAGAAAATTTGGTATATAACCTCTTGTTATACCAATTTTTTTGGCATATAGACTAGTATTTTGAGGGGATGAACTAAGTTCCCTTTTCTTCTAATCACTATGTAATTTGGATACACCTAGATATCTCTGATTAATTCCACATACTTCTTGACTAGAGTGGTAACCATACCCATAGGGATCCCTATAATAGCTTCTACTAAAGCTAGATATATACAATCACAAATTAATTTTACATTATGTCTATATTTTAATATGTGGAATTTACAATATTGATGGGAAATAGTGTGTCTCCCTTTAGGTGACCAATTTTTTATGTCATGGATTTTGGTGGTGGACAAGAGGGAATATAAAAAATAGGACATCATGAAGAAGTGGTTATTGGTTTTATTCTTCATGACTAAGAATTATTGTTTTAGACAAATGTTGATCGTCTCAAGTGAGTCTTTTTTCTACCATGAAGTATACATAAGGCACCCAAATTTTATTAACATGTGTGGTGGAAAGGGCCCCTAATATTATATTCAATAAGGTCATGATTACTTTGATTCTTTCCCTAAATTAGATAATTGGGATATTTTTGGTGGTGTCTTGGATCACTTGGGTTATGGTAGGTAGCCATGGGGCAAGGATGGTATTCAAGTCATGTTTACTAGTCCATGCTCTAATTATAAGCAATTCTACCTAGGGTTTACATATCTTGTAGTAGATTTCAAATTCTATAGGGAAATATATGCTAACTTTTTAAAAGTATTTCATAAACTATCCAATCCTGATTAAATTTACAATTTATGAAAATGGCAGCAATAACATCAATATAGTGCAATACCTCAATTTTTACAAAAAATGAAAATTAGTCATCTAGATAGAGAATAGGTTATATCTCTAGAGGATTGCAAAATTCTTCTACTTTTCCCTTGTGATATCTTGCATTTCTTTAATGGTATAGAAAATATTAGACCAATTTTTATTTCTTGTGTTTAATGCTGCAACATCAAAGTTAGTATTCTTGAATACTCTTCCCTCATTATCCGAAGCTAAATATAATTTTGTGTCATCTCTTTATTTCTACCTTTGAGTTGTCATGATTGTGGGACTTGGAAACTGCTCACTAATGGTCTTCAAGTATCCTCTAGGTTAGCTTGTTCTTACTCAGATAATAATTTAACTCTTTTTGGCTCGACTGTGATTGATTAGAGTTTAAATTATGGCTTTTTATGGAGGTTAGGTCTTGTTTTACAACTTTAATGGTAATGGTAGCTCATACATAGCTAGTTCATGTCTTAGGTTTGATTTAAAACCCTAAATTTATACCTTTTCCTTTTCATTCCCACCAAATCTTTAATTTTGTCATTTTGTGCTTATGTGGTGCCTATGTCGCATCCTTCATGATATTTCTCATAAATGTTTTAAAGGAACTAGTCATTATCCTTTAAATTATTATTTTTCTTCACTCCATTAGATATTTGATCCTAGATAAATGCATACCTTTGATCATGATCATTGGGATTGTAAGTTATTGGTTGATTTTAAATCAACCTCCATGATTTTGCCACTTAACACCTTCATGGGTCTTCTGGGCTCTACATTCTTCAATCACACAGTGAATACACACTTACCATGCATCAATACCCTAGGTATTCATAGGTTTTATTTGAATATTATTTGTTGATTTCACTCCATCTAATCATCTTTATTTAATCTAATGTGAGCCATAAATCATGTAAAGTGTATAAACTTTAATTAGCATATGGACATAGTCATGAACTTAGGCTAAATACTTTATACCAAATTTTATTTCATGTTAATAAAAATGACATAAAATTTAGGCTAAAATATTCAATCTAAGTTTTAGAACACATATAAATGGGACCCAAATAATAAGTGGACTTAATGTAAGGTTTATACCTAGGGTTTTATCATTTTGATAAACACAACAAAACATTACGTTAAAAAATTTCAACTAGGTTTTACTGGATAGGAAATTCTTGTTAAAATGAAACATAATACAAGTCTTTGGCATAAAGTTTATTGTATTGAGATAAATGTAATTGGAACCTTAGGATAGAGACTTATATTAAGTCTATGTCTATGAATACTATACCACAAGGCCATTTTATCATTAAACTTCAAAGACCCTAAGTGTTCTTTATATTTTTCAAAGGGGGTTTCCTTAGTTAGGAACATAAATAATAATCCTAAGTAACAATTTAAAGCATATTCTTATGTCTAAGAAAGATGATCAGTGAGCTTAAATTTGACATCCTCATTAACGTCAATGATGGCCTCATGGGCATCAAATAACATTCATGAAAATGTCAAATTTAAGCTCATTAGGTCCATAGATCTTAGATTTAACATGCTTTGTTCGATCATTTGGTCTTGACCAAATGTAGACCATTGATTAATATCTAAGTAGATGCATGCCATTGGTCCCTATAGTCATGAACATGATCAAGTTAGCTCATGGATCAATGCATATGAAAATTATGCTAATTTAACTACCTAAGTCTTCAAAGCATAATAAAATGGGTCCCTTTAAATATTATAGTCATAACCAAAGGTTTTAGCCTAAGGTTTATTGTATTTAAATAATGTAATAATCATTAGGGTAAAAACTTAGGTTAAGTCTAAGTTTTAATGCATGGGTCCTTTTTAAAATTAATCTCAAATGTGGGAGTGCCACATGTGACTCTATAGGAATCCTCAACTTTTGATTCTATTTGACCCTAGGAAGGATCTGTAGAGCATCAATGGAGATTTGGGTTCTCAAGATGGTGACACTTGTCATCCTCATGGGGCTTTCTTAGGCCTTTGACATTTCAATTCCAAGTTCACTTCATAGGATTTATTTGGGAAAATAGTTACATATCATTGATCATGATATGAATACTTACACATGATTGGCTCCTTTCAAATTCTTAAATTTTTAGCATAGGTCTCATCTTAAGGTTTTGTTGTGTTAATAAATACAATGAAACCTCAGGGTAAAACTTAGGCTAAGTCTATATTTAAAAAAATAGGACCCATTTAATCTTGAGGATGATCATGTACCATTCAATCTTAAATCCTACTTAAACATAGACCAGTGATCTTTATCCAATTAAATACATGTCATTGTCTAGATGGATCAAAGGCTTTGGATTAGTCAAGTCTCCTTCACTTTGTTTGATCATCCTCCATGATGAAGTGAGATTTATCAATTTTGTGAATAAGCAAGATTCTTAAGTTAAGTCTTAGGTTGATATAGGAACTTAGGATAAAATTTTAATACTAAGGTCTCATTCATGTTAATAAACATGGATGGGGCCTTAAGACTAAGAATTTAGGGGACTTAAGACTAAGAATTTAGGCTAAGTATGTAATAAAAGGGACCATATGATGTTAAAAGTGTGACCAAGTTAGGAACATAAAGGACCCTACAAACATAAACATTAGACCTTTTTAAAATAAAGAGGACAAAAAGAGGGGAAATATAAAAGGACCAAGCATAACTTTTTAGGCTAAGGTTTGGTCATGTTAAAAAACATGACCAAGCCTTAATATAAAAATTAGGTTTAAGTCTAAAGTAATATTAATTATTATTACCAAATTTTCTCCCACCAAATTTGAATTCAAACCAAGGGTCTAATTTAGGGTTTTATGAAGGAGGGTTTTAGAACACTAATCTAACTATGATTTCTCATAAACCAAAGGCTAGTAAAATCTTGAATGAGGATAAAATTTTGAACATCCTAGCATGATCCATTAATAAGAGCTCCATGAAACCTACAACTTAAGACATGAAGGCTAATTGTTAGCAACACTAGGCAAGGTTAAATCAAAACCATGAACAAATGGGTCAATTTTATCAGGCATGGATGATCTTCAAATTCTAATAATGTGCAGAATATCAAGCTTTTAGTGTTAAGGTTCAAATTATGTACAAGGGTACCTATTTTTTATAAATGGGGGTATGTTGACCTCAACAACATGTATTTTAAATTATCTTTTATTTAGTTATTTAAAGAATCTTAAATTTTTATAATTTAGATTATTTAAGACATATCTATAATTACATATATATAAATGTAAAAGGTAGATTGATATTGAGATTTGTAATTTTTTTTATGTACCCAGGGATATGATAATATATTGTGTATGGGTTGATTGATATTTTGACATGTGGCACAAATACTCCTTTGTTAGTTATATGGATTAATTATATTATATCAACACTTATTTTTTATTTATAATGATATTCATCCCTTATATGTATACCTATATAACTAATAATGCATGCATAAAAACATAATCCAAATGTTGGTCAACTCACTACCCATATAATTAATTCCTAGGTTACTCATTTGATCCAATATATTTAACCCATATAAATAACTAATTGGTATGAGTGACACATGTCAGCATCTCCATCAACCCATATAATAATATTATATCCTTAGGTACATAGCATGACATCCCTCCTTGACATGTTTCATCCCTAAAATATGAGAATAAACCAAGTAATTAATGTTTCGCAAATCATTAGACACTTGTCTCTTTGATCAATCATCCAACCACCTGTAAGTGATTTTGGTAGCTAATACCTGCCAACCTTGCTTTCAAATTCCAATTATATACTATGATTCCATTCATGATCATATTTATACATCCTTAATGTACATGCATAATGATTAATCCTCTAATTTCATGTATCATATTCTACTACATTATTATTATTCTATGCATTGCAATAGTAATTCTTTTTTGGATTCTATGTATATCCATAATTATTTCTCCACTAATTCCATGTTCTATAATCCACTATACTCTAATTCCATATATAGCCATATTTTTACTTCATTTATTCTATATGTATTTTTAGTAATTTTTTCACTCATTCTCGATATAGCTAAATTGATTGTTGATATGAAACTCCCTGACATGAGTCCATGATTGTCTCCTCTCATGATGATGTGGATGTATATACACATCAGCTTTAATATCCTTTAATGATAATTTTATCTTATCAACATTTTCTTTTTCCTCTTCCACATGTTTTTTTATAATATCTATGTCTCTTTAGTAGAGGAAGTGTCCTTTTCCTCTTGTATAATTTCTTCATCTGAATCTTCCTTATGCTCTTCTTAACCATATTAAACTTCATATTCATAATACATCATGACCTTTATTTATTATTCTCTAAATGTGATATCATGCAAAGTTACCTTCTATCTCTTTTAGCAAATCTTCATGAACATCTTTTACACATTAATATTGATTATTACTAGAGTATCTAACCATGGATATCTAAATCATCCATATAAAAATCATAAATTTATAAATTCAATACATTTTTTTCCATAATAATATTAAAATATTCAAATGTTTGAATCATCTTACTAGATATTTGAGCTTCCATGATATTCTTTGCTTAAACTTGTAGATGTTGGGCCACATATGTGTTGATGGAGTTATAATTTCTACTAGGATTTATAGACACAATGAAATTATTATTTTTAATGAATCCATTAAATTTAAATATTTAATTGGATTACTCTAGATCCAAACTTATTGAACCTAAACATCCACTTCTCTTTATTCATCATTTGTATACACATCTTCATCATCATTAGTTTCTTCCTTTTCCATTTCATATTTATTCTTCTCATCTACATGCTCCTATTAATCCTCATCATCTTATTATAATGTGTCCCATTTTTATAAGTAACATTGTTCCATTTCTTCCATTTTTGTCTTGTCTTGTAAGGTACCTACCAAGACTAGATCACCATCTCACATTCCAATAAAAATTTCACATAAATTGAAGACACTATTCTATAGCCTTAGTAGCATCCTATATAGAGTAATTTTTTTAAACTCTATTAAGAAATAAAATAATTTTAATGGACACTAATATTAAATATATCTCAATGTTTTACCCTGAATATGAGAATAAAAAAATGTAGACAAGTAAGTCTGCATATCACATTTGACTGATCTTTGACTAAATAATTTTAGAATAAGGTTGGACTTAATACCATAATTTTAAAGAACATGGCCCCACTATATTTATCCAAGATTTAAAAAAATGTAAAAATATTATAAAAATTCCTAAAAAGTGTGGGTTTCAGAGTAAATTTATGAAAATCACTAAAAATAGAATAAATCACATAAAATTGATGAAATAACACTAAATTTTTTATTATATATTCATTGACTGATTTTGCAAACTCAATAAAAACACTGTATAATAATTCTTGAGAGTGTTTCTAATGTGGAAAATTTATGAAAGAAACAAAAAAAAAATCGCTTTAAAAAGAGAATAATACCTTAATTTTTTTGTTGCGGAATCCTAAAATTATTTTATAACTCTAGAAACAAATTTATAAAAAATAATAATGGATTTCAAGATATAAATTATTATCCAAAATTAGGGTTTTACCCACACCTATTCCTAGATCAAATATTTCCTACTACTTGGATTAATCCACACATAATAATATAACTATGAAAAATATTATGTAAATAAACACAATACAAGATATGTTGGTGGGATAAAATGCCCAAATATGCAATATATTTAAAAATAAAATAATACCATTATGGTATGGAAAACCCATATAATACTCCTTGAGGAAGGAATAAATCCATTATTCTAGTTCAAGGGGGACACCTCCAATATCCTTATAATAGATATAATACTCTATGCTTACTTGATTTTATTTACAATGACATTTATCCCATTTATATAGATCTTTGTAACTAGTAATGTATAGGTAAACATCTAGTTCCAATTTATACAAACTTACTACCCAATATAATTAGTTCCCAAGTTACTCTTTTTATCTATTTTATTTTATGCATACAATGAATAATGGGGGATGTGTGCCACATGTCAGCATCTCTAACAACCCATATACATTATTGTTGTTCACTTCAAACTCTAGTTTATGAAATACCTATTGATATTGGGTATTCCATAAGGAGGAATATGGGGACAACTAGAGACTTTCATCCTATAATTTAGGACTAATTTAGGATCAGCTTGGGGCACAAATATGGGTATTTGACTTCACAATGGAGTCTGTGTAAATAGTCTCCAAGAGATGTAGTGTCACCACTAAAATTTTGATATGGATTTCTTTCACATAGATCTAATTATCAAATATTTTTATGAGAGTTAATGTACTATGCTTCTCTATTTTTTAATAAAAGGAGAGAGGGTAGATCAATCTTAGAAAATAAACACAAAAAGAGAGGGGAGAGTAAGGCAAAAAAGGGAGCCTAGGTCTATAATGAACTCAATGCATCAACCATCAAACCAAGTGACCTTGCCACAATCATACCACTATAGAATGAGTTTCACTAAAGTTTTACCTCTAATAACATACAATGGGAAGAGTCTAAAGAAATAGGGGGTATGTTTCAAATATGAAACCTCACTAAATATAAGTACTAGGATTTTATAGTAAACTACATATAAACCTCCAAGGGTAATTTATAGATTAATACACAAATTAATAGTATTGTAGAAAAGAAAAGAGATATCTCACATAGTGATTATAATAGCCAAGAACATCATAACCATAACACACATGTAGTAGCAATATATTAGTCTAATTAATATTTCATTGACAAGCATTTAGAATGGAGATGAAAGATAATTGAGATGTAGAATAAAGCCTTTATAGAAAACATGGATTATAGTCATCAAAAAACAAGTTTTGTTATAATAATTGATCTTGGTCAACTCTATAGTCGAAAGAGAAAGGAAAAAGTAGGTGAAATACTAATTATAATACGACAACACTTTTGAGAAAGTTTTTATCTACCCCTATATTATAATACAAAATTACCTTGTATAGATGAGGATGTAATTCACCTCAAAATAACATGAGATTCCCATCCTAGCCATGATGGCCACTCATGATAGTTACAACTATAATTCCAAATTCAAAATAAATAAAATCCCATCAATCTCATAAAAAGAACCATGGGGGACCACTTAGTTGATACGTGAAGGAAGCTATGAAGTTCCTACTCTCAACTAATTTGATCTTGCATCCATAGCTTCCAATATAGATTCTATGAATTTGAATTCCTTATCCAACTTATCAAGGTTCATTAGCGGTTCTTTGAATATCGCCTTGACCTAAGCCACTAGCCTTTGATATACCTAAAAGGGATCTTCCATTGACACTTGAATTATGTTGATAGCTCTAAATCTACCTAGGACCATTCATTATTTGCTTTGGTGACCTTTTCCCTTATGACCTAGTCAAATTGACCCAAGTGGACTACAAATTCTCCTTTGTCTAGTAATGTGTCATCTAGGTGGAATAGTATAGAGATAATGACCTGTTTGAAGTAGGTCAATATATTCTTCCTTCCCTCTTACAAGGGTCCAGTTATAATATGGTCCATAACCATCCATTCCTCCATAGTCACCTTCATGTTCCTCGCATATGTCTAATATAACCCCAAGTCTGAGGTTGGCATTAATTTCAATTTTGGGAACACACCTGTATTAATCACCACTAGTAACTTTCTACACTTCTAATCTACCTCTGTAATCCTTTATAAGTAAGATTTTATCCACTTGATAAGCACATTAATCTTAGCCATAGTCTCCAATACCTTCCCTATAACTAAGAAGAGTAGTAAGAGGAAATATTTGACCTACCCAATTAGTTTTATATGGAAGGAGCTCTTCATCTAGGCTTTTAATGTCTAAACATAGCTTTTCATGTCCTCAAGGAGATTCTCTAACATATCATGAGTTTTATAGAGAATGGAGAGTGGATCCTCAACCATCATTGCTTCCCCACTATAAGTCCTCAACTTAGTGAGGGAGAACAGATCATGATGGGGTTGCCATACTAATGGGTTCCCTTTTTAAATGAACCTCTACATTAGTATCATATTCATGTTCCCTAAAGCTCAATCAAAGCTCCACTACATGTCAAGTCATCTTGGATGGTCATATTTTGTGATTATGACCTTAGGACTATTTACCAAGTTTTTAGAGGTGGAGGAGGGGTGGATGAGATGGTGGTAAAGGGTAGAGGATGAAGGGGAGGGGAAATATAGGAAGTGTAATGGGTGAATAAGGAAAGTAATGGAGGAGGAGGGGGCATGGGATGGAAGAAAAGAAGTATAAAATGAGAGGCCCATGAGAACATTTGTGCCTACCAATGCTCCTAGGTCATGCCCATTTGAGGGAAAATGACTCCCAAGAGAGGGACATTCAATAGAAAGTAGGAGATTGGTTGGTTAAAGTCAAATTCTTGGTCACATGGGATAATGGAAAGAGGGTACTAGGGAGGAATATGCTAAGGTGCTTTGTCTAGGGTTGGAGGAACTATTGAGGTTAGTGGAGGAGGTTACACTAGAGTAGATGGCCTCTACACTAAATTTGGAGGGTGAACTTCCTTTTACTATTTATTTGCCCTCATATCCAAGTTAGATCTAGATGTTATGGTGGAAGTACTAACCAAAATAGTAGGATCCATAGGAGTTGATGGTGGATAAATTAGAACTATCAAGTGATGATCCAAGATGATTAAATGGGGTACCAAGATAATTACTTCCACCACATATATGATATTAATGGTTTTATTTGTGTATTATAATGAATATGTGCCTACAAATTTAGACTAAAGGTATGCCTAAATATTTAACTAGGAAGGTTTCAAGCTATGGCATGGATGGATCAAAGGGGAAAAAAGAGGCAAGTATGCTTAGGAAGACTGATTCCAAAGGTACCTAGTTAAATTATGGAGCCAATACAATAGGTAAAAGAGGAGGCAACATTTGGGGATCTTATGGGAAAGGAAAAAAACTTGTGGGTGCCATGATCAAGAGCTGGAAGGTAGTGGGAGTGAATGATAGAAGAGATATGGAGTAAATGAGAGGTGTAAGGGGTGGAACTTATACTAGTGCTTATTAGAGTTCTCATTCTAGTCTCACTTCTAGACTAATATTCACATTAAACCTTAGGGTCTATGTAGTTTGGGTTCGATGTGTCAGTGGTTGAGTCTCCTACACCTAGGCTATTTACCACTAAGTAATGTAGGTCTAGCTTAGTTGAAACTGGATTATTGGAGCCTTTAGAGGAGGTAAATATGGATCTAGGGAATGAAGAGTAACTAGAAGAGGTAGAGATATGGAATGAAGAATAAGAGCTACTTAAGTAGGTGGAGTTGAAGCTAGAGCACAAGGAGGATAATATGGTGAAATGCCCTATAAAATCCTCTTGGAGATAGTGGGAAGAGTTAGAGCTAGATCCCCCATAGAGTGAGCACAAGTTGGATGGTGAGCATATGGGCCTACCAAGACCTTTATTTTGATTCATGATTTATGATAATGCCTTCTACTCATCTATAGCATCCAATTAGAGCTTATTGTAATCTTCCATTTAATATCCATAGTTTATACTAAGTCAATATAAATACCTCACCAATTGAGCTTTGATCATGCCCTTAGGGTCTTAATATCTGAGCTTAGCTCTCCTTAGGGCTAAGGAGTCTCACCCAGCTACCATTTTCTAGAGAGGAGTAAATCCATTATACACATGGTTCCTAATGGAGATTAGGAGTGGTGGGAATACCTTCAACTAGAATCTTATGTAAAATTCAAATATAACCTCTAATAGCTAATAGGTGATCTCTTTCTCTACTTGGTGATCTAGGACAAAGTACAAAAAATGGAGGGGTTTCTTGAGAACACATGCAATTTAGATCATGATTTCCTCTCTATAGTACTAGTAGTCCATGATGGAAATGATGGAGTCCTAGATTTATTATGATAGATAGGGCATTAGGGCCTTTTTGATCACATTATAGATCACCATATAGAAGTTATTGTAAATGTCCCATATGTGGTTCAAGTACTGGTGGCCATATAGTTTATATAAGACTACATGTACCACTGAGCCCCCAAGAACCCACATAGTAAAATCTAAAGTTTTATTGGTGAGAGACCCATAAACCATATCCATAAGGTAGCTCATCATGTATAAATTGCCTCAAGGTTATTCATATGCTATGCCATTGACCAACCTAAAGTTTGTCAATCCTCTCATGTTTTTAACTTTGGATCATGTGAGGATCATATGAATGAGGAGAACCCATAATTCATTAATTTTTAAGTAGTTCTAGTCTATAAATAATTACTTCAATAAAATCTTGCCTACCTAGACCTCCAACTAGAAAATATGAATTGTGTATGCATTTATGTTCTCCTTGTTGACCCATTTAGCATTCGAGTACTTTAACTAGTCTTTTAAGACATCATATATCTAGAAGGTATCTATCTAGGCCTTCACCACTATATCATCATAATATAAAGTGAAATATAAGAGTTATTAATACAC
Source organism: Torreya grandis (assembly GCA_037957365.1). Taxonomy (NCBI): domain Eukaryota; kingdom Viridiplantae; phylum Streptophyta; class Pinopsida; order Cupressales; family Taxaceae; genus Torreya; species Torreya grandis. The sequence continues at coordinate 1,053,595 of JARHVA010005024.1, forward strand.
CTTGTAGGTATTCCATAATATGTTAGTGATCTTGTTCTGAGAGTTGGGTGAGAAAACCTAGTCATGGACCCCATCTTACACTCAAATGGTAGTGAGAAGGAGGTTATCAAAAAAGTTAGCATAAGGAAATGCCTCAAATTTGGTTGTGTCCCTATGAATATTTCATTTCCTATAGGATCAAATGACATCTTTGAATTGTTCATGTTCATCATCATTAGAGCTTGAGTCTCTGGGTACTTGCTCAACTAATTTGAGCATGCCATTATAGTGATTAAACTTGGTCAAGCCTTTTGAGAATAGGGTATCCTAGTAATCAAACTAAACCTTGGATTTCAAAGAGTATGTGACCATCATAATAAGATGTATACGAAATAGGAAGGTTCTAAGTGTAGGACATAATAAATGTAGGGGTATATAATAAGAATTAGAAATCAAGAAGTTGGAATGCACTCAAATGTATACATTGATATCCCTTACTGGTATTTCCTTAGGATTTTATAAATTCACACGCTCAACCTCATATATTAATGGTGTTTTCAACTAACTTGCTATGAATTCAAATTTGAGTTGGTGTCTAGATATCCTCTCTTTATTTCTCAATCTAGAGTTAAATTTAGAGCTCACATTCCTCCATTTCCAACCATATTTAAAAATGGAAATGGGATGTTTTAAAACTATCTAATTGAGCCTAGATTTATATTTTGTTATTTAATAATTCATGGTAGGAATGTGGTAACATCTCTTTGAAGATTCCTAGTGAACTCCAACCTTACATTATGTGTCACAATTTCATTGACTATATTGTTAATGGTCAAAACCTAGGCATAGCTTTGTACTCATTTCATACCCTTAATAAGGGTGAGGTGTCACTTAAGTATATTTTTCACCCTTTTATTGGTCCTTAGACTCTATTTATACCATATTATGACCATTTTGAGGCCTTAGGTGTCCACCTATTCATTTGTCTTACTACACTATGTGGTGCCTTCTATCTAGGTTGGGCTTTCCTAAGATCTGACATCATTGAAAGGTCTGGGGGACTACCCACTATTAAAATTGGTGATGTGGTGCCTTCTAAGTGGGTTAGGCTCTCCCAGGTTCTAACATCTATGATATGTCTAGGGGATTAGATAGTCTAACTAGTGATGTGGCACCTTCTAAGTAGGTCAAGCAATCCCAAGCTTGGACATCTTTAACATGTCTAGTAGACTAGCTACTCTAACAATAGGAAATTTGGTGCTTTATGAATAGTCTAAGATCTCCCAATATCTAGCATATATGATATTTCAAGGGACCTTATACTCAAATAACTTCCTCAATCAAATAGTTCTAGGGGACTAGCCACTATGAAAACATCTCTGCTCAATATTAGGGATATTAGAGATATTTGGACCTATCTAACATATTTTAAATTTTTTGCCTTATAATTTGGTTAGGCTCTCTTAGGTTCTAACATCTTTGATAGGTCCAAGCACTAGCCACTCTAAAAACTACTAACATGGCACCTTCTAATTGGGCTAGGCTCTCTTAGGATCTAAAATTTATGATAGGTTTGGGGGACTAGCCATTTTGACAACTTGGTGATGTGACACCTTCTAATTTATCTACTTTTTCCTATGAAGGCCATAAAAAAGGACTAAGTAAGAAATGAAAAAATACATAATACATTAAAAATTACTCATCTACCATTAACATTTTGATTTATCGTGAAGGGTGTTAGGTTCATTTCTTAGGGAAAGGAACAAGAATTTGGAAACTTCCTTTAAAATTTTACCTTCAATGCTATCACCCTAAATCCATTAAAAAAAAAGTCTACCTTAGCCTAAAATATAAATAAGGTTTGTTATTGCTTAGGAAAATTAGGGAAACACAATATTCCAAGGGTTTAGTTCATGTGGAGCTGATGAGAATTAAAAAAGGACCCATGAGATTTGGTTTGATAATTTTTAATAAATGGGTCCCCCATTTCAAGGAAAAGGTGGTGTATTGGCCCTAAAAAATGAATAATTATATAGGGAAATTGATGACAATCACTTAGGAACTAACCAATTTAATTTTCTCTCCTTACACACAAAACATAGATTGTAAGAGGGATCTTCATACATATCAAAAAAGAGAAGGAAATAAGATCTCATAATATCAAGTGACATATTAAGATTTTGACTTATAGATAGTCACCAGTGTGTGTAAGAATTGATTTTTTCATTCAATTCTAGATTCTATTTAATTAATAGAGGTTGGATTGGATATCAAGATCCATTTGGGATGTGAAAGGTTTGGTGGCTTGGATGGTAGATGGTTGGGGCATTGATCTACTACTAGATGAGCACCTATAACCCTAAAAAAGATACCTTTGATCTTGTTCAAGGCCTTAATCCACTGCTAGCTAGGCAAAAAATCCTATGGTGGAGGTTGATAGTATAGCCCTTTTAAGAAAGACTCTAAATTTATATTCTATGTGCTCTTCTTTTTATTTTTCAATCTTCCATATGAAAGTATTTTATTTCATTAGTCTTTTCCATTTAGGGCTTCGTACCAAGCCAAACATGAAAGGATGATGAAGAAACCTTAAATACCTAGTGAGTCTTTTATTTGCTTGAATAATTTAATATTTTTTTGAAATGTTATATTAAGTGCATCTTTATATCTCTATTAAGATGTGGTATATTCTAAAATACACATGTTTCTCCTTGAATCATTGGCCTCTTAGATCTAAAATGTCAAAATTTTAAATTACCATCCTTGATGTACTTAGATCAAATGATTCAACTTAGATCTTCATGCTTTTCAATAATCCTTCTCAGGCTTTGGTCATCACCTAGAGTAACTACTAACATGGTTAGGCATCAAAGGAACATCATAAATCAAAGCATGAACTGGAGGGAAAGAACATAAAACAAAATAATACACATAAGAAAAGTAATGACATAATGAAAGCAAACTTATTTAATATATACATTACCATCCTTGCCTAGATTACTCATAAAATATGTTGGATGGGATAGCCAATAAAAAATTCTTCATGAACTACCTATTTACTGGATGTGGTAGCTCATTTCCCTCAAGATCTTTGAGATATAAGATGTTTTGACCCAGGATTTTGGCTATTTGGTATGGACTAATCTATATGGGATTATATTTTTAGTATTGGCCTTTATTCTCATTATCTTTATTCCACATTTGGACTAGGTTAAATATTTTGAAGGTCTTGATCTTAAATCTCTTATCGAACCACCTTTTGATTATATCCTAGTGTTTGCTAAATCTTAACAGAGCTTCATCCTAGGATTCCTCTAACTAAATTAGGTTTGAGAGTTTAGAATTCACCTTGTCATCTAGCTCTGTAAATTATTGCATTAATTTATAAGTTGGTAGCCTAAATATGACTGATATGACTAGATCTAGTCCATAGACTATAAGGAAATATCTTTTGAGGTCTTGTTTATACCTATTATCATCTACCCATAGGGAAAACTTTAGCAATGAGTGACATTCTTTGGGATTCTCTCTAATTGATTTATTTATGGAATCTATTAAACTATTATCAATGGACTCTGCCAATCCATTCCCATATGGGTAATGATTAGATGAGAACCTTAACATGATTCCATTATCATAGGCCAACTCTATGAATTCTATAGATTGAAAGGTTGAACCATTATCATATACCAAAGAGATGGGGACTATAAAATGGGTGGTTATGTTATTCTCTAGGAACTTGATGACTTTAGTAGTAGTGCTTCTTTTAGATGAAACTACCTCCAACCACCTCATTAAATAGTTCATGCCTATGAATACAAACTAATGAATGGTTGATGAATTGGGGTTGATGGCCTCCATGAAATCCATCCCCCATTTTGAAAATGGTGTAGACTCCATGATGGGATGTAGTGACATTATTACATGGGTTTATCTTTTAGAAAAGGTCTAGCATTGATGGAAAAATTAGACATAGGAGTGAATATCTTTTAACAATGTGGGCTAGTAGTATCCTACCCAAAGAACTTTGTGGGCCATGGCATTTATTATAGGGTGGCCAAATCCCAATATTTTATGGAACTTGTGATTATTTATTTAGCTTCTTCTTGTGACACACACTAGAGGTAGATTATTTCATGGTTCCTTTTGAAGATAACTCTAGTTTTAGCATATATTATGTATCCTTCAACCATAGGTCCCTTTTATATGTGTGATTGAGTCTTAGAGGTGCATTTCCATAGAAAAATAAGTACATAACTAAGGCATACCATTCTAATTACATTACTTTATTTTTGTAGAATTGGTATAATATAATCCTTAGTTCTATCTTCATTATTAGTTGAGTAAGGCCTTTCCCTCTAACCAATTTGGTTATATTTATTTCTAAGTTTTACTCTTGTAACTTTTTCATCCATCGACCTCTTCATTCACCTAACTCATTCTATCCTAGCATCTACTTTATAGTCAAGTCTTAGATAATTATGTATACTTTATTCTAGAGGATGTAATGTTTAAAATTATTCATGATCTTGACTAGGGTGTAGGTTTGATTATATAGGGTATAATATCTAAGCTCAACATCCTTAATATTAGTGCTTATAAAGTAAATAGGCTTCTCTTCTCCCTATAATATTTTGGTGTGGTAAGCAATAATGGTGTGATTTGAAGAAAAGTGGTAGATATACAAATATTGTGTATATTTTAAGCTAATAAGAACTAGGGATTTCATAATGGCATCCTTAATATTTTGAAAATTCTTCTTTGATTTTGCATACTATTCTAATTATGCTTCCTATTTCAACATTGCATTCAAGGTTTTACTATTTCAACAAATCTACAAATAAATTTATGTACAAAGTTAATTTTCCCAAAGAATATTTTAGTTTTTTTACTAAGTGTTAAAGGTAGTTTGGAATTATATTTTTCCTTTATGGATTGATAGTTATACCTTATTTTTATATAATGTGACCAAGAAGCTTACCTTCGGATAACACCGAACATGCACTTCTTTGGGTTTATCGAAGTGCCATACCTTTTATATATTTCAAATACCTTTTATAATTGGTGAAAATGAACCAACCTATATTTAGAGATTATAGTTAGGTCATACATATAGATTATTATACATTTACCTATCAGTATTTAAAAATCAAAGTCAATTTCCCTTTATAAAGTGGCACTAGTATTGATCAACCCAAAGAGCACTCATTTATAATCAAATGTACCCCATTTGGTGGTGAAGGTAGTTTTATTTATATCTTTGGGGTTAACCAAGACTTGGTTGTATCCAAAGAAGCCATCCAAAAAGGACATCATTTGAGACCCACTCACCATTTAGATCACCTCATCAAGGGAGGTCAATAGGTAATTTTACTTATCCAAGGTCAATTCAAGTTTAAAAAGTCTATACACAAGCATATTTATCCATTTTTATTTCACAAAAGCACTAGGTTGTCCACCCATGTGGATTGGTAAACTAGGAAAATTATCCCTATATAAAGAAACTTATGGACTTCCTTGTGTATTAAGGGCTCTATGATTGGGTTTACTAGCCTTTATCTTTACCTAGAGGGGTTTTTACCATGTTTTAGGGGGATTTTGTGAGTGATCACTCTCAATTTAAATAATTTAAGTTCCTAATAGGCCCAGGTAATCACCTCCTTATATCTTATCATTAACCTTCATAATTGCTCCAATTCATGGTCTATCTATTCAGGACCCACATTAACCATCTGGGGATTTTATGTCAGGCTAAGGTTGATGAGTTAGTATTTTTGGTCCTCAAATTTGGGATTTTTGATTGGAAGGTAGGGTCTAAAGCATAAAATTATATTTCTAGTGAGATCATCCCCTTTGGGATTTGGTTTCATGAATATTTAGGATCATATCTTTATCTAACTCATTTTCAAGGTTGTCCCTATCTTTCTAATCTATAACTTAGATCTCAAATAGTCCCTCATTGTTTATAAATTATATTATCTATTGGTCATTTTCAAATACCTATAATTTTATCACATTTTTAGGGATAAAGGGACATGGGATGAGTTCCGCAAAGAACTCTTGCAACTCAATGTCATCCAAAGGAGTTAGGTTTATTACTATGGATGCTAGTGAGTTGGCTACTTATTTTTCTTCCTAAGGGATGGGGATGATATTAAATGTGTTAAGCATATTGACTAGGTCCCAATCCATATGATTATACATTTTGAGCTATGATATATTGCATTTGAATTTATTTTTGATCGGGTTGACCACTAGCTTATAGTCACTAAATAATCTCAATTTGTTTGCCTTATATTTAAATGCAAATTGTAATCCTAGGATTAGAGCTTCATACTCTAACAAATTATTTGTGTAGGGAAATTGTAAGCTATATGATTTTAAACATGTTTTCCCTAAGGGTTTTATAAGTAGAGCATTGGCCTCACTACCTTTTTTAGAATGATCTCCATTTATATAAATAGACCATAAGTTAGGTAGGTTTGGGTTGTAGCTAGTTTGATCTTTGGGTGGTTTTGTGCTCAATATTTATATGTATAGGTATGAGGAAACTAGGTTTGCATTTTCATTAATGATGTTATACTTCTCTATCATATGTTTCATGTAAGGTTCTATGTCTACCCAGATTTTGTTGGCTACTCCTCTCCATGGAAGCCATATATGGGATAGATTTGTGGCCATTTACCCATTTAGGGCTTTAGATAAATCTCTGTTAAAGAGCATACCATAAGCTTTGGGGATCTCCACTAATTAGATGTATATAAAGTGTTGAATCCTAGGCTTAGAATCCAACTAGATGTAGGCACTAAGCATTTCACCTATCACTTTTAATTATAGCTTGTATAGCTATATAACTACCTTATATGATTTTATGGGTACTAACTTGAGCTTCTCAAAATGCCTATTGGCATCACATTAGTTGAGAGTCCTAAATTTACTAAATAGTTAAGTAAATTCTTTCCAAAAAACTAGATGGTTAAGAGGAAAGGGGAAACCTCCATATTATTTTTTTGAATGAGCATATTGGTGTGTGTTACTCTTTATTTTAGATGGATTGGTGGCATCATCTTCTAAGTCAAGTATTTCAGTAGGAGATCTTGTTGTTTAGTGATTTGAGCAAGCTCATGAAAGGTAATTTTGGAATTGATCTTTTTCATATCCTCTACTATGTTATAAACCCCTTAAATTTATATTAGTGGGGTTTATATGGATAATTTAGGTTCCTAACATCTTAGAGGTGGGGGATCATTCCTATAATTTTGGTTTGGTGGGGTTGCACCATTATTGGGTGATTTAAGGTAGTGGGGGGATATTATTATTGTGTATTCCTAAATGGGTGGTTGATTATATAAATTTTTTGAAAATTTTTCACCTTAATAATACCCTCTTATGACTCATTTTATTATTGGCTAGGGAAATCCATGGTCTTTAACACCATAGTAGTACTAAGGGCTCTACCTGAGTTGGAGGATTTAGAGTGATTTGGGACCACCTCATATTCTTCTATTTCCTTATAAAATATCTCAAAATCATAACCAAAATTGATGTAGTCCAATTCCCCATGGGTTATTATATTATTCACTTGACACCAGTTAGGTAAGGCTATTTCAAAGAAATTGATTTTGAGAAGTCTATTGGGTGAGGGTTCTATGTGATTGTGAGGGAAATTATAGTTCCTTCTTGGTCTTTTATATGTGATGTTTCTATTGTAAATTTATACATTATATTTAATCACCTAAATTTATAACCCAAGGAAATTATTGCTAATTTTTCATACCATTTTTTGAATTCCATCTACCTCATTCTTGGTGGAATCATGAGGTGTGGTTTGGGTATTATTAGCTAATACTAATATTACTTAGTGTTGTGCCCAAGGTATTAGTTTATATCCCCCTAGGTTAAGCAAATTTAATTGTTGGTTTAAAGTGGGATGACCTAATAGGATTTGATGTGTTATAAAGAGTGGCTAAATAATTAGGTCATTTTGATTAATATTGGGCAAGAAGGTCAACACAGGAATATGCGATAACACATTAGGAGTAGGGGACACCATACAACCTTGGGGGTTTAGTTTTTTATCAACCTTGATAGATTGTGCATAAACTAAAGATAGGTATGATATGGTTGCATCTCTCTGTGGGAACGTGTATATCCAAGGGTCTAACACATTTTTATACATTTCAAGTGTTAGTTGAGGGTTATATTGATAAAGCATAGTGACTCGATTGTACATATTTTTAAACTAACATTAAAGTTCATAATAGGATTATTGGGCTCCCTTTTGATATAATCAAATTGCTAGTATAGGGAATTTGGGTTTATCACTTTCCCAAATTAGGCAAGGAAAGTAGTAATGAAATTATCCCAACTGAGGATAGAGTCTTTAGGGAGGTTGAAGAACTAATCATATATTAGGTCCATTAGCATGAAGGGGAAATCCAACATGCCACATCCTTGTTTTATACATTTAGAAGCCTCATAGTAGTTTTATAGGAAGTTATGTGTTCTTCCCTAATTTTTCCCATGATAGGGGTGAAATGGGGAAGATAACTCTTAGGGTTCCTAGGTAAATCATGGAAAACTCCCAGGATGTTAATGGTAGAGCTAGATAACCAAGCCATCTTAGGCAATAAATTTTGAATATTTTATGTGGAAAAATTGATTATAATCATGTTAGTTATATGTTGGTCTAGCCTAGTTTTTCTATGGAAAAGTAGAGGGAATTACCAATCAGTCATGGCAAGACCTAGCTCTGGTAACAGGAAAACTAGTCTTCAAGATGTTTCACAATCAGTGGTTAGTATGTCACTACCAATAAGCATAATCTCAACAAACTCATAATATAAAATAAAAACTTGAAATATTTTGACTAGGCCCTCCTTCTAGTGTTATTTATTATTCACTCCAAATTCTTGTTTATGAAATACCCATTTAGATTGGGTATTCCCCAAAGAGGAAGATAAGGACAACTAAAAATTTTCATCCTCCATTTTAGGACTGATATGGGATCAGCCCAGGGCATGACTATGACTATTTTAATTCAAAATAGATTTTGTGTGAATAGTCTCTAAGTTTGTGTGAATAGTCTACAAGAGATGTGTCACCACCAAAAGTTTAATATGAAATTCTTACACACAAATTAATTATCAAAGGTTGTTATGGGAGTTCATGTATTATTCATATATGCTTCTAAATATAATGGGAGAGGGTAGTTAAATCTTATAAAACAAAAAAAAAATAGAGAGGGGAGAGTAAGGAAAAAAAGGGAGCCTCTAGGTCTAGAATGAACTTAATACATCAACCATTAAACTAAATTCCCTTGACATAATTATACCATTGTAGACTTAGTTTCACTAAATTTATACCTCCAAGAACATACAATTGGAAGAGTTTGAGGAAATATGGGGTATGATTCAAATATGAACCCTCATTAAATATAAGTACTAGGATTTTATAGTAAACTACACATAAACACCTAATGGTAATTTGTAGATTAATACACAAATTAATAACACTATAGAAGAGAAATGAGAGAGCTCACATAGTGATTATAATATCCAAGCACATCATAACCATCTAACACATTTAATAATAATACATTATTCCAATTAATCTAACATTGACAAGTATTTAGAATGGAGATGAAAGATAATTGAGACATAGAATAAACCCTTTATAGAAAACATGAATTATATTCATAAAAAATGAAGTTTTATTATAATATTGATCTTGGCCAACTCTATAGACTGAAGAGATTTAGGATAAAGTAGGTGAAATTCTAGATATAATATAACAACACTTTTGAGTAAGTTTTATTCAACCCTTATATTATAATATAGCTTTGCCTTATATAGATGAGGATGGGATTCACCTCCAAATAACCTAAGATTCCTATCCTAGGCCTTGATGTCTACTCATGACATCTATAACCATAATTTCAAATAAACAAAATCCCCTCAAGCCTATAAAATAATATGTTGGGGACCACTTAGTTGATGCATATAGGCATATGTGAAGGTTTGTCTCTAAAGTAATTTGATCTTGCATCCCTAGCTTCTAACACAACTACCACAAGGTTGAATAATTTTCCAACTTAGAAAGATTCATTGGGGGTTCGCTAGATATCACCTCAACTTGATTCACCAACCTTCAATAGACCTAAAAGGTAGATTTCATTGATACTTAGACCTGTATACCTAGTTATGCTCATCATGGATTATATTGATAAATCTATAACTAATTGATCCCCTTCATTATTTTTTTTGGAAACCTTATCCCTCATGACCTGGTTAAATTAACTTAGGTATAATCCAAATTCTCCCTTGTTCAACATGATGCCATTTAGGTGAAATAACACAAAGATATTGACCTTTTTGAAGTAGGTCAATATCTTCTTCTTGCCCTCTTCCAAGGGTCCAATTATATTATGAGCCAAAGCCATTCATTCCTCCATAGTCACATTCATGTTCCCAACATATATTTGATATAACCCCAAGTCTAAGATTGGCATTAGTTTTAATTTTTTGGAACATACCTTTATTAATCACCACCAACAACCTTTTACACTTCATGCCCATCTCTAAAATTTTATCCAAGTAAGCATGATTCCACTGGATAAGCACATTGGTTTCAACTATAAAATAAAATACCTTCCCTAAAATTTAGAATAGTAGTAATATGTCATCATAAATTTTCCCAATTAACCTGATGGGGAAGGAGATATTCACTTGGGCTTCTAATGTTGGAATCTAGATTTACATGTCCTTGAGGAACTTCTCTAACATATCTTGAGTTGCCTAGAGAATAGAAAGTGGATCCTTAGACATCTTTTCTTCCCTGGATAAAGTATGTACCTTATTAAAGGATAATAAATCCTAATGGATTTTTCATAACACTAAGTTCCTTTCTTGGATTAACCTCTACATTAGTGTCATATTTAATCTCCCTAAAGCTTGATCGAAGCTTCACTATATGTTTGAGTTGCCCTGGATAGTCATCTCTAGAAATTACAACTTTTGGACTATTCCTTAGATTATTGGAAGTGTATGAGGAATTGATGAGATGGTGGTGAAGTGTGGAGGATGAGTTGGAGGGGGAATCAAGGAAGTGGAAGGGGTGAAAAAGGAAAAAAATGGAGGAGGGGGTATGGGAGCTAAGGGAGGAAGGACAAAATGGGAGGCCCATAGTAACATTTGTGCCTACCACTAATCCTAGGTCATAAACACCTAAGGGGAAATGACTCTTGAGAGATGGGTGTTCAACATAAGGGAGGATATTGTCTAGTTAAATCTAAATCCCTAGGTACCCAGGGTAATACAAAGAGGGGGTAGGAAGTAATGAATTAAGGTGATGTGGCTAGGGTTAGAGTAACTATTGAGGTTGGTGGAGTAGGTTGGACTAGAGTAGAACATATTTTAACTGAAGTTAAAGGGTGATATTCCTTCTAATTTTTCTTAGGCCTCTTACCCATGTAAGTTTTAGATGTTGTGGTGAAAGAACTAGTCAGAATAGTAGGAGTCATGAGGGATGCCAGTGGATGAAATAGAATTATTGATGGAGGTAATGGGTTGACTAAAGGGGGTACTTATATATTTCTTACCACCATAGATATGTTCCCAATAGTTATATTTATGCTTACTAATGAATGTGTGCTTGTAGGTACCTAGATTGAAGGTATGCCTAATGAAAGCACCAATAAGGTTATGGGCTATGAAATGGATGGTGTGGAGGGGAATTAATAGGTAAGGATGCTCAAGAAGACCAAGTAAAAAGGTACCTAAGTAAATGATAGATAGGATTTAATGGGGAAAATATGAGGCAAAACTTAGGTATTTTTAAGGAAAGGAGCGGAACTTGTAGGTGTCATGACTAGGAGCTAGAAGGTGGTAGGATTGAGGGGTGGAAGGGAAATGGAGGAAACAAGAGATGTAATGGGTGGAACATATACTAGTGTCTATTGAGGGTCTCATTTTAAGATCACATATAGACTAATGGTCATGTCAAACCTTAGGTTTTATATAGCCTAGGGTCTATGTGTTAGTGGTTGAGTTACCTACACTTGGGCTACATGTTGATGAGTAATACAAGTCTAGATAGATGTGGATAGAATACTAGATCCATTAGAAGAGGTAGAGGTGGAGACAAGGCATGAGGAGAAACTAGAGGAGTTGGAGCTAGGGAAAAAAGACCAAGAGATACATGAGGAGGAAAAATTGGAGTTAGATCATGAGGATAAGGTATAAAAATGCCCTAAAAACTCCTCCTAGAGATATTAGGAGGAGTCAGAGTTGGATCTTTCATGGAGTGAGGAGTTAGAGGGGGAGTAGATGGGGTTGCCTAGACTTTATCTCCTTTATCTTTATTTTGATCCATGATCTAGGATAACACTCTTGGTCATTCATATCATACAAATAAAGTTCATTGTCATCTTCCATTTGATGGTCATAGTTTATATTAAAGTATGTCCAATACTTTACCAAGTGATCTTTGATCATGCCCTTAGGGTACCAATACCATAGCCTGACTCTCCCGAGGGTGAAGGGGTCCCACTTAGACATCATTTTTTAGAGGGGAGGGAAGGTATTGTACACATTCTTCCTAATGGAGATCATGAGTGGTGGGTATGCCTTTTATTGGTAGCCTATGAAAAAGTTGAAGATACCCTTTAACAATTGGTAGGAAATTTCCTTCTCAAATAGGCAATCTAAGATGAAGTAAAACAAATAGATGGGTTAATTGGTAATGCCCATAATTAATATCATTATGTCCTCTTTGTAGTACTAGTAGTCCCTAATGATAATGATGGAGTCCTAAATTTTTTGTGATAGATAGGGCATTGGGGTTTCATTGATCATATTGTAGACCACTAAATAAAATTGTTAAAAAATGTCCTAAATGTGGTTTTTGTACCATTGGCCATATATTTTATAGAAGACTACATAAAACATTGATCCATTAGGAATCCATGTAATAAAACACAAAGGATTGAAGGTGAATTTCCTATAAATTACATCTAATGACCCCCAGAATTGTCATGTTTTTGTCCTCATCTACCATGCTCATCCTTCTTGTTTATCATGCTTCTGAATTACTTTCCCCTAAGTTTTTATCCTCAGATAACCATATTTTTCAAATAGACTTATGTTTTTATAATCTTTGAATATTTATGACTTTGTCTTGGAATAAAGTATAGTATATATCTTTTACTATAGGATGTTTTTCTCTATAATGTGAGTTTTGAAGCAATAGGTATATATCATAGACCATCCTATCGAAAATGTATTTCACCACAAGAACACATCCTATAGCCATTATATGACTAAAGATATAAATAAATAGAATTTGATTATTAATTCAACCAACTCATAGAAACTTTAATAACTTTCATGAAGCATATTAAATATTTTATTGAAGAATCAAACAACTTTATTTATCTTGAATTAGTATTGCAAGATTCACATTAATAGTGACCTTAGTGGAAGGAACTAATTTATGTTATCCTATAGTTGCATGTTTCTTATTTAGGAATGTATATTGTTTTGTATCAAATAATCTCCCCTGTTATATATATAGGTAACAATAGTGTTGAGAGATAGTAGAGATCAATTAGAGAAATATATCAGAATCACATTTTGTTAGACAACTATTATTGTAATTTCCTTGCAATAATTCTTTATTGTATTTTGATTAATATAGATAATCATTTTTGAGTCCATTTCATTATTATAAGAGGAAGGATTGAAGCTATATTTAGAAGGAGGAAAGTCTCCCTTTGGAAGTCTTAGAGCAATAATCTGATCTATTAATTAGATAAGCATGTTATTTAGTTCATTTACATGTGTTTTTTATTTCTGAATTATGTGATTTCCAATTTTGTATAAAACTATTTTAAGGAATATTCCAAATATAGAATAGTGTAATCATTTAATTCATAGTATTTTATGACTATTCATTTCCTAAATTTCATTTCTTACATGATTTTTAGCATCTTAGATTATAATTAGTAGAATGTCAAATTAGAAGATTGAGTGTGCACATATAATGATGTCATCCTATCAAGTTTACATCCTTGGGTTGACATTTAAATGAAAGTAGAAGATATAGGTCTATAGTAACTCTCCTTATTCATTTATATCAAGATAAGTCCATTTGATTTCAAATTTACTACTAGTCATTTTTGGCACCATTACTGAGGAAGGGCATCACACACTTATAATCTTCAATCTTGATAGCAATTATTTATAGATTTTTATTGTTTTTTTTTTAAATTTTTAAAGCTTGTTATTTTATAGATTAAATATTTTGTATTTTTATAGTTTAAATTTTTATTTTTGAAATTAGAATGGTGAAAATTTTCAAAAACCCCCATATTACTAACCTTGTGCAGCTAGGGTGGGCAAAAACTTGAGAGAGAGAGAGAGAGAGAGAGAGAGAGAGAGAGAGAGAGAGAGATTGGTTAATATACATGCAAAGAAAAGGGGAATATATAGGAAAATTTTTGCCTAAATCATCAATAATTTCTTCAAGATCAAAAATTCATCTTGCAGCAGTTGAGAAGAATGAATAAATTCTTGAAGTTCACTCATAGTTATTAATAGAAGAGGTATAAAATAAGAATTTTTGTCTGGATTGGTAGCACAAGATGGATACTTCGAAGAGCTTCATACCCTTAGAAGAGACCCCACATGTACCACCATTGATAATCCACACCTTATCATCTCATACTTAGGAATCTAAAGTTCACTTCCCTCTATCACTTAAATTTCTTGCTAAGGAGTCATTCAAGGTTATTCTTTCTCCTAAAAGGAATACCAAGCCAATAGAATCTTCCAATTTAGAAAGAATCTTTATTGAGATACAAGCTAAATCTTTTGAAACCTCTACACCATCCCCATTTTATAAAAATCCATATATTCCTAAGAAAAAAGATAAAGTTTCCATCTTATACACCCTATGAAATAGAAGAATTGATAGGAATTTTGAGAAGTGGATGGTAACAAATTCTTGTCTACCAACATAAAGAGTATTCATGGAGGATTTTAAAGAAGAAGACACTACTAATGAGTCCACTACCTTTGAATTTCCTATCCTTACTTATGAAGGAAATGCACCTATGAAGAATATTCCTTACTTTACCCTCCCTACTTTTATGGGAAAATCATCTAAGGATATAGACACATTTCTTTTTGAGTTTGACATCTTATGCCACAACTATGATTATAATCAAGATGCTCACAAACTCAAACAATTTCCAACAACAGTTAAATATGAAACACTTAGATGGTTCATGGGACTTGAAAAGGATGATATTTATACTTGGGAAGAAATAAAGGAGAGGTTTATGATGAAATACCATGACTATTGTAGAGGCAAAAACTACAAGAGAGATGACATATTCATAATGACACAAGATAATGATGAATCATTGGAGGAATATATGGAAAGATTTTTGTTTAGTTTACAAGAATCTAAATAGACTACAATGGAGAAAGAATCTATCAAGTTGATATTCATAAAATTAATTAATGATGATTGTTTGAAGGCACTAGAATTAATGTATGGTGGTGATGTTTATACACTATCCTTTAATAAACTAATGGTTCTATGTACAAATTACTCCATATCAACCATGAACAAAAGTAGGGTCAAAACCCTTCTTGTAGCATCTACAATAGGATTGTCTAAATTTGAGGTTAACAACCTACTGTAGGACATGAAATAGGACATTATTAGCCACCTAAATACTCATCTTGATAGATTACATACATAGAGGAAGTAGGAAGAAACTAAAAAATCCTTAGCTACTTATTGCCCTAAATATAGAAAAAAGAAGGAAAAATGAAAATGACATTATATGAAAGCTTGGGTAACTAGCATATCTGAGGAGAATCCTAAAAAAATGGAGCTACATGTCATAGGAGGAGATGAGAATCAAGTTTTTTACGTGGCTCAATGGAAACTATGGGTGCAAATATTAGGTATGCCATCAAAATTTACGCTTAAAATTCTCAATTCTAAAATAATCCTCAATATGGTTCTTGGATGAATATGCCCAACCAAAATTAGTGAAGCTTCCTTGTAATTAGTTATATATTCAAAAAAATGGACAATAAGCTCAACCTGGGAAATTCCAAAACCAGCAATGGAGCTTTCCCTCTAATCTATGGAAACAACAATGGAGAGGTAATCAAGGCTTTCCTCAATAAATCTAGAAACCACAATAGAAGGATTTAATTATAAACACTCAATAGCCTACTAGAACCACTCAATTACCTACCCATCCTATCCCCAACCCTACTAATAAGTTGTTTTAACTAACACAATTAATTGAAATAATGCAATATCCAACATACACCTTGGATATCAATAAATTACAAATTTATTTAGGACACATTATTCCAAAAACCACCTCACCTATAATCATAGAATATTTTGAAGAACCTGATCCACTCCATACTAATCCACAACCACCCATGGCTAATCCTAAGCCAAGTCCATCAAAAACCCAAAATTAATATTATAATCCTCCTTTTTTGAAGAGATTAAACATATCACGTCTTGAACTAAAACTTGAATTTGATATCTTAGGACAAATCAAGAATTTATGCATAAAAATTCCACTCTTTCAAGCAATAAAATATGTTTCTATCTATAATAAGGTCTTTACAGATCTATGTTTGAACAAACTGGGAAGAAAGAAGGATCCTAAAATAGTCCAAGTTATTAGCAAACTAGTAGATATTATGTTGGGAAACATAGTTCCCCCAAAATACTCTAATCTTGGAAACTATATAGTCAATGTTAGCATCCATGGCCAACCCATCTCCAATACTTTAATTTACTTAGATGTATCCATCAATTTGATGACCATGGAGACCATGCAACAACTAAAACTTACAACTCTCCATCCAACACCCACCATCCTATAGATGATTGATAGGTCAAATATTAAGCTAAAAGGGATTGTAAAATACCTATTTATCACTATGGATTCCAAACAACATGCAATAAAATTTATTGTCTTACAACCAAAAATTAACTTGGGAGGTTATCCTCTCATCCTTAGTCACCCAAGGTTAGCCACTACTAATGTTTTTATTGGTTGTAGGTTGGGGAAAATGTTAATTTACAATAGAAATGACACCAAAAAATTGGTTATTTATCCACCAGCTCATCCTTCCCAAAATGATGGCCCAACACCTTGGATTGATGACTTTAAAGAAGCTATCTCCTTGAAAACTCTATGCATAATTGATCAGAGTCTAGATTTACAGGCATAAGAAGAAGACATTATCCTTACTGGTATCCTACAAAACACCTATCGATAGGATCTTATAGCCACAAACATGTTGGAATATACACCAACCCACTTTAGAATACTTTTCCTAAAAATGACCTTGTTGAAACTATAAGAGATATTTGAACATTTCATTAGTTACTTCCCCATAAATGTAGCTATGCTCCTTTAATTTCCAATGTAAAAACCATGCTCTCTTTAACAAATCAAGTGAAACTATGCCAAATAAACCTCTCAACATTAACACTTAATTAACACCCAACATGAAAGCTAGTTAATTACAATGTTAAGAAAGCACACAATAATCTTTGCCTAGGACTACCATTGCATAAGAGGAATACCCCAATATTTATTCATGCATAATATTTACATTAAAGAATAATGAAAAATTATTCACCAACCCCAATGATGAATGAATCTTGTAGTTAAAGAAATTATCAAAACTGAGTTGCAAAAACACTTGGATGTAGGATTTGTTTATCCCATTTCAGATATCTAGTGGGTATCTCCCCTAGTTATTGTACCTAAGAAAAGGAGAAAATGGTGTATTTGTGTTGACTACCAATAATTGAATGTTACTACTAGGAAGGATCAATTTCCCCTTCTATTTATTGATCAAGTTTTGGATACATTAGTAGGGAAAAATTATTTTTCATTCCAAGATAACTATAGTGGTTATAATCAAATATGAATAGCTCTAGAAGACCAAGACAAAACCACTTTTAATTACCCTTAGGGAACCTATGCCTATGCCTATGAAATCTCATCATTTGGTCTTTGAAATGCCCAGACTAATTTTCAAAGGGATATTTTGAGCATTTTTTTAATCTCTCCCACGACTGTGTTGAAATATACATGGATGATTTCACTATCTATGGGCAGACATTTGAATAAACTCTTACCAACCTAGAGAAAGTTCTTTAATGCTACCAAAACCACCAATTATCTTTGAGTAATGAAAAGTGTTATATAATTATGAGTGAAGGGATTGTGTTGGATCATCACATATTCCCTAATAGAATTCAAGTTGATCCAATAAAGCTAAGTATCATTAAGGATATACTTGTTGTCTCCAAATCTTGTACCCTAGAAGAGGGTTTTTTAGACTTCCTCCAAATTTGTGCAATGTTGGGACATTTCTAGGCCTATGGGTGTGCCTATAAGTGGAAATAAACCTCTGGGTTGAAAGGGCTATCTCCTTATATTAGCTCTTTTTACAATAAAACTATTGATCTAGCTTGTATGAATGAAAAGAGTCAAAAGTTTGCATAAATGAAAAGGCCTAATCTAAAATGGTGATACACCAAAAGTTATTATCCACATGTATGCCCTATAATTTTGCACAATACAACAAAATACAAGCCTATTCTTCAAGCTCTAGAATATTCCAACATAAATATTTCAATGTAGATATAAAATGAATGAGATCACACAAGGTAAGTAACTAGAAAAATAACCTATATAGTTTAGGAAAGGGTTACACATATGCAAAATTGCATATAGCTAGAATGCACTCTACATGACCTGTTGGATCAACTCTTTGCTCAAAATCATTAAGGATAGATAATAGAAGGATAAAACATCACTTGATATCACTTTGTGTCTTTTATATGCCCAAATAAATGTCTAGAACTTAGAGAGAAAATAAACTTATGCTTCTTTTTTCAAAGGTAAGAAAATGGCAAAACATTCCAGTAGGGCTTTGTCATACTATTTGTGGATGATAAAACAAGAGCACAAGGGTCTTATTTATAGAAAAAGAGGGAGAGAAGAGAGATATCTTGGGATCCAAAATAAAATCCTCCAAAATGGTTTACCATCACCATCTTGGTGAAATTTATTCCAGTTTCTCTCTCATTCAGTTGGAGTTTGTCCTTCTCTTTTATTCACTCTCTTGAAATGACCAGGATCACTACAAAACCAATGGTGATATGAACCTCCATAATAAATGGCTCAAATCACTTCTAAAAACCTTAGATTCTTCCTAAAAGCTTCCATGTTTTTCACTGTCAACCCATTTGGGTTTTTTGAATGGCTTTACTTATAAAACTTATAAGTCAAGAATGTTGGGAAACCTAATTTGAACTATCAAGGCTACTTGCTCTTTCAAGTTTTTTGATTGCTTCTACTTATAAAACTTTATAAGCAAAGATCTTTTGAAAACTTGATTTTGCTTTGCTTAAGACCTTGTTTGGTTTTTTGAGTCCTATTCATTGCTTGATCCTTTAGGTTCTTTAAGGATCCTTACTTATAAAAGTTATAAGTAAATCCTTTGACAAATCTTGATTTGCACTGCAGAGTCATTCAAGTTTTCCAAGTGACTTCACATCTTGCTTGAATACTTTGGGCATGAAATTGATGTCTTGTGACATGTCACCAAGTTTCACCCCAACAACTAATTCCTTACATTAAATTTGATGTCTTTTGTCATGTCACCAATGTGAACCCAATGGCTAGTGGTCACCTTGAATTTGATGTCCTATGGCACATCATGTCTTTGAACCCTAATGACTAGTTGGATATATCAAAATTGACATTTTTTGGTACATCATGGGAATCCATTTGGGTTATACTTATTATTTTTGGAAATTTTTTTGAAGTAATTCCTTTAGAAAAAAAGTCTGAAGGAATTTCTTTGTGTCTTTGTCTTTTAGCTTCTAGGTAATGACTAGTTTCATTCTAGAACTTTTCCCAAAGGACACTTGGGAAAGTGTCCTTCAAAAAAGTTTTGAAGGATAACTGGGTAGGGGCACAAGGTCCCTTTGGAAAATTTTGAAGGGTATTTCCAAAATAAATGGCCCCTCAAATTTTTTTCGAAGGGAAAGTTATGGATAAAGGACCCTTTAGGAAAAATCCTGAAGGGTAATCTTGGAGAAAATGGTCAAAAGTGACCCTTTGGGAAAAATATTGAAGGGAACTTGGATAAAATTTCCCTTTAGATAAAATTTGAAGGGGCATTTGGGAAATACCAAGGTAAAAGTGCCCTTCAAAATTTTTTTAAGGGTCACTTGGATAAAAAGTGCCCTTTGAGAAAAATATGAAGGGTCACTTGGAAGAAGAAATGAGGTGAAGTACCCTTTAGAATTTTTCCAAAGGGTCACTTAGACAAAAAGTTCCCTTCAAAAAAAATCTGAAGGGTCACCTAGGAAAAAATAAGGTAAATAAAAGTGCCTTTAGACAATTCTGAAGGGCACTTCAAAGGGAAGTGGCCCTTCATAACATTTTTGAAGGGTAATTTAGGGCAAAACAAAATGAGAAAGGCTAAGAAAAAATATTAAAGGAAAACAACATTCTAAAGGGAAAAGCAAAGGGGAAAGAAAAAGAACAAGGGGGAAGAGCCTGAACTAGGAGAGGCTAAAGGTAAAAGACAATAACAAAGCAAGTGACCAAACATAGAAAATAAGCAAGGGAGAAATAAAAAGAGCCAAAGGGAAAACAAAAATTGGTCATACAAAAAATGGTCAACATTTTAGCGATTTCTAGGGGAGACATACCCTCTATGTCATAAGACCAGTTTCCTAAATCCTTCCATTGGGCATGGAGTCATGCAAGGCAAACATGAGTTAAAATAATAAGCCATGGCTGAACACACAAGTTGGAGAGACAGATGCACAATCAACAAAAGGAAAGAAAACACCTAAAAGGGAAACATGTGTGCTCTAAAGCACTTAGGGAAAATAATATAAACAAAGGAAACACACCAAAACAAGGTATATACAAGACATGTCTAGAAAGGGTCAAAATAAAGACTTCAAATGGATCCTATTCACCAAAATAGGCAGCTCTTCTCCATCCATCTTGGATAGTTAAAATTATTTTTTTTGCTTGCACTTGTTGATGATGTAAGGACCACTCAACCAAGTATAAAACTTTGTATGTCTACCTAGTTTTTCTCTATCTTGATCTCATTTCAAGGCTAAGTCACCTTCTTTGAACAATCTTGCCCTTATCTTTTTGTCAAAGGATTTATTCATGACAACTTGATGGTGTTATAAAGCTCTATGTACATTATCTCTTGCCTCCTAAAGCTGCATTAATTTTGTCAATTTGATCTCTATAGGAATGTTTTCAAGTAATTTTAGCTGTTGTGTATATTCCAAGGTAGGGAGCTCTTCTGATATGGATAGCCTATCTTCTCTCCCAAATATAAGTACAAAGGGAAAATTAACAATTGAATTCTTGGGAGTGATTTTTTCTACCCATAAGGCTATCTTAAACTTGCTATGCCATGTTATTTGATTGGTTTCCAATGTCCTCTTGATGATCTTGATGAGGTTCTTATTGGTAGACTCAGCTAATCTATTACCTTGAGGGTAGTAGTTAGATGAGGTACTCAAATGAACTCCACTCTTTTCTACCCAATCAAAAGTTTTAGAACTTATTAAGGTAAGTGCATTATCTGAGATGATGACATGAGGAACCCTAAACCTTACTACAATGCTATCATAGAATTTTAAGATAACATTTTCATTTGCCTCCTTTAATGCAACATTCTCTACACACCTTGTGAAGTAATTTGTAGCAGTCAATATCCATTTATGTCAATCACTTGATGGAGGGTTGATCATGACAATGAAGTAAAGTCCCCATTACATAAAGGGCTGGTCCACTTGAATAGGATTCAATAGAAGAGATACAAGTTTTTTTTGCCAACAAAGAAAGCACATTGAGGACAAACCTTAGTGTAATGATAATAGTCCTTAAAACTAATAGGCCAATAGTAACCAACTCTCATTATTTTTATAGTTGTTGTTCTAAGAGAGAAGTGACCACCATCTACACCATTATGGAACTTTTCAAATATCATATCAAATTGGTCATTGTTAATTCATCTTATCAACACATTATTCACATCCATCTTAAAGAGAATGCCATACACAAGACAATAAATAATAGCTTTCAGCCTAAAATGCCTTCTTTGAGATTTGTTAAAGCCATTGAGACACTCACCATTTTGAAGAAAATTAATGATGTCTTGTGTCCAACTTTGATTTTGCATTTGATCAGTGGACTGGTCTTGAACCTGATTTACCAAGGCTTGTTCTTTTGGTTCTTAAAATTTAGATGCTAAATTCTCACACAAACCTCTCCCTCTTACCAAGCTAGTTACCTTGACATTAATGTCATATTACATCGCTATCATAATCCTTCCAACTCTCTTCTCATTAATATCCTTGCTTAGGAGAAACTCCTTGGTGTTAGGATGGGAAACCATGACATGGATCTTATTTTTTAAACCATATGCCTAAACTTTTTCATTCCTCCAATGAT
Organism: Torreya grandis; assembly: GCA_037957365.1. Classification (NCBI taxonomy): domain Eukaryota; kingdom Viridiplantae; phylum Streptophyta; class Pinopsida; order Cupressales; family Taxaceae; genus Torreya; species Torreya grandis. The sequence continues at coordinate 1,076,141 of JARHVA010005024.1, forward strand.
GGTTAAATATTACTTCTAAATAAAATAATATCTCACTTTGTAGTCCTCTAAGCCTTAGCTAAAGAAAGCAATGGGCTACTCAACATCTTCATAATTATTTTGCATAAGCATAGCTAAGATTGTGTCAAGGTTAAAAAAAGTATAAAGAATTAAATCTTTAGCAAAATTCATATTTAAGAGAGTGGGAGATGCAACAATTTCTTTCATAATTTCTTCAAATCTACCTTTACCTTCCTTTATCCAAGTCAAAACTTCATTCTTTTTTAGCATGGTTGTGATAGGCTTTACCACAGTTAAAATTTTTGGGATAAACCTCCTTACAAAGTTTATTTTTCTCAAGAAACTTTGTATCCCTTTCTTGTGTTGAGGCAAAAACAAGCCTAGAATAGATTCAATCATTTTGGGGTCAATAGATAATCCTTATTTTGAAACAACATGACCCAAAATCTTACTTTCATGGACATCAAAGATGCACTTGTTTGGATTGAGGTATATGCATTACTCTCTATAATTCTCAAACACTTGCCTTAGATGTCTCATATGATCAACAACATCCTTTGAAAAAATGGTTATATCATCAAGGCAAAGAAGAAAAAAATTATTGATCAAACCTTTGAAAGCCATGTCCATTACCATTTGAAATTTAGATCCAGCATTAGATAAACCAAATATAATCTTCTTGTAGGAAAAGGTCCCCCACTTGGTGGTGTAGGTTGTATTGAATTGATCCTCTTCATTTACCAATATTTGATTATACCCTGAATAACCATTAAGAAGTGATAAACATTGAGAACCTAAAACAACTTGAAAAAATTGTTTCATGGAAGGGACTAGATAATGATCCTTGGGAGGCACTTTATTTAGATCATAAAAATCCACACAAAGTCTAATTTCTCCATTCTTCTTTCAAACCAGGATGAGGTTGGCTACCTAAGTTGAGTGCTTGATAGGAAATATAATCCTAGACTCAATCAATTTGGTTAGCTCTTTCTTCATGAGTTCTTCTACGTTGGGCTTGATAGGCCTTTGTTTTTGTCTTACCAGTTTGCTCCATGCTCCAACTCAATGGTGTGATGAGATAGACTTGGATCAAAGCATTTCAAGTCCTTGTACTCCCAAATAAATATGTCATGATACTCTTTTCATAATGCAATAAAATCTTGCCTTTCTAGTTGAGAACAAACCTTGCAAATCTTTAAAAGTTTGTCCTTGAAAATCAGAACTCTCTCATAGTTCTCTTCTTTTGTTGACATGCTCATTATTTGGTTCTTATTTTTATTATCCTCATTAAAGACCCTCTCCAAGGTAATCAACCCCTTAGGTATTTTATTTGTCTTCAGCTATATAATTTGCTCTTCATAATGATCATGCAACTTTCTTTGATTTCTTAAAGAGAAGTCTACCTCATTTTTTAAGAAGTGTGCAATGTGTTCATCACTTTCAAACACTTTCCATGACACTTCATTATCTATAATGGAAGGTCTCATAATGATCTTGATATTGGAATGATCCTTCTCTTGTTCAACATCAGTAGTTGAGTCAAAATGTACTCCTATTGTAACCAATCTATCAACATGCTTATTCAAGTCTCTTGGTATGGGTTGGATGTTGAAGGTATCAAAATCTTCAAGTAGAGCCCATACCCTATGCTTGTAGGACTTAAGCAAGGGGTTCTTGGCTATAGCTTAACTTATTACTTGATGAATCACTAGCTCACTATCTCCATAGACTTTCAAAATCTTAATTCCTTTCTTCTTTGCCCATTAGAGACCATGAACTAGGCCTTCATATTTTTCCACATTACAAGTGCAGCTAAAGTGAAACCTATAAGAAGAGTAGTAATGATTATTTGATGGAGAAACCAACATGACACTAGATCCTATGCCTAATTTTCTCCTTAAACCATCAAATAAAATTTCCTACATGCCATCAAGTTCATGATCTTCATTGGTGAGTGAAGGAATTGGAACTTTCTCCACATGTATGTAGTAAACTCCCAAATTAGTCTCCTCAATGGAAGTGTAAGGATCAAGGACATTTGTTTTAGTGTTGTAATTTTCAAGATAGAAGTTATAAATACCTTTAAGAGGAGAAGACGTTTCACCATCCATGACTATTTCTTCCTCTTTATTGAATAGATAATTTTGATTTGACATTGTCTCTAAGTATGGATCCATGTGGAACCTTGCTAAGGGATGAGTGTTTATGGTTACCTTGGTTTCATACCTTGACTTGAAATATAAAAAATACCAATAATCATAAAGGTATCTTCCTACCTTGGATGTAAAGTCCCTTGACAATCATATAGCAAAGTGTGTTGGAAGGTCCACCACCATAATATCTTGCATGACAGGGAAGCTTGGGTAGCCATGTAAAAACACTTTCAAATCTTTGACCAATCCTACCATCTTGGTTGGAGTTCCATATAGCTATAACATGAATTTACTATGTGGCTCATAGTTCAAACCTAGCTTATCAGCTACCACTTTAGGCATAACAGTACTGCTTACTCCACTATCCATAATAAAATTGTGGACCAACTTATCTCTGACAAGAGTATGAAGTAGAAGAGTGGAGACTTTTCAACTTTAGTAGAAGGCTGTAAAAGATGATTTGGATAATTTTTGAGAGCCACACTATGATGCCTTAAATATTGAGGAGTCACATGCATGTTTTCTAGCTACTCTTTCAAAAGATCATTTTGACCAGACATATGCAGAACCTCCCAAAGGGATATGCTTATCTTAGTGCTCTTCAATGAGTCCAAAATATTCAGAGATGGAGCATTCACTTTCTATTGATTTATTTATGGTAATGAAGGAGTTGTAGCCTACTATGTTTCAATCTTGGTAGCCACATTTACATTCTAATTTTATTGAAGAATATGGATTATAGAAGATGAAACACTTTGATTTATGCTTTATGGCCTTGGAAAGGCATCACTTAGATCTATTTGTGGCTCCTGGAATTATCTCAATCCTCTCTTCTTAGACCTTATATTGGTTGAAATTGGCATGCCTTGAGTCAACACAAAATCATCTTTTACTTTAAAATTTATCATTCCCACACTTGAGCTGCTACCTTATCCATGACTATCCCTTTGGTTGGGACATGCTTCTTTTATTTTCAAGTAAGGAGTAGCTTCCTCTTGTGTAGTCAAATCATATCTAGTTCCTCCATCATCATGTGTAAAATGACCTTGAAGTTTCCCCCATTGGTCCACATGATCTTCTCCTTGCACTAGATTTACATGAACTAAAACAACAATATTTATAGGAGTAGAATTGGGACTATGTGCATTGGGCTACCTATTATAGCCTTGTTTATTTTGTCCTCTCCCTTGATAATTTTATTAGAAATTAGATCTATATCCTTGTTGAGGATAATATTGTGTATTTGGAGTATCACTTGCCTAAAATTGAGCTTACTTGAGTTGAGCTCTTAAAGACTTGATTTCTTCATCCTTGTCTACAACATTATCCAATTTCTTGGGAAAGGCTCTTGGCTTCAAATTTGAATTAGGATCTTATGACATGCTTGGATATTCAACTAAATTGTGGGATAGTAAAGGCATGGAAACTCTTGGAGGAAGTTTTCTAACCTGAATCAATTGATTCTCATCTTCAATTACTAGCTCATATGCAGCTAGAAGTGTAAAACCTCCCATTAACTACAACATAAAAACAACATCAGTACCAATCCCTTTGAGGTATGTTGGGAATAAAAAGCTAGGAGTAGGTCTCATGATTGGTGGTAGCCTATACCATGTTATTTTAAATCTCTCATTGAAATCTCCCATGGATTCATTTAAACCTCTCATAATTACATTCAGCTAATGTATAAGTGAAGCATGATCACTCTTATTTTCAAATCTTATCACCAATAGGTCTCCAAAACCATTCCAACTTGTAATGTATCCCCCTTCAAACATTATATACTAGTCAAGTGATTTTCCTTTTAAAGACATAAAAAGCATCCTAATGGCTATATTGGCCCTAGTAATATTAGGGAAATTTCAAATATTAGAGATGTTTTTAATATGTAAAGATGGGGTAATAAGACCCTCCCCATTGAAATTAGGAATAATTTTGGTAGCATTCAGAGGGATAGGGTCATATGTTTGAATATCTATTAGGTTTTGGGTATTAAAAGTAGGGAAGGGTTAACTTCTATCCATCTCTCCTCTTTCCCCCATTTCTCCTCTTTCCTTTTGATCCTTTATTTCTTCCTCTTCTTCAACTTCTTCCTCTCCTTTAACTTCTTCAACCTCTTCCTCTTCTTCACCAAAACCTCCCTACCAAGGATTTAATAGGGCTAGGAGTGATTTAGGGTGTTGTTCTTCAAGAAGAGCTTCAGTTAAAGGGGCTTGGTTAGATAATCTTGAAGACCCATGTAGGATAATGTATAAAACTTGGTCTAGAAATAGGGATTCACACCCTTTTGGAGTCACCAAATGTTGGGCTAGGGGGATTTATACTAATTTGGGCCTATCAAGACCAAAATTCATCTTGACTTAGAAATAAAACTTAGGTCCTACTAGGTGTGCCAAAACTATTGTCTCCAAATCTTGAACCCTAGAAGAGGGATGTTTAGGCATCCTCTGTATTCGGGCAATGTTGGGACATTTTTAGGCATGTGGGTGTCCCTATAAGTGGAAATTAACCTATAGGTTGAAAGGGATACCTCCCTATATTAGATTTTTTTGCAATAAAACTATTGAACTAGCTTGTATGAATGAAAAGAGTTAGAAGTTTGCATAAATTAAAAAGGCCTAGTCTAAAATGGTGATACACCAAAAGTTATTATCCACATGTATGCCCTCTAATTTTGTATAATATAGTAGAATACAAGCCTATTATTCAAGATCTATAATATTCCAACATAGATATTTCAATGTAGAGATAAAATGAATGAAATCACACAAGGTAAGTAACTAGAAAAACAACTTGTATAGTCTAGAAAAGGGTTACACATGCAAAATATTAGACAACTAGAATGCACTCTACATGACTTTTTGGATCAAATCTTTTCTCAAAAGCATGAAGGATAGAGAATATAAGGATAAAACATCACTTACTATCACTCTGTGCCTCTTGCATGCCTAGTTAAATGTCTAAAACTTAGAAAGAAAATGGACTTATGCTTCTTTTCTCAAAGGCAAGAAAATGGCAAAACATTCTATTAGGGATTCACCATACTATCTGTGGATGATAAAATAAGAGCCCAAGGGTCTTATTTATAACAAAAGAGTGAGAGAAGATAAATCTCTTGGGATCCAAAATAGAAGCCTCCAAAATGGTTTTCCATTGCCATCCTAGTGAAATTGATTCCAACTACTCTCTTATTTAGTTAGAGTTTGTCTTCTTTGATTCACCCTCTCAAAATGACCAAGATCACTGTAAAACCAATGGTCAGATGACCCTCCATAAAAAATGGCTTAGATCACTGCTATGAACCTTAGATTCTTCCTAAAAGCTTTCATGTTTTGTACTACAGATCCATTTAGGTTTTTTGAATGGATTTAATTATAAAATTTATAAGTTAAGCATGTTGGTAAACTCAATTTGCACTATCAAGGTTACTTTCTCTTTTGGTTTTTTGATTGCTTCTACTTATAAAAGTTTATAAGAAAAGTTCTTTTGAAAACCTAATTTTGCTTTGCTTAAGACACTTTCAGGTTTTTTGAGTCCTTATACTCCTTGCTTGCTCCTTCTGGTTATTTAAGGCTCCTTACTTATAAAAGTTATAAGTCAAGCCTTTGATAAATCTCAATTTGCATTACAGAGTCATTCAGGTTTTCCAAGTGACTTGACTTATTTCTTGAATACTTTGAGCATGAACTTGATGTCTTATGGCACGTCACCAAGTTATACCCTAATGGCTAGTTCTTTACATTAAATTTTGACTTATGGTATATTACCAATGTGAACCTAATAACTAGTTGGTCACCCTAAATTTGACATCCTATGGCACATCATGTCTTTAAACCCGAATGGCTAGTTGATTGTATCAAAATTGATGTTCTATGGTAGGTCATGGGAATCCATTTGGGTCAAGCTTATTGTTTCAAGAAATTTTCCCAAAGTAATTCCTTCAGATAAAAGTATGAAGGAATTCCTTTAGGTCTTTCTCTTTTAGCTTATGGGTAATGGCTAGTATCCTTTCAAAACTTTTCATGAAGGACACTTGGGAAAGTGTCCTTAAAAAAAGTTTTGAAGGACACTCAAGTAGGGGTTCAAGGTCCCTTTGGAAAATTCCAAAGGGAATTTCCAAAGGAAATAGCCCTTCAAAATTTTTCTGAAGGGTAGGCTATTGACAAAGGGCCCTTTGAGAAAAATCCTAAAGGGTAACCTTAGAGAAAATGGTAAAAAGTGACCCTTTAGGAAAAATATTGAAAGGCACTTGGACAAAATATCCCTTTGGATAAAATCTTAATGGGCATTCACAAAAGACCAAGGCAAAAGTGCCCTTTAGAATTTTTTTGAAGGATCACTTGGATGAAAAGTGCCCTTCAAGAAAAATATGAAGGGTCACTTGAAGGAAGAAATGAGGTGAAGTGCCCTTAAATTTTTTTTTTAAGGGTCACTTAGACAAAAAGTGCCCTTTAAAAAAAATCCAAAGGGTCACTTGGGCAAAAACAAGGTAGAAAAGTGCCTTCGGAAAATTCTAAAAGGTGCTTCAAAGGGAAGTGGCCCTTCAGAACTTTTCCAAAGGGAACTTTAGGTCAAAACAAAATGAGAAAGGTTAAGACAAAATATTTAAGGAAAACAACATCCTAAAGGAAAAAAATAAAGGGGAAAGCCAAAGACCAAGGGGGAAGACCCTGAAATAGGAGAGGCTAAAGGGAAAAGACAAACAACAAAGCAAGTGACCAAAAATAGAAAATGAGAAAGGGAGAAACAAGAAGAGCCAAAAGGAAAACAAAAAATGGTCACACAAAAAATGGTCAACAATACCCACACCAAAGAAGTAGATATATGTTAGAAACATTTTAGGACATGAAAATTATTATAGATGATTCATCAAGGACTTTATTAAAATTGTTACCCTATTGTTTGGATTACTTAGTAAGGATGATAAATTTACTTGGACTAATGATTATCAAAATGCCTTGTATCATATCAAATACCTTCTCATAACAACTCCTATTCTGAGAGGTCTTGATTGGAACAAGCCTTTTCAAATCGACATAGATGCATCTGACACCACTTTAGAAGTTGTCCTTAACCAAAAAGATGAATATTTGAGTTATGAAATCTATTTTATCAAAAAAAATATTTAAGGGGATAAACTCAACTACATTATAATAGATAATAAATTTATTTCATTCATCTATGCCATCAACAAATTTTAACACTACATTATATGTTACCAAGTATTCATCCACATAGACCATACAATAATCAGCTATTCGATGAACAAGCCTGATGTAATATGCATAATAATTAGATGGTTGATTTTACTATAGGAATTTGATATTAAAATTATTGATAGACCAAGTAATTATAATTTAGTATAATAATTTTTATCTTGACTAAAAAATGGTAAGTAAAGTCCTATTGTTGATGATTTCTTTCTTGATAAGCATTTGTTTATAGTAACTATTCAATCTCTTTGGTTCATAGACATTATTAACTATCTTATTATAGAATCACTACCAAAACATTTATCACCTAAATAAAAATAGCATCTGATCCAAAAGAGCATACATCATTTCTAGATTTTAGGATATCTCTTTATCACTAGACAATATTCATTTATGAGAAGATATATCCGATAAGATGAAGCCTATGACATTATCAGAGCTTGCCATGATGAACCCTATGGGGGTTATTTTATTACTAAATGGATTTCTATAAAATTACTTATTTATAGATATTATTTTCCTTATTTACATAAGGATGCCATGATGTATACCCATAGATGTGATCAACGTCAACATATGGAGAAACCATCTCACTTTGATGAAATGCCATTACAACCACAACTAGTTTTGAAACCTTTTAACAAATGGGGAGTTTATTTTTTAGGTCCCATAGATATTAAACCAAATAATAAAGAATATATAATAGTGTATACTAATTATATCACAAAATGGGTTGAGGTTAAGGCCTTAACCCATGCTTGAGATTATAAAGTATCTAAGTTTTTGTATGAGAAAATATTCACCTATTATGGAGTACTAATATAAATATTCATAGACCAAGGAGCATAGTTCACATAAGATCTCATAGATACCTTGGTAAAATGATATGAAATCAGACACAAAAAGTCTACCCCTTACCATCCTCAGTTAAATAGTTAGGTGGAAGTTACAAATAGAGAATTGAAAAATATACTCACTAAGACTATCAGTCTATATATAAAATATTGGTCAACTCATCTTTTAGAAGTAGTTTGGGCTTACAAAATCACCTAGAAAACCACAATTGTTTTCATCTATATAAAATAGTTTATGGTAAAAATCATTTTCTACCCATTGAGTTTCAGTATAAAACATTAAGGAAAAAAATCAATTTGAGCTTAGATATTTCCCAAGCTCAACAAGAAAAGATCATGAAATTTAATGCACTTGATGAACTTAGAAAGGAAACACTTCATCAAATTGAAGTAGTGTAAAGACAATGAGTGGGTTGGCATGATAGGAATATCAAGACTAATAATTTCCTACCCAGTGACTGGGCATTCCTTTTTTAATCTAAATACAAGGATCATAAAGAAAATCTTTAGTTAAGATGGCTTAGGACTTTTGAGATAAATTAGGTTTTTTACAATGAAGCTTTAAATTTCATGACCATTGACTCTATTTGGTTATGACTGCTTCTTAATGGCCATAGGTTCAAGCTATACAAGAAACTATTTTCTAAGGAAACTCTCACTCACCAACTTATTGAAGAATAATATATATCTCTTCTCCATGAATCAAATCAACTTGTTCCTACAGCCAAAGGGTATTTATGTCAACCCTTCTTTAATATTTTCTAAGAGAAATAAAGCTTCATTTAGCTAAGAACAAGACACTCACAATGGCTTAGTTTAGGATAAATAAAATCCTTCCTCCTAGGATTCTATAATTATAGTTAATTTATGACCATAATATCCAAAAAAAATAGAAATTTAAGTAATGAAAACCTTTGGGCATTACTGATGGTTGTTGTATCAAAAAACTAGGTCACTAGTTGATCAACATTCATTAAAAAAAAATTAAAAAATTTAGCAATAAAAACCTTTGAGCATTATTGATGGTTATTGTAGCAAAAAAATAGGTCACTGGCTAATCAACATTAATTAAAAAAGGCTACAACAATAAATACTTTTATTTTCATATGTTTTTTCTTGTAGATTCATTTAAGAATAGAAACACACTTTTCTTCTACTATAGGATGAAATTCTTTCTATTGTAGGATACATATTATTACTACAAGACACTTCTTATTGCCATAGGAAACATTTCTCACTACCAAATGAATTTTTAACACTCCATCATACATTTAATTTATCACAAATCATTTTTTATTCTAATAAAATGCTAACTCATGCCATCACACCTCACATCTGCCACTTTGACTCATCATTTATGCATCGATGAAAGGTATTCCTAAAAAGTATTAAGGTAATTATTTTTTACTTATTTCATGTCATAATTTTTAATTATTATTAAGATGATGGGTCTTAATTATATTTAAACACTACCATATCTCTATTTTCTTACACCATCCTGAGATATCTTCTCTTTCATGAATTGATGTGACCATTGAAGTGCTACTACTACCACCCCTTATCATTTCCATAAGTCATTCATGCATGTCAACTACATCCCTTGAGGACAAGTCAACATTTAAGTTAGGGGGATTTCTCATAATTAAAACTAATTATCTCTCTCCTAAAGTAAATTATAAACATTCTACCCAAATCTACAGAACCCTTGTTGCAAGAGCACATACCTTTTAACCAAAATTCCATCCTACAATATGATAGGGGACTCGATTAAACATGAGCCACTTGATATCTCTCCTCTGACCAATAACCTAGACATCCTAGTCCTATTTCATAATGTAGGATGGGCCCAATATTTTGAAAGGATAAATGCTCTTGATCAAATAATTCTTGAAGAATTTTCTAGTTCATTGAATAAAAATCTGGTAAAAGTGCAAGGAATGAAAATAAAGATAACTGAAAATGTAGTCAGTAGAGTAGATAGATTGCTATATATAGGGGAATTATGGCAAGATAAGTTTGATTCTAAGGAAGAGAGGCAAAAATTCATTAGAGGTAATGATATATTGGATACTTCAAAACAAGGCACTACATGATTATCATTACCAAGATAATGGGATATATCTTCTATATTCATCTTCAGATATTTCACCTACAAAGGGAGATACTCCATACTACATGATGTTTACTTCAAATTCATGAACCATTTATGACATGGTATTGAGATAAACGTTCCCAAATTCCTTCTCAACATGATAAAAAAAATGGTAGAGACATTTCAAAAAGTAAATCCCAATGTTCTCTCTTATCATTATTTAATTTATTTAATTGTTCAAGACTACCTACATAAAACTAGGCCCAATATAAGTTGGAAAGATTTTCTTCAAATACATAAAAATACAAAAATTAATAGTGAGGAAGATGAAGAAGAAGAGATAGGGGTAGAATAACAAATGGAAGTAGAAGAACAAATGAAGATACAGGAAGACCTCCCTATAGTTACACAAGAACCTATAGAAGAAGACCTTCCTATAGCTACACAAGAACCTATAGAATAAGACCTTCCTATAGCAACACAAGAACCTTCAACAAAGATCAATCTTGTAGATGAGGCTTCCATAAGTAAAGAATCTAGAAGAAGGAAGAGGAAATTCATCCTCCAACCTGACTTTGAGGAAGAGATTTCACCTTCCCCTAAAAAGGATAAGGTCACATCTACTCCTCAAAGATCTAATAGATTAAAAGGAAACATGAAAGGTAAACCAAGAACTAAACCTTATTATATTATAAATATTAGTGAGGAATCTAGAAAAGAAAAAATTACCAGTAATCATGAATCACTTAAGGCATTCAATTATGATAAAATAGAGACTAATAAGGAAAAGTGTTCTCAAGAAGGAAATAAGGAGATAGAGAAAGATAAACATATCCCTAAAAAAATTTGAGAAGAAATAATGTAGATAAGGGCATAAAAAATAGAGCAAACCTCCACACAAGAATAATTTCCTACTTTGGAAGAATCCCTTTAGGAAATAGAGTGATTAAGAAAAAATCTATAAGATCAGTTAGGAAGAGGAATAGATGCACTTGTTGTAGCAGCTTCTCAGTTGTAACTCTCTATATAAAGTCATATTATAACTATTGTTTCATAGTTTCCTATAGCATAAAAGTAACAAGAAAAGCCCATAATTGCCCAAGAAATCGGGTATGCTTCCTCATCTATTATGTCTTCTAAATTGATGAGATAGATAGATAGTTAGTATGAAAGTTTTATAGCATTAATAAAAGAAAACAATAAATTTAAGGAAGAGGTTAGGTTTAAATAATAAAGGATCTCCAAACTATAGCAAAAAGTTGAAGATCTAGCTAGTCTTACTCAAGAGATCCTAGACTGTATAACTCCTACAAGGGTTTATTCAATTTATCTTGAGGAATAATGGCATAAGTTTAAGTTCATGTGAATTTACTATGAGATTCCATGTGAATTAATCACTCCTCTCTTTCTTTCAATTACATAAATAAAGCTCACAAGAAGAATAAGCACAATTGTGTGAGATATATTTTCATAACTATGTTATGCCTCATGACAGGGAATGGAATCCTAACTTGTATGTTGGCTATGTCCTTTTAAAGTAATTTTCATCATATCTTTTGAATGAGTATAGGAGATAATGAGAGGTAACTAAATACAGGAAAAAAGATAGGGAGAGTCAATTGATTATTAGAAGAGAGTTAGCTACACCTGAGATTATATTGGCAGAATGAGATATAATTATGTTGTGTAAGGAATTTGGGACTTGGTTTGCCAAAAATAGTGATGAAGCTTAGAATTTTAACCTAGGGTTGAAAACTTTTATTGGACCTACAACAAAAGAATCCTACATAGGAAGATGGAATGAGATCACTCCTAAGCTAAAAAGGAAATATCCATATTCCCATTTCAATTTAAAGGCAACATTTGATAGAGTAACAAGATATATTTTACTTGTAGGTGAACTGGGATCCCAACTATTGAGTATAAAATTCCAGCCTCCTCTATTTTGGTACCCTATTCTAGATTGGTAGGATAAAAATCCATTAGATGAAGCTAAAGAAGTAAAAAATTGATATTTGTCTAAGCAAAGACACCCATCTATCAAGTGGAGCCATGGAGCCTACAAATTTCAAAGCCATTTGTGAATTTTGAATGAGCAAGTTTGTTTCTTGAGGATGAGCAAAGTCTTAAGTTGGGGGGTGTGATGAGCCCTAGAATTGTCATGTTTCTATCATCTATCATGATCATCCTTCTTGATTATCATGATTTTTAATTACTTTCCCCTAAATTTTTATCCTCAGATAACCATAGTTTACAAATAGCATTATGTTCTCATAATCTTTGAATAATTATAATTTTGTCTTGGAATCAAGTATAATATATATTTTTTGTACTATAGGATGCTTTTATCTATAATGTCTTTTAAATATGTTTTGAAGAAATAGGTATATGTCACATACCATCCTAAAAAAAGGGGATTTTACCATGAGAACACATCCTACATCCATTGGATGACTAAGGTTGTGGATAAATAGAATTTTATTCCTAAACAAACAACTTTTAGAAACTATAAAATACTTCATGGAGCATAATAAAGATTCGATTGAAGACTTAAATAAATTTATTTATCTTGAAGTAGTAATGCAAGATTCACATGAACAATGACCTTAGTATAAGGAACTAATTTATGCTATCCTATATCCGAATGTTTCTTAGTCTAGAATGTTTATTGTTTTGTATAAAACAATCTCTCCTATTTTGTGTGTGTGTGTGTGTGTGTGTGTGTGTGTGTGTGTGTGTGTGTGTGTGTGTGTGTGTGTATTAATTAGGTTGAGATATAGTATAAATTAATTAGATAAATATATTAGAAGCACATTTTGTAAGATAACTATTATTGTAATTTCTCTATAATAATTCTTTGTTGTATTTTGATTAATATGAACAATCATTTCTGAGTCCATTTTATTTTTATAAGTGGAAGGATTAAATTTGGAATAAAAATGAGGAAGGGACTATTATTTATATTCTCTACACCCCCTAAATTTTTAAAAATTAATACTTGCTGCCATAGAGATGACCTTGTCATGAAACCTAAAACTATGTCGGGGACCCTATTGATTCACAGTATTTTTAGATGCATTTTTTATTATGAAATAATAATGATTTATTAATGGAATTTTATTCATGTTTCTAAGTGGTTTTGAAAATCATGATGTATTAATGAATAAAATATGTATATATAGTAGTGTGTAATCAATTAATTTTATGATTCAATTTAGTTCAGTTTGAGACAGTTTTAGTTGGAAAATGCATTAGTTTAGATAGATTATAATGGTTTTTGATCTTCATAGTTGATTTGATTCATGATTCAGTATATATAATGGTGATATGAATTTTTTAAAAGCATTAAATTCAAAATTAATACATTTGAAAACTATTCTAAAGATATATATTTGATGTATGGTTTGGTTTCATTCACTACTGATGATATAATTAATGGTTATTAAAGGAACCAAAATGCTTAAGTTGATATTTTATTTCATCTAAATTTTAGCCTTGTTATTTTATATGATGATATTATTTCTTGAATACATGGTTAAGATCATGATTACATAATTGATATCTGAGTCCCAATCATCTTAATATTTGAATAAGTATTCAAATTTGGTTAATATAACATCAAGGTATACACAATATTTTTCATATCTCATTGGGCATAGACTTATAAATCTGGATATCAACCATTGGACTTGTTCATGAAGAAAAATATCATTATTAGAAATAATCTTTCGAGATTTAATAAGTTTGCATTTATGTTCAATTATTTAAGTCTAAAGGGGCCTATCATAATTTGCATGGCATAATTCTAGACCACGATGATAAGTCATTGATAGTTGCAAATGTATTAGGTTTTTCATGAGGTTTACATAATTCAATAAGTGTCAAGGTCCCTTTTCATTGATCATGAAACATATTCAATGAACATTTGATTTGGTTGAGTTGTAAATTAGTTGGAATTTTGATCCATTGTGGTAATGTAAGTTGGCATGACCATTGAATGAGAGGTATGGTTTTGATGCTTTGAGATCATCTAGAGATTTGGCAATTAGGAAATTAATTAGAATAAAATTTTCCTTGAAAAATGGTAATTGGCTAATGACCTAGTATGAAGAGATAGTTATGGCTAGGGTTGTCAAGGTCAATAAGCAATTTATCTAGATTGCTAAGTACATAATTAGTAAATGTAAGCCAATATGATTTAGACATGTCACAAAGTTGGTTATGGAGGTAAGTTGGAAAAATAAAGTCTTGAAATTCTTGTTTTCTAGTTCATTCGCACAAGCTCATTTATGAGAGCAAAGATTTAATTTTTTGAGGTCATGTATAAGTTTGGAGGGTTGATAGTTAGATTTTTTTTGGGGAAATCGATGCCAGGTATGTTATGTAATATTTGTCATTCTATTCATGATGATGAAAGGTTTATAGTTTTAGTGAAGGAATAGTTTTATCAAATCCACATGAGTAAAATTGGAAGTTTTTAGTGCTTCTTAAATAATTTTAATGGTGGGTTGTGGATAATAATGTGAAATATATACAAGTTCATCTGCATGCAAACTATTTGAAAGTTAAAATAGTTTCTTTTAAGTTATTGAAAAATATTGTTTTGATATGCATGAAATAGTATATAGAGAAGTTACATGATTTTGTGCATGAATTTTTGAAACCCTTCTGAGCGTAAATGAATATTAACCTCTAGTTTTTGGTTGATGAAAGATATATATTTGACTGTCAAAATACAAGGCACAACTTTTTTATTTTTGAGTGATACTTTTATAAGTTGTTTCAAGGAATATTTGATAATGTAACAGTGGTGCATGTTTGTCATTCTTTTAATGTGGAGGGCCATTTACATGTTTTTGGGAAAGATAGTAAAATAGTTATTTTAATTTTAAATTGGTTTAATGGTTGAGTGTTGAGGCTTTCATTTTATTAATAGATAGTATAATTTTGAAATGAGTATTGATTGTCGACTTATTAGAGTTTTTGCTTATTTATAAAGATCAAATCTAGAAGAGTTATGGCATAAGTTTTAGTAAATTCTATAGATGTAGATGTTTTGAGGTTATATTGTTTTCATTGAAGATTTTGAATGTTTATCTTCTGTATGGTTGAATATGATAGTAGTCATGCATAGATTTGTATAAATTATGGAGAGATTTCAATTTTTTTTTGGTTTGTCACCGTGCACAAAAGTTTTTTGTTTTGGTTTTGAAGTGTTGTTGGACAAATCGGTAAGCAAATATTTTTTGGTTAAAATTGATATCAGACCTAGGGTTTATGTTTTGCTTTCATTTATGATGAATTATTAAGTAATTTTATAGATAAATAAATGAGTTTGGAAGTAATAATGGCATGGACCACAAAAAATATTTAAGGAATTCAGTGCATGCAATCTTAAGTTACATATGTGTTATTTATTTTACATGTTGTATGTTAAGGTTATTAAAAGATATATATGGTAAAGGGTTAGTATTTTCATGTATGTTTACATGCATGAAATTATTTTCATTGAAAATAATTACAAGCTTCTTGTGCATTGATATTTCATTTCATATATATTCATGATTTGAAAATATTTGATTTTGTGAAAATCGTGAAAGTGTTTTTATCTCAGTTTAGTTATTTGTTATGGATTTGATACTTCATCTGAAGGCTTGGGATGTAGTTTTAGTATAATTATTTAAGGTTTATATTTATGAGTCTTGAAATGATTATATAAATTTGAACAACTTAGTTATTTTGTTGAAATATGTTCAGTTGACAAAACATATTTATGGATATTTGTGTTCTTAAAATGCATTGGGTGGTTTTAGTCATAATTATTGTTGTCATTTTAAAAGAAAGTGGATAAGTATGAATTTTTTTTTAAGAACAAAATTCAAAATTGAATCAATGGTTTTTTATTTGAATATAGATATTGAAGTTAAGGTGCCCTGACACTTCTCATCTAAAATATGTATAAGGCATTATATTGGAAGAAGGTAATGATGATTTAATAGATGCATCCATATATAAATTTTGTGTCATTTAATTAAATATATCAGTTCATGATTCATTTTAAATTAATGTGTTGAAAAGATCTATAGTTCTATTTTTAGAAGGTTTAAGAATGATGCACTGAAAATAAAATTCATAAGATTTACAAAACTTATAAGATAAAATGATGATGATTATAGATTGAGAGTTTAATTTAGACTAAACATTGTCACTTGTGGTTGGAATAGTGTGATAAATTTCAATTTATGATATAGTTTAAATTTCATATATTAAGTTATTATAGCCTTCAATTTTATTTATTTGGATACTTGTTTCCCAATCTTAGATTTTGTTGATATATTTTAGATTGTCCATTATGTCTAAGTGGGACCAACCAGGTTCAGTAAGGAATAATGATAATAGGGGATGGGGATAGAGTTATAATAGTGATACAAACTAACCCATCCAAGGTTTTTATAGGAGTGGTTTTCATGTAAGAAACTTTTTCCCTAGATTTTATAGAGGGATAAGGATGTCTATTCACTTCGATGTTTTTGACCCTGAATTTTGAGACATTTTAAGTAATTTTCCTACTAATATAACTAATAGGGGTTATAGAGTTAACAAGGATTTATTTGGATATATATTTGGAGCTCATACACCTTCCCAAAGTAGTTAATTTCACTGTTTAGATCATAATCCATAATAATTACCTCAGTAACCCCCTAATATTGAAAAGATCAAACCAATTATTGATCCTTTGCCTAAAAATCAATCCACATAGCTAGAAATAGAAACTTCTAATGTTAAATATCTTAGGAACATGGCCATTCTTTTTTATGCACCTTCCCCTTCTCATGTAGATCTTGCTAAAAATTTTAAGAGGTTGAATCTAGCTAGTACCCATAATGAGCCTCTCTTAAGATCTAAAAGGTTGAATTCAGGAGTTTAGGATTATGTTGATAGAAGGAAAATGATAGACATCCCACCTTCCAAAAGTAGTGCAAAAAATAAGACTACTAAAAGTTAATCTGAGCTAGAGACAACAAGGGTAGTAAGAATGTTGAAGAAAATCAAGTTGGAGATTGATGATAACACCATGGATTTGAAGATGAGATTAGTGTTATTTCTTACTACTGAGATGGAATAAAAAAAAATTCTTCATGAACAAGACAAACATGTGATTGAAGTGTTATCAGATTCATAGGATTATTGGATGTCCAAGGGATAAATTATGTTTTAGTGCTGACATTTCATGCTAGAACTTGATATTTTAGTTTGATACTTTGATTTGTAGACTTTGATAAATTTTGATAATTTTAAAAATACAATAATTTTAGAGTTATAATACATAATTATATATGCTTAATTTAATTAATATGCATTATGGATTAATATGAATAGAATTTATCAATTTTTGACATATTTATTTTATGATTAAAATGTGTATTTTATTATATTATTAATTAATATGGATCCCCACCCATTTAAATTAGTACCCTGATCTATATTTTTAAATAACTTGATCGATTAAGGCTATATTTAATCTTAATTAAAAAAATTCCTTTACCAATTATAGTTTATAATTAATTGACTTTATTAAAAGTCAATTAGTTAATATAAACTAATAACTAACTAAAGTTAGTTATAACATACTTTGTAACTAAGTTTGAAGGTATAAGAAGAGATCAAAGACTCATTTTAAGATAGAACAACAAGTACTGAGGACTTAGACATTATTTGAAGTCAATCATTCACCTTTCTTCTTTCTATGTAACTTCTTAAAGATAGTACAACTTTTGAAGATAGATCTAATGGTACTTTATCTGATGGTTGAGTAGTTGCTTATGAAACACAAGTATATCTATCTTTATTTATTATTTAGTATTCATTAATCTAAAGTTTTATAAGCTTAACATATTTTGATGATTGCTATTTTTAGTCCTATGCAAATATTCCAAGTATTACACATGAATAATGATAAACATTTTGCTATTTTACAATTGATTTATTTTGATTGTAAAGTTATCTTTCAAGTTTTTATAAAGGAAGAATGTTGGTTTTATCAATAAATTTATCCTTTTTAAGGTAAGTAGATTCTCCTTTTAAGAATCACA
The DNA here is from genome assembly GCA_037957365.1 of Torreya grandis. Lineage (NCBI taxonomy): Eukaryota > Viridiplantae > Streptophyta > Pinopsida > Cupressales > Taxaceae > Torreya > Torreya grandis. Next base: position 1,094,546 of record JARHVA010005024.1, read on the forward strand.
TACTATTTGTAATTTATTTGACTTTAACTTAAATATAATTAAATGTTTCAATTTTCTTCTAAATTAGATTTTTGTTTATGTTTTAGGTTATCTTAATTTTAATTTTAATCATTAGTTTATATCTATTTTAATTAGTTTCTTATTTAGATTTTTTTCTTCTTTTAGATAATGATTAATGTTTCTTATTTTACTATTTTTTTTATTTTCATTTAAATTGTAGAATCTTTTAAGTTTTTACACTTAATCTTTTTAGTTCACTTCATTTTATTTTTTGTTTCATAGATTAATTATTAAATAGTTTAGTTCATTGTTTATCTTTGTTCAAGTTTAATGTTCTTTGTCTTTATTTAATCCTTTAGTTTAAATAGTTATCTTAATCAGAGTTATTAAATTTAGTTTTTTTATTAATAATCTTTCTATTCTTTTAAATTTAGTCATTTGATAATTATTTCATAGCTTAATACTTGTTATTCCCTTTATTTTATTTTTAGATCTTATTTTAACTAGTTTCTAGTTTTGTTCAAGGTTTTAAATTAATAGATTTTTCTTACTTAGATTTATATTAATATTTTTTTCTTTGTTGTTATTTTATTTCTATTAGTTTTTATTTTAGTTTAGTTTGATATTCTAATTTTTTCCCTTTTAAAATTTGTATTAGTTTGTTCTTATAGATTAGTAGTTTGTTTTCCTAGTTGGTGGTTCTCTTAGTTTATTTGTCTTTTTCTTTCAATTTTGTGTCTTTCTTATATTATTTTCGTAGTTTTCTTTAAGTATAGTTGTGTGCTTTTCTTAGTTTATTTTAGTTGATCATTTGTTATCTCTCTCTTTTATTATGAGTTCATTCCTCTTCTCCTTTCTTTGATTTACCTTTTTCTCTTTCTATCATCTTCTAGAATTAATTAGAGAATAATATAATAGAAGTGAAATTTCATTGAATATATGAATACTTACTGAGTTAGATTTCTATTCTTCAAGAGACTAACTCATAGGTTTTTTTATTAAAAAAAAATTATAGATTTTTATCTTAACTAATTCATGATTTGATAAATGGATTTTTAATTATTATAATAAAATAAGTTTATTTGATAACTTGTTGATTATTTCTTAGAATTTATAATAAAACACCCTCACATCTCTAAAATCTTATATGAACCATTAGAAACCACAATTAGACTAGTATAATTCCAACTTGACCTTCATGATAGGAGAAAGGGTTGATTCATTGATGGTATAAATTTCATCATCAACAAATTTGGTGACTCCATTAGGGTAATCATTCATAAATTTAAATTGTTTTAAGTTTTTTTTTCTTCCTACTAATTGTTCTTGAAGGTCAACAACCTCTTATTATTCAAATTTTTTAGATTTAGAAGATGATCAAGTTGATGTTGATTTCAATCTAACATGTTATACATTGTATAATCATCCTAAAAATCTTCATCAAGTTATTGAAGTCATAAATTGAGAAGAAGAGATTACAAAATTTAAAATTGATTGGTATTCAAATCTTACATGTGAGACTTAACATAATATTCTGAATTCAAATGGCAGAATTCAAAATAATAGAGATAGAGTTTTAGCCGCTAATCCTAGGCCTAAAACTCATTTTTTTCTAATTCATTACCATTTGATGATTTTATTATGATTGATAAAAATACTATTACAAATATTTATTTAAAACAAGAACATCAGGTTCAAGATAATCACTTTGTTTAGGTAGAAATTGTTGAAACTTCCAATGGGAGATCAACTAGTGGGAAATCAACTAGTGGGAGAACCACTAGTACAAGAGTGAGGATTAGAGGATCTACTTCATGGGTTATAAAATAATAGAGAAAAAGATAATCTCACTGAAGGTGAAGGTGAAGGTCAAATATTTATAGCACCATGGATTTATGTTAATCCAATTTATGTCATAAATCATCCTAATAAGTTACCTTCTCTTAAAGGATTGAATATACAAAATTTTCTAGTACTATTGGAGAATCTTGAGAAGATCACTTAGAATATTTTAGATTATTTTGTGATACTCTTTAAATAACTAATGCAAATATTTTTTTAAGAGTTTTTTGTCCAAACATTAAAAGGAAAATCTTATCAATAATTTGTTAGTCTACTTGATAAAGTTATTGATAATTAGAGAAATGTAGAGGATGAGTTAGAATTATATTTTGGAAAAACAAAGAAGATTTTGATTTAGTTAATGATATTTTGAATATTTCTTTATATCTCAGTGAGACCGTGTATCTTTTTATTGCTAGATTCACCAAGCTATGTTAAAATATCCTAGGTGATCTTAGACCTTCAAAAAAAATATCTAAACTTTATCTTTGAAATGTTTTACTTTAAAAATATAAAATGTCTTTAGAAGATAAGGATATTATAGAATATGATAAAACTATAAGATTTTTTATTAAATATGAAAATAAACTTAAGCATATTGGTTTTAAAGCTAAGTCTTTTACATGCTTAAATTTAAATAATTTAGAAATATTAAAGGCAATACAAAGTCTAGGTAATGAGTTGGTCGCTATTAAAAAACAACTTAATAATAAACCTTATTCCTCAAATAGAAATAATAAAGAAGATAAAAATGATTTTATTATTTATTATTGTATCATTTGTGAACTTGATCATAATCTTGACATATGTTAAGTTATTAAATTCAAGAAATATTTTCAAAATAAAGATAAAATTATTGAAGATTTAGCATATAATATAAACACACTTGATGATCCCTCAGAAAATGAGAATGTTTATGTTATAAATACTAGTAATAAAGATTATAATTCTACACAAAATAATAAAACAACAAAAGATAAATTTTATTCAAATAATAAATTTAAATCAGCTCAAAATAATGTTAATAATTATAATGATAATGTTGCACAAAATAATGTATCTGTAACTAGATATAATAAAATTCAATATCAACATTATAAATATAAAAAAATTAGACAAACTGATGCTAAGACTTATAATATAATTGATGACTTATCAATAATTAAATTTTATTTATCTTTTCTACAAGAAACTAGTCTTCTAGGATAGCTTGATAAGATTAATGAAGTAGTGAAAAATCTTAGAGCTGATGTAAGTTTGAAAGAATAAAATTTTGAACACATTTATGCCAAATATTTTGACCCCCTACTAATTATATTTTCACTTTCTATGTCATAGTCAATATTTCTAATAAAATAATTCATAATTATATTTTAGACACAAGTGCTTCAACGAATATCATGCCTAAATGCATTGCAGATACATTGGGTATATCTTATGAAGTAGATCATAACAAACTTATTGGTTTAGAGGCTAAACAAACTAAGAATTATCGTAAGTTTCATGACATAGTTATTAAAATTATGTAGAATGAACATATTAAATGTATGACTAATATTCAAGTGTTGAATAATCCTAGTAATTATGTTATATTTTAAAGAAATGATTGGTCTAAATCCATATGATATTTCATTGGAAAAGATATAACATGGGTTCCTATTAATAATGAGATTACATTTATTAAGAGAAGATTTTTATGATACCCTAATTGAATCACCTTTTTCATCTAATATTTCTTACATTGAAATTAGTATTAAAACTTATGAATTAATGAATGTAGATGAAACCAAAAAATTATCATGAAGAAATATTTAAAAAGAATATTTTATGGTCTTTTTACTTTGATGAAACTTGCTCTCAACAAGGTAATGGTGCTGAATTTTTTTTGATATCTCGTATTAGTAAAATATTTCATTATGCTTTCAAATTATATTTTTTTAAAACTAATAATACAATAGAATTTCAGCCATTATATTTAGGGTTAGAAAAGGCCATAGAATTGAATGTTAATCATTTAGAAGTTTTTGGAGATTTAGAGATAGTAATAAGACAAGTTTGTAACACTTATAAGACTAATCAAACTCATTTGCATCATTATACACAAAAGTTTTGATCATTACTTGAGCATTTTGAAGCTTTCAATATCACATATATTCTTAGGAAATTCAATGTTATAGTTGTTAAGCTTGTGGTTTATGCTTATAATCTAACTTTGAGTGAGGTTGAACCTACTATAGATTTTTCTTTTATTAAAATCTTTCATTCTAAGGTTCCTGATTTAAATGAAAGTTGGCCTATGTTTAGTTGTGATGAGCATATATATTTATTCTTTAAAGTAAATTATTTTGATCATGATGACTATGTACTAAATTATGATGATTATTTTCAGTTAAGTACTAGCATATTACTTACTGGATTGGTAATCCTTGAATCCATGTTTTCACCCAACAATCAACCAAAAACCTCTAAACTAAAAGATCCATCAAAAAGAATTATAGGTGAAACCACTCCTATAAATTTAATAACTGAAAAGGATCTTAACTATATTTATTTAGGAATTTATGTGACTAAAAATGAGAAGGTTAATTTCATTAAATTATTTAAAGAGCTTATTTATATCTTTACATGGTCATACTCTTATCACTCTAGAGAGCACCCTGCTTGAAGATATGTAAAACACATCTTCTCTCCAATTAATATAATTAAAAATTCTCAGAGTGTGGGTGACTCTGTATTGAGAGGAACTTATAGAGAGGGATAGTTCCCTTAAGATTTATCTTTAAAAACTACACTATTTTGATTTTTTTGGATGAAAAAAAAGAAGGAAATTGAAATGAAAAATCCTATCTAATGGGGTGATGCACCTGAGTGATTGATATTCTCTAAAAGCTTTATTGAAACTAATTAAGACACACATATGAATCAAAATAAATTATTTAGTAAATCTTAAACATAAATGTTTCAAAATAAGCCCTGAAAGAAGCTTGCAAAGTAAATTATATTCCTAGCTCTTCAAATGAATTATAGAGGATGAAATTTTTACAGTAAATGTGGAAAGAAGATTAAAAAAGGAGATTTAAATCTAAATTATATATAATGGTACAAAATCAAAAAATAAATTATATTCTATTAAAAAACTCATATGCAAAAGATTTACTTTATTGATAAATGATGTTAATTATAATTTCTATCTGCTTTAAGAATTTAAAAAAAATGGATTCAAAAAGCCAATATATAAGTCTAAAACTTTAACTAAAGCCAAAATAGCATGAAAAATAGAAGGATTAGTCTTATTTGAGTTAAAATAAGACAAATATTTTTAAAATATTAAATAAAAGCTTTGAAATCTTCTAATTTCAAAAATTGTATGTTCTTTATTTTTGGCATAGAATTGAGAAGTGGTGGACCCATGCTGACTTATCAACCTTCCTTGCATGAAAAAAATGCCATAAATTGAAAGATAAATTCATATTTTAAGTTATTTAAGTTATTAAAATTATTTATCTTTCATGAAAATTATGAGAGATGCATGAAACTAATCAAAGTAGTCAATCGAAGAGATTTGACCCTTAAGGATTAGTTAACTCAACTTGAGCTCAACTTGCATGAATTAAAACTTGCAGATTAACTTTAGAATGATATACATAATTAAAAAACATATATTCCATGTGGTGACTCTAAAATTAATTTATTTTATAAATTTTTAATACCATTTTTTACCTTCTTGATTGACAAATTAAGCCTATTAGGCCAATTAAGCCTAATAACATATCTTCTAATATTTTGACTCCATTAAACCTACAACAAGATGACATGAAACCTAAAAAAATAATTAAATATACATATAAAAACTTTTATCATCACAAGATATTTTATTTTTATGAGAAACCACTCGTCATTCAATCAACAGGATTGACTAAGCCTATTTTGCTCCATTTTTCTGCAAACTGATCATTTTGATTGAGCTTGTTTGGACACTTTTGAGATTATTTATGGACAAAATAAAATTTTAGGATGAATAAAAAGTCTTAATATTTTATCTTAATTTATTATATTTCATTTAAATATCTTATACTTTATTTTACATGTTTTCCACTAAAAATATGATTTCTACTCTCATTTGTACATCTCCACGCATAAAATTGACATTTATGGTATCTTATATGAGTTTAATTTAAATTTGAGAATTTTTTAGGTTTATCCAAGATGATTTTATGAAAACAAAATCAAGTTTTTATAAAACTAATTTTTTGAGGGTTTAGACAGGCTTTGAAGCTGAATCTTCAAAATGATTATTCATGAAGTACATACCTCTAAATACAAAAAAAAATTAATTTATGTATATAAAATTTACCTTCATAATATCCTTGAAAATTTTGGATTTTCATGTAAAATATATAAAAATTTACCATGTGGAGAAATATGCCTGTGGGGTTTTGACTACATTCTGAGCTGCCTATACTCTTAATGATTATTCATAAATCAAAACCATTAAAATGGTATCAATTTTTTTTATTAATTATAATTAAATAATATTACTCAAAATATATTAATATAGTTCATCCAAACTCCACACGTGGTGAAATATATGAGCATCTAAATAAGAGGCTTGGAAGGGTGTCTAGAATTAAAAAAATAAAAAATCACCAAAATAAAAATAAATATTCACATTCTTCTCAATACTTAAAAAAATCATAATGGGGTCTATACTATGCTATAAAAACACTTTAAAAGCACATTTTTCTTTAAAAGTCAAAAAATCCCTTTTTGGCCTATATGTTTATTTGATTGCATAAGCTTGTATGAGCATAGTTTGATTAAAATTTAGAGTTTTAAAACTTTTAAAAGGTATAATTATGATTTAAAAATATTATTTTATGATCTTTACAAATTTACCTAGATTTAGAAACCTCTGTGGCACTCCAGAATGATGTCTGCTCTAATGGTGATCTCCAATGGACATGCTAAGGAATATTACAAAGAGAAAAATATCTCCAATCATACAATGGCCATAAAAAAAAATTAAAATATTTTCTAACCCATAATGACTTTGTGTAAAAAATTTGAGGTCTTGAAACCACCTATACCTCCCAAAATATTCAATTTTCTCCCAAAATTGATCCGTGTGTATAGATTATCTGCATATTTGGACTTGAAAATGCTCTTTTGAAATGCATATTTACAATCTATTTTTTACCAAAATTAATAATTTTTAGGCCATAATTCCTTGGTTTGACCAACTTTAAAAAGATATTGGTGATATTTAAGAAAGTTTCAAATGATAGGGATAGTAATTCGACTTTGACAGGGCAAATTAATAACAATTTTGATGAATTTTAGTGGATGACCATCCTACTATTAAAAAAATTCAAAAACTCTAATAAGGATAGACTTTGATATACACTAAATATTAGAAGATATTTTGTGGACAAAGATATAAATAAGACAACAAATATGTGCACCTATACACTTAGAGGAAAGGATAACAACAACATAGAAAGGAAAAAACAACTGCTGAAAGCATGTGTAGATATGCACTTATAATAGAATGCCTTTTGGTTTGATGAATGTAGAAGTTAATTTTCAAAGGGCTATTCATATGGCTTTTGATGACTTACTAGGAATATTTATTCAAGTCTATTTAGATTATCTCACCATTCATTCTAAAAAGAGAAAAAAATATTTATACCATCTTCATGAAGTATTCACAAAATGTATAAAGTTTGGCATTTATTTAAATCCCAAGATGTCTAATTTTGGTGTGACTGAGGGTAAGTTGTTAGGACACATAATTTTTAAGGAAGGTATTTCTATTGACCTTAAACATGTTGAAGTAATTAAAAAACTTCCTCCTCCCAAAAATCAATCAAGTTTAAGGTCTTTATTTGGTAAGATTAATTTTGTTAGAAAATTCATTTCTAATTTTATGGACAAATCTAATCCTTTATAATTATTACCTAAGAAAGATAAAACATATATTTGGGATGAAAATATTGAATTAGCTTTAAATTCTATTAAAAATCTAATTACAAGAACTATCAATTCTAAACCTAATTTGAATAAATCATTTACTATTTATGTTAATGGTACTAAAAAGGTTGTAGGAGCTGTAATAACTCAAGAATATGAAAATAATGAAGAGAAATTAATTAGTTATATGAGACAAGTTTTAAAAGATATAGAAACTAGGTACCCCCTTATTGCAGAATTCATTTTCTCACTTGTTTTCTCTTTGATTAAATTTCAATATTTATTAATCAAAAACATAGTTTTTGTGCCATGTAATGTACTTATTTTGTCATATCATTTTAAAAAATCAATTATTCAAGGAAGGCTTGCTAAGTGGATCTTATGCATCTAAGAATTTTATCTTGAATTTAAAACTTCTAAAACTATTAAAGGTGATGAACTAGAAAAATACTTAGCCTAAAATACTACCTTAGATATTAATGTTTTGGATTTATTAGTTGACAAAAATTTAAATGCAAAAACACACTTAAAACCACGAAAGTTGTTAAATTTTCTAAAAATTTTAAGTTTTGTCTTGAAATGAATGAATGGGATTGTTTATTAGCTAAAGATAATTGGTATCATAATTTAGTTTATTATTTTCAAAATCAATTTTGTCTTAATAACTTAAATAAGAAAGAAAGACATTCTTTAAGACCAAAAGCATTAAATTCTTGTTTATTAGATTTTTTTGTTTTATTGTAATTGGGATGAAATTTTGTTATGATGTCTTATGCATAATCAAAATTAGAAAGTTCTTAGAGGTTGTCATGAAAGAAATTGTGGTGGAAATTATGCTACAAAAACAACTTAAAAGATTTCAAGAGCTAGTTATTATTGGCCTACTCTATTTCAAGGTGTTTATAAGTTAGTTCATTCTTGTATGCCTTGTCAACTATTTACTAAAAAGGATAAATTACATGTAATGCCTTTAAATCTAGCTAATTTTTTTTTAAAAATTACAAAATGGGAAATTAAACTTATTTTAGATATTCATCCACCTTCATTTATAGGTCATAGATATATTTTGATAGCTATGTATTATTTCACCAAGTGGCCTAAGGCCAAAACACTCAAAAATTTAGTAACATGTGCAGTAATTTATTTTCTAAAAAATCAAACTTTCTCTAGATTCAAAGTTCTATATGAGATTATTTTAGATAATAGACCTTAATTCATTTCAAATAAATTCTTAAAATTCCTAAGAAATTATTCTCTTATTTCAAGTCATTCGTATATGTATTATCTACAAGGAAATGACCAAAATGATTCTATAAATAAAAATCTGATTTCTATTATGAAGAAACTAATTTGTGATAACAAATGAAATTGGCATCTTAATTTTTTTAAACATTATGGGCTGATAGGACTATTGTTAAGGTAGAAACTTGTTATTCACCTTTCATGTTTGCCTATGGGTTTGAAGCTACTTTACCAATAGAACTTTATATTTCTTCAACTAGGACTGATTTACAATATATAGATAAGGATACAAATTTAATTGAACAAAGGTTTCATGATTTATTAGATCTTGATGAATCCAAAGTAACAACAATGTAGAAATTAGAAAAGTCTAAGCAAAAATTAAAGAAATTTTTTGATAAAAAAACTTCTAGTAAAATTTTTAATGTTGATGACTTAGTTTTATATTGGGACAAAGCCCATGAGGACCCTAGAAAACATCATAAGTTTGATACATTATGTCTTGGACCTTACATAATTTTCATAGTTCTTAGAAATGATGCATTTCATTTTAAGGATCTTATAGGAAATTAGTTGTATTATTCAATAAACAATCATCACCTTAAATTATTTCATGATTAGTTATCATTATATTACTCTTTTACTTTGTTTTTTTTTTTTTTGGTTTGTTTTTCATTTCTTTTGTTTCATTATTTGGTTTTTTATTCTATTTTCATCTCATGTTTTGTTTTTCTATATTTTTCTTTTTAAATGATCAATAAAACGTCGTGGATGGAAAATATCACATTATGAATGAAGAATTCAAGGAAGATATGAAAGTGTTGTATCATTCATTTTTAGAAATTACTCTTATAAATTTAGTTTTCCATGATAAATAAATAATATGGCTGAGTTGTGTTTTGTTGTTATAGTATTACTTTATTTTCATATTTTATGCTTAAGGCATTTGTAATTGATTATATATCCAAACCAAACTTCCTTGTTATTCATTTTATTTTCTTCATGCCAAACTAGTCGAACAACCCATCCCTTGCTAAATTCATCATTTAAAGGGTTTGTGCTTAGCTACTTGAGAAATGATTTTCTTAGATCACACTCTCAAGATAAAATTTGTTTTATCTGATAGGTAATTTGTTACTACTCAAATTTATTTCATAAAATTGACTAGTAAGGTAGCTAATGTTATGCCTATTTTGTACACCCCCCAAATTTTTCAAAATCAATACTTGCTGCCATAGAGATGATCTTGTCATGAAACCTAAAACTATGTTTTTGATTAATTAAGGTGGCAAACCAGGGGCTGAACCCTATACAGTCAAAAAAGATAAGAAGGTTGGCAAACAAAAGATGTTAGCACCATGAACCAACAGCATAGCTGATGAAACAAAGTCAAAAGCAAAACAAAACATTGGAAAGACTAGAGTCAAAAAGGATGAAACTACATAACTATAGAATTAATAAGATCTTTAAGATTCTCATTGTCTGCATTGTCAGCATTCCCTAGATTACCCACCACTTCCAACATAGTCATATTTAATAGAATGTTATTTCAAAGGCCTTTGGTGATTGACCTTTTATAGCTTTTGAATGCAGACCTTCAAGGCCCCAATATCTATTTTCCAATCATACACATTCTCTGAACCCTCACCAGCTTCTTCTACATGCATCTTCTCCTTATTATCAGTAGTTCCCCTAGAATCAACACCCTGCTCTTCAATGACCTCAAAAACCTGAGAAGCCTATTTCCCACCAATTTCTTTCAAAATTTCTTAAATTTTTGGCTCTTCATAACCCAATTACCACCTTGAGCTTCGAACAAGTAACAAGCCCTCGATTCCATTTACACTGAATGTAGATGTGAAGGCTCATTTTACAAAATGGCCCACCACGGTGACATCTACTTTCATGCTTCAAAATAATTCCCCCTTGGTTTTCATGATGTGACTCTTGCACCTCCACCTCATGATACAAGGAATTAATCATGACAATCAAGGAAGTACTAAGGTTATCATTTTCCATGATCCGTAATGGCCTTCTCCCTGTGGACCGCCTTTGAAAGCTATCTTCATCATTAATGTGCATCATTCATGCTCCATCATCTCCTTCTAAATGATCTCTCTAATGTTTGGGGGTATATGAGCCCCTTGTCACCATACCCTCCATCTTGAGAATTGCTGACCAAGGTTGGCACAAGCATTAGCGACCCTGTTACCTTCTCTATAGGTGTGGGTAATCTCAACTTCGGAAAACTTTTGTAAAAGAAACTGGATGTTCGTAATGATGTCTTTTAGATGGATACCAACATTAGATGCTTTATTAACGGAATCTATGACCAACTTAGAATCTCCTTGAATATTCAAATTTCTAATTCGTATGGATATAGCTAACTTTAATTCCCAAAGTAAGGCCATAGCTTCAGCATAGTTATTGCTCTGGCAACCCATGCCACTAGCATAAACAACAGACATCCCTCCTTTTTCGTTTCTTATTATTCATCCTCCACTTGCTTTACCACTCAACTTAGATGCCCCATTCAAAATTGAGTTTCATCCAATTGGGTTTAGGTGGTATCCATTTAGTATGAAGTCTCTGAAGAATATTGGAATTATCATGCCCAAGGATAAGGTTTAAAACCTTCCATTTGGCTACAATTTGACTTTCAAATTCAGATAGGGGTTTCTTTGCAACACTAATATGAGCTATTGTAACACTTTTCAAGATGGTCCTAACAAAGGAGTTAAACACTTGAGCAGCATTTCTAGCAGTGTCCCTAAAATTTTTGTGATTTCACTCTTTCCATAAAGTCTAGCTCAAGCATGGTAGAGATTGCTTCCATAATTCCTTAATCTAGGGATGTGTGAAGGTTGAGTTCCAACTAAGAATTACTTCTTTAAGGTCAAAATTTCAAATCCATTTAATGCTAAAGTTGTTAAGTATTGTGCTCCATAAATCCCAGGTAAACTCACAGTGTATGAATAGGTGTGAAACTGATTCCTCTCTAGAACCACACAAAAAACATCTATTGACCAAAGTAAACCCCCTCTTTTGAAGGTTGTCTTGAGTAAGGATTTTGTTATGGGTAGTAGCCTACCAAAAAAAGTTAATCTTTGGAATGAGTTCATGATTCCAAACCTTTTTCCATACCTCCTTATTTTGAGCTTCAAGTGTAAGCAGATGATAGGCAAATTTGACAGAAAATAATCCATTCTTATCCGGCCACCAATATTGTTCATCCTCTTGAGGGAAGAGTGGGATTCTGATCTCTTGAACACATTGTTGGATCTCCCAAATTCTTGAGATAAGCTCAGGCCTATGCACACAACAATCCAAAAGGTTTTTCCAGCTCCTTATCCCATTGTTATTTTCTATATAATCACTAACCCTATCACCAAAGAACTGAGTAGTCAGGTCTATACTTTCTCCATAGTTTCCTTGGGAGATGAGAGGCTTGTCCCTTAACCAATTATCCTCCCAAAATTTAATCTACCAGCCATTTCCAAGCTTCCACCTAATTCATTGTTTGAGAAGACTTCTACTTTTTAGCATTTTATTCCATATCATAGACCCCTAGAGTAATCTCACCTATTAAATAAAGTTGGAATCATCAATGCTATGCATGTATTTGGCATACATTATTTCCCCCCACTCACTATTGTTGTGAATCAGATTCTAACTTTTGAGAGGAGGGCTTTATTCATTTTCCTGATGGATCTTATATTAAGTCCACCATGAGATTTTGGGAGACACACTTTTTCCCATCTGACTAAAGACATTCTCTATTTGTCTTCCACTCCCATCCATAAAAAATTCCTTTGGATCTATTCTAGCTTTTCAGCAAAATACGTAGGAATTTTAAAAAGAGACATGAAGTAGTAGGAATACCTTGTAAGGATGCCTGAAGAAGTTACAGCTTAACTGCACTACTAAGTAGTTTCCCCTTCCACTCAAGAAGTTTCCTCTATGTACTTTCCACAATACCATTCCAAAAACCTGAAGATACCTCTTTGACTGAGAGTGGGAGACCTAGGTAGGTAGCTGGTAGGCCAGCCTCAACACAATCTAAGATATCAATGATTATATGTCTAAGTTCATTGGGAGTGTTGAAGAAGTACACATTGCTTTTCTAGAAATTTATTCTTTGTCCTGAGTCTCTGGCATAATCATTAAGTATATTCTTCCATCTTCTAGCTTTGATCACTGATGGGATGCTAAATAAGATGGTATCATCCATAAACTATTGTATAACCATAGGATGAGGGGAAGAGGTAGATTTGATGCCTACTAGATTTTTTGAAACTATATCAGCTTGTATGTATCTTCCCAGTGTCTCAGCCATAATGATGAATAAGTATGGGGAGAGAGGTGTCTCCCTGATGAATTCCTCTCAAGGAGGAGAAAAACCCTCTAGGAACACCATTAACTAGCACTGAGAATTTAGCAAAAGAGACCACATTCCATAATAAACAAGACAATTTATCATCAAACCCTATTAATTGATAGTATTTTTAGATGCATCTTTGATTATGAAATAATAATGATTGATTGATAAATTTTTATTTATGTTTATAAGTGGTTTTGAAAAGTATGATGGATTAATGAATAAAATATGCATATATATAGTTATGTGTGATAAGTTATTTTGATGATTTAGTTCAATTTGTGATAGTTTCAGTTAGAAAATACATTACTAGTTTAGATAGATTGTAATGGTTTTTATCTTCATAATTGATATGATTCATGATTCAGTATAGACAATGGCAATATGAATTTTTGAAAAACATTACATTTGAAATTAATACATTTGAAAACCATTTAGAAGATATATATTTCATGTATGGTTTGGTTTCATTCACTACTGATGACATAATGGTTATTTGAAGAACTTAAATGCTTAAGTTGATATTATATTTCATCTAGATTTGAGCCTTGTTCTTTTATATGATGATCTTGTTGCTTGAATACATGGTTAAGATCATTATTACATAGTTGATATTTTAAGTCTTAGTCATCTTAATATTTGAATAAGTATTCAAATTTGGTGAATATAGCATTAAGGTATACACACTATTCTTCATATATCATTGGGTATAGACTTATAAATTTGGCTATCAACCAAGTCCCATTACAGTTTTCATGAAGAAAAGTATCAATATTATAAGGAATATTTTGATCTTTAAGAAGATTTCATTTATGTTCAATTATTTAAGTCCAAAGGGGCCTATCATAATTTTTATGACACAATTTATAAACCATGATAATAAGTCATTGATAACTGTAAATTTATTAGGTTTTTTCATGAGGTTTGCATAATTCACTAAGTGTTAAGGTCCCTTTTTATTGATCGTGAAACATATTTAATTAACATTTGATTTGGCTGAGTTGGAAATTAGTTGGCATTTTGATCTATTATGGTAATGTAAGTTGGCATGAACATTTAATACAGAGGTATGGTTTTGATTCTTTGAGATAATCTAGAGATTTGATAGTAAGAAAATTAATTAGAAACAACTTTTCCTTGAAAAATGGTAATTAACTAGTGACATGGTATGAATAGATATTTATGGATAAGCTTGTCAAGGTCAATAAGAAATTTATCTAGATTGCTAAGTACACAATTAGTAAATGTAAGCCAATCTAGTTTAGACTTGTCAAAAAATTGGTTATGGAGGTAAGTTGGAAAAAAAAAGTCTCAGAATTATTGATTGTTGGTTCATTCTCACAAGCTCATTTGGGGGATTAGAGCTCTACTTATTTGAGGTTGTGTAGAATTTTAGAGGTTGATAATCAAAAATGTTTTAGGAAAGTGACACCAGGTATGTTATGTAATATTGGTCTTTTTATTCATGATGATGAAAGGTTTATGGTTTTAGTAAAGGAATAGTTCTATCAAATATGTATGAGTAAAATTGGAAGTTTTTAGTGTTTTTTTAATAGTTTTAATGATGATATGTGGATAATAATGTGAAATATATACAAGTTCATCTACATGCAAACTATTTGAAAGTTAAAATGGTTTCTTTGAAGTTTTTGAGAAATATTATTTTACTATGCATGAAATAGTATATAGAGAAGTTACATGATTCTATGCATGAATTTTCAAAACCCTTTTGAACATAAATGAATATTAACCTCTAGTTTTTGGTTGATGAAAGATAAAAATTTAACTATCAAAATACAAGGCATGACTTTTCTTATTTTTGAATGATACTTTTAGAAGTTGTTTCAAGGAATATTTGATAATGTGATAGTGGTGTATGTTTGCTAGTTTTTTGATGTGGAGGGTCATTTACATGTTTTTGGGTAAGATAGTAAAATAGTTCTTTAAATTTGAAATTGGGTTAATGGTTGAGTGTTGAGGCTTTCACTTTATGAATAGATAGTACAATTTTGGCATGAGTATTGATTATCGACTTATCAAGTTTTTTGCTTATTTATAAAGATCAAATCTAGGAGAATTATGGCATAAGTTTTGGTAAATTCTTTAGATGAAGATGTTTTGAAGTTATGTTTTTTTCATTTAAGCTTTTGAATGTTTTTCTTCTATGTGGTTAAAGATGATATTAGTCATGCATAAATTTGTATAAATGATGGAAAGTTTTCAAAAAAAAAATTGTTTGTCATTGTGCACAAAAGTTGTCTGTTTTGGTTTTAAAGTGTTGTCAAACAAACTGGTAAGAAAATATTTTATGTTTGAAATTGATATCAAACCTACAATTTATGTTTTGATCTCATCTGTGATGAATTCTTAAGTACTCTCCTAGAAAAATATATAAGTGAGTTTGAAAGCAGTAATGGCATGGATCATGAAAAATATTAAAGGAATTCAGTGCATATAATCTTATGTTACATATGAGTTATTTATTCTACAAATCATATGTTAAGGTGATCAAAAATATATATGGTAAAGGGCCAATATTTTCATGTATGTTTACATGCACAAAATGACTTGCATTTAAAATAATTATAGGCTTCTTGTGTATTGAGATTTTATTTCATATATATTCATGATTTGTAAATATTTGAGTTTTTGAAAGTCATGAAGGTGTTTTTGTCTTAGTTTGGTTGTTTTTAGTGGATTTGATACTTCAAAATTAGACCAGAAAGATTGGGATGTAGTTTTAGTATAAGGATTTATGGTTGAGAGTTATGAGGCTTGAAATGAATATATAAATTTGAATAACTTGGTTGGCTATTTTGTTGAAATATGTTCAGTTGACAAAACATATTTATGGATATTTGTGTTATTAAACTACATTGGGTGGTTTTGGTCATAAGTTTTGATGTCCTTTTCAAATAAAGTGGATAAGTATGAAAATTTGTTTAAGAATACAACTCAAAATTGAAGCATGGTTTTTAATTTGAATGCAGTGTGATAAATTTTATTTTATGATATAGTTTTAGTTTAATTTATTGAGTTATTATAGCCTTCAATTTTGTTTCTCTGGACACTTATTTCATGATCTAAGATTTTTTTGTTATATTTTAGATTGTCCATTAATTATGGGTGGGACCAACTAGGTTCAGCAGGGAGTAATGATAATTGGGGATGGGGTTAAAGTTCTAACAGTGATTCAAACCAACATGTTAGAAGTTTTTATAGGGGTGGTTTATGTGTAAGAAACTTTATTCCTAGATTTCATTGAAGGACAAGGATGTCCATTCATTTGATGCTTCTAACCCTAAATTTTTGGACATTCTATGTAATTTTCATACTAATCCACCCAATAAGGGTTATATAAGTAATATAGATTTCTTTGAACATATATTTGGAGCTTTTATAACTTATCAAATCAATTCATCTCATCATTTAGATCATAATCCACAACACTTGCCTTTACAACCCCCTAATATTGAAAGGATCAAACTAATTATTGATCCTTTGCCTACAAACCAATCCACACAACTAGAAATAGAAACTACCCATGCTAAATATATTAAGAACATGGCCATTCCTTTTTATTCACCTTACCCATCTAGTTGAATCTAGCTGGTACCCATAGTGAGCCTCTCTTAAGGTCTGAAAGATTGAATTTGGAAATTTTAGATTATGCTAGTATAAGGAAAATGATAGACATCACACCTTTCAAAAGCAATATAGAAAAGAGGATTGGTGAAAGTCAATTTGAATAAATAATTTATTCTTTATGTTAATGATACTAAAAAGGCTATAGGATTTGTAATAACTCAAGAATATTAAAATAATGAAGAAAAACCAATCAATTATATGAGCCAAGTCTTAAAAGATACAAAACTAGGTACCCCCTTATTGAAAAATTTATTTTCTCACTTATTTATTCTTTGATTAAATTTCAATATTTATTAATGAGAAACAAAGTTTTTTTGCCATCTAATGTACCTATTTTTTCATATCTTTTAAAACAATCAACTATTCAAGGAAGGCTTGCTAAGTGGATCTTATGCGTCTAAGAATTTAATCTTGAATTTGAAACTTCTAAAACTATCAAAGGTGATGAACTAGCAAAATACGTAGCCTAAAATTCTACCTAAGATATTAATGTTTTAGATTTATCAATTGACAAAAAAATAATTCAAAACCACACTTAAAAACCATGAAAGTTGTTGAATTTTCTAAAAAAATTAAGTTTTATCTTGAAATGAATGAATGGGACTGTTTATTAGCTGAAGATGATTGGTATCATAATTTAGTTTATTATTTTAAAAATCAGTCTTATCTTAATAACTTAAATAAGAAAGGCATTCTTTAAGACTAAAAGCATTAATTTTTTTTATTAGATTTTTTATTTTATTGTAATCAGGATGGAGTTTTATTACGATGTCTTATGCATAATCAAAACCAGAAAGATCTTAAGGGTTGTTATGAAGGAAATTGTGATAGAAATTATGCTAAAAAAACAACTTATAATATTTTGAGAGCTGGTTATTATTGGCCTACTTAGTTTTAAAGTTCTTATAAGCTAGTTCATTTCTATATGCCTTGTCAACTATTTGTTGAAAGGGATAAACTACATCCAATGCTTTTAAATCTGTTTAATCTTGAAAAAAAAATTACAAAATGGGTCATTAAACTTATTTTATATATTCATCCATCTTCATTTATATGTCATAGACATATTTTGATAGTTACAGATTATTTCAGCAAGTGGCTTGAGGTCAAATCACTCAAAAGTTTAGTAACATGTGCAGTAATTTATTTTCTAGAAAATCAAAAAATTTATAGATTCGGAGTTCCATATGAGATTATTTTAGATAATAGACTTTAATTAATTTAAAATGAATTCTTAGAATTCTTAAGTATTCTATTATTTCCAGTCATTCATCTATGTATTATCTTCAAGGAAATGACCAAGATGAATCTATAAATAAAAATCTTGTTTCTATTATGAAGAAACTAATTTGTGATAACAAAAGAAATTGGCATCTTAAAATTTTTGAAGCATTATGGGTTGATAGGAATATTGTTAAGGTAGAAAATTGTTATTCACCTTTCATGTTAGCCTATGGGTTTGAAGCCACTTTACCAATAAAACTTTAGATTTCTTTAACTAGGACTGCTTTACAATATATAGCTGAAGATACAAATTTAATTGAATAAATATTTCATGATTTAGTAGCTCTTGATGAATCCAAAGTAACAATATTGTAGAAATTAGAAAAGACTAAACAAAAAATTTAAAAAAAAAAAAAAAAAAATTGATAAAAATGTTTCTAGTAAAAAGTTTAATGTTGATGACTTAGTTTTATATTGGGACAAAGTCCATTAGGACCCTAAAAACAATCATAAGTTTGATACATTATGGCTTGGACCTTACATAATTTCCATAGTTCTTAGAAATGAAAATTTTCATCTTAAGGATCTTATAGGAAATTGGCTATATTATTCAGTAAAAAACCATCATCATAAATTATTTCATGATTAGTTATCTTTCTATTGCTCTTTTGATTTGTTTTTTGTTTTTTGTTTTATTTTTGGTTTGTTTTTCATTTCCTTTGTTTTATTGTTTGGTTTTCTATTATGTTTCCATCTCTTATTTTTCTTTGATATACTTTTCTTTTGAAATGATCAATAAAAAGTCATGGATGGAAAATATCACATTATGAAGGAAGAATGCAAAGAAGATACGAAAGTGTTGTATCATTCATTTTTAGAAATTACTCTTAAAAATTTAGTTTTCCATGATAAATAAATATTATGGCTGAGTTATATTTTTTTGTTATAGTATTACTTCATTTTCATATTTTATGCTTAAGTCATTTGTAATTGATTGTTTATCCAACCTAAACTTCCTTGTTATTCATTTTCTTTTCTTCATGCCATGCTAGTTGAATAACCCATCCCTTGCCAAATTCATCATTTAAAGGGTTCATGATTAGCTACATGAGAAATGATTTTCCTAGATCATACCCTTCAAATAAAATTTGTTTTATTTCATAGGTAATTTTTTTCTACTCAAATTCATTTCATAAAATTGACTAGTAAGGTCACTAGTGTTATGCCTATTTTTTACACCCCCTAAAATTTTCAAAATCAATACTAGCTACCATAGAGATGATCCTATCATGAAAACTAAAACTATGTCAGAGACCTTATTAATTGAAAGTATTTTTAGATGCATCTTTGATTATGAAATAATAATGATTGATTGATATAATTTTATTTATGTTTCTAAGTGGTTTTGAAAATCATGATGGATTAATGAATAAAATATGCATATATAGTTGTGTGTGATAAGTTATTTTGATGATTTAGTTCAATTTGATATAGTTTCAATTAGAAAATGCATTACTAATTTAGATAGATTGTAATGGTTTTTTATCTTCACAGTTGATATGATTCATGATTCAGTATAGACAATGGTGATATAACTTTTTGAAAAACATTACATTCAAAATTGATACATTTGAAAACTATTCAGAAGATATGCATTTGATGTATGGTTTGGTTTCATTCACTATTGATGATATAATGGTTATTTGAAGAACTTAAGTGCTTAAGTTTATATTTTATTTCATCTAGATTTCAGCCTTGTTCTTTTATATGATGATCTTGTTGCTTGAATACATGGTTAAGATCATTATTACATAGTTGATATTCTAAGTCTTAGTCATCTTAATATTTGAATAAATATTCAAATTTGGTGAATATAGCATTAAGGTATACACTCAATTCTTCATATATAATTAGGCATAGACTTATAAATTTGGCTATCAACCATTGGACTTGTTTATGAAAAAAATATCAATATTATAAGGAAAATTTTGATCTTTAAGAAGCTTTCATTTATGTTCAATTATTTAAGTCTAAAAGGGCCTATCATAATTTACATGACACAATTCTAAACCATAATAATAAGTCATTGATAATTGTAAATGCATTAGGTTTTTCATGAGGTTTGCATAATCCACTAAGTGTCAAGGTCCCTTTTCATTGATCGTGAAACATATTCAATGAATGTATGATTTGGTTGAGTTGGAAATTAGTTGGTATGAGAATTGAATACGGAGTTATGGTTTTGATGATTTGAGATAATCTAGAGTTTTGGAAGTAAGGAAATTAATTAGAATTGGCCTTTCCTTGAAAAATGGTAATTAACTAGTGACATGGTGTGAATAGACATTTATGTATAATCTTGTCAAGGTCGATAAGAAATTTAGCCAGATTGCTAAGTGAGAAATTAGTAAATGTAAGCCAATCTAATTTATACTTATCAAAAAATTGGTTACAGAGGTAAGTTGGCAAAAAAAGTCTCAAAATTCTTGATTCTTGGTTCATTCTCACAAGCTCATTTGGGAGAGCAGAGCTCTACTTATTTGAGGTTGTGTATAAGTTTGGAGCTTGATAATAAAAAATGTTTTAGGAAAGTGATACCATGTATGTTATGCAATATTGGTCATTTTATTCATGATGATGAAAGGTTTATGGTTTTAGTAAAGGAATAGTTCTATCAAATCTATATGAGTAAAATTGGAAGTTTTTCAGTGTTTTTAAAATAATTTAAATGATGATATGTGGATAATAATGTGAAATCTATACAAGTTCATCTGCATACAAACTATTTGAAAGTTAAAATGGTTTCTTTGAAGTTTTTGAGAAATATTATTTTACTATGCATGAAATGGTATATAGAGAAGTTACATGATTCTATGCATGAATTTTCAAAACCCTTCTAAACATAAATGAATATTAACCTCTAATTTTTGGTTGATGATAGATAAAGATTTGACTATCAAAATACAAGGCACAACTTTTCTTATTTTTGAATGATAATTTTGGAAGTTATTTCAAAGAATATTTGATAATGTGATAGTGGTGCATGTTTATCATTATTTTGATGTGGAGGGTCATTTACATGTTTTTTGCAAGATAGTAAAATAGTTATTTCAATTTGAAATTGGGTTAATGATTGAGTGTTGAGGCTTTCACTTTATGAATAGATAGTGCAATTTTGACATGAGTATTGATTATCAATTTATCAAGTTTTTTGCTTATTTATAAAGATCAAATCTAGGAGAGTTATGGCATAAGTATTGGTAAATTATCTAGAAGCAAATGTTTTGAAGTTATGTTGTTTTCATTTAAGCTTTTGAATGTTTGTCTTATATGAAGTTAAATATGATATTACTCATGCATCGATTTGTATAAATGATAGAAAGTTTTCAAAAAAAAAATTGGTTTGTCACTGTGCACAAAAGTTGTATGTTTTGGTTTTAAAGTGTTCTCAAACAAATCGGTAAGAAAATATTTTATGTTGAAACTAATATCAAACCTATGTTTTGATCTCATCTGTGATGAATTCTTAAGTACTCTCCTAGACAAATAAATGAGTTTGGAAGCAGTAATGGCATGGACCACAAAAAATATTTAAGGAATTTAGTGTATATAATCTTAAGTTACATATGTGTTATTTATTCTACAAATCATATGATAAGGTTATGAAAAATATATATGGTAAGGGCTAGTATTTTCATGTATGTTTAATTTCACAAAATGATTTGCATTTAAAATAATTGTATGTTTCTTGTGCATTGAGATTTTGTTTCATATATATTCATGATTTGAAAATATTTAAGTTTATGAAAGTCATGAATGTGTTTTTGTCTTAGTTTGATTATTTTTGTGGATTTGATACTTCAAAATTAGATCAAAAGGCTTGGGATGTATTTTTAGTATAATGATTTATGGTTGAGAGTTATGAGGTTTGAAATGATTATATAAATTTGAATAACTTGGTCAGCTATTTTGTTGAAATATGTTGAGTTGACAAAACATATTTATGGATATTTGTGTTCTTAAACTGCATTGGATGGTTTTGGTCATAAGTATTGATGTCCTTTTCAAATAAAGTGGATAAGTATGAAAATTTGTTTAAGAATACATAAAATTAAAGCATGGTTTTTAATTTGAATACAATGTGATAAATTTTAGTTTATGGTATAGTTTTAGTTTCATTTATTGAGTTATTATAGCCTTCAATTTTGTTTCTCTAAACACTTGTTTCATGATCTTAGATTTTGTTGTTATATTTTAGATTGTCCATTAATTCTAGATGGGACCAACTAGGTTTAACAAGGAGTAATGATAATAGGGGATGGGTGCAGAGTTCTAACATTGATTCAAACCAACCCATTAGAGGTTTTTATATAATAAACTTCAGTACTAGATTTCATAGAGGGATAAGGATGTCCATTCATTTTGATGCTTTTGACCTTGAATTTTGGGACATTCTAAGTAATTTTCATAATAATCCAGCTAATAGGGGTTATATAGGTAATAAGGGTTTTTTTTAAACATAGATTTGGAGCTTATACAACTTCCCAAAGCAATTCATCTCATCATTTAGATCATAATCCACAATGCTTGCCTCTATAACCCCCTAATATTGAAAGTATCAAACCAATTATTGATCCTTTGCCTAAAAACCAACCTACACAACTTGAAATAGAAACTACCCATGCTAAATATCTTATGAACATGGCCATTCTTTTTGATGTACCTTCCTCTTATATTTGAATCTAGCTGGTACCCATAGTGAACCTCTCTTAAGGTCTAAAAGATTAAATTTAGGAGTTCAGGGTTATGCTAGTAGAAGGAAAATGATAGACATCCCACCTTCTAAAATTACTACAAAAAAGAGGACTAGTGAAAGTTAATTTGAGCCAAAGACACGAAGAGAAGTTAGAATGTTGAAGAAAATCAGGTTGGATATTGATGACAATACCATAGATTTGGGGATGATATTAGTGCCATTTCTTACTACTATGATGGTACACAATGTTTATCTTCATGAACAAGACAAACATGTGATTGATGTGATATCTAATTTAGAGGATTACTAGATGTTCAAGGAATAAATTTTATTTTAGTACTGAAATATTATGGTAGAACTTGATATTTCAATTTGATACTTTGATTTTTAGACTTTGATAAATTTTTATATTTTTTAAAATATAGTAATTTTAGAGTTCTGATACATAATTAAGTTAATTAATATGCATTATGGATTAATATGAATATGATTTATCATATTTTGATTTATTTATTTTATGATTAAAATGTGTATTCTATTATATTATTAATTAATATGGGTCTCCAACCATTTAGATTAGTATCTTGGTCTATTTTTTTAAATAACTTGATTAATTAAGGCTTTTTTAGTTTTAATTAAAACTTGGCCTTAACCAATTATAGTTTATACTTAATTGACTTTGTTAAAATTCCAATTAATATAAACTAATAACTAACTAAAGTTACATATAACCTATTTATTTAACTAAGTTTGAAGGTATAAGAAGAAATCTAGGACTCATTTGAAGATGGAAGAATAACATGTATTGAGGACTTAAACAATTTTTGAAGTCAATCATTCATATTTTTTTTCTTTCTATGCAATTTATCTGAGATAGTACAATTTTTAAAGATAGACCCAATGGTATTTTATTTGATGGTTGAGTAATTACTTATGCAACACATGTATATCCTAATTTATTTGTCAATTAGTACTGATTATCTAAAGTTTTCTAAGGTTAACATCTTTTGATGATTGTTATTTGCAGTTTTATGCACATATTTCAAGTATTCAACTTGAATAATGATGAACATTATGCTATTTTATGACACTTTATTGATCTATATTGATTATAAAGTTATATATTGAGTTTTGGTAAAGGAATAATGTTAGTTTTCTCAATAAAATTATCACTTTTCAGCTAAGATGAATCTCCTTTTGAGACTCACATACTCTTTGTAATTTGTTTGACTTTCACTTTAATATAATTAAATCTTTTAGTTTTCTTATATATTGGATTTTTATTTCTGTTTTAGGTCATCTTCTTAATTTTATTTTTAATCATTAGTTTTTATCTATTTTAATTTATTTATTATTTAGATTTTGTTATTCTTTTAGATAATGATTAATCCTTCTTAGTTTACTATTTTATGATTTTTGTTTAGAATTTAGAAACTTTTAAGTTTTTACACTTAATCTTTTCAGTTCATTTTATTTTTTGTTTCATAGGTTAATTATTAAATAGTTTAGTTCACTATTTATTTTTGTTCGAGTTTAATGTTCTTTGTCTTTATTTAATCCTTTAGTTTGAATAGTTTTCTTAATCAGAGTTTATGCGTTTAGTTGTTTATTAATAATCTTTTCTATTCTTTTAAATTTAGTCATTTATTATTTATATCATAGCTTAACACTTGTTAGTCCCTTTCTTTTATTTTTAGATTTTATTTAAATTAGTTTCTAGTTTTTTTCAAATTTTTAAATTAATGGATTTTTTTTTACTTAGATTCATATTAATAGCAGTTTCTTTATTATTATTTTATTTATGTTAGCTTTTATTTTATTTTAGTTTAATCTTCTAATCTTTTCCATTTATAAATTTGTACTAATTATTTCTTATAGCTTAGTAGTTTGTTTTCCTAATAGGTTGTTCTCTTAATTTATTTGTCTTTCTCTTTTAATTTTATGTCTTGCTTAGATTATTTTCTTAGTTTTCTTTAAGTATAGTTATGTGCTATTCTTATTTTCCTTTAGTTGATCATTTGTTATCTTGCTCTTTTCTTACAAGTTTGTTCATCTTCTCCTTTCTTTTATTTCCCTTCTTCTCTTTCTATCATCTTCTAGAATTAATTGGAGAATATTACATCAAGAATTGAAATATCATTAAATATATGAATACTTACTAAATTATATTTCAATTATTTAAGAGACTATCTAACTCATAGGTTTTCTCTATTAGATAGATTAGATTATCGATTCTTATATTAACTGATTCATGATTTGATAAATGGATTTTTTATTTTTATAATGAAATAATTTACTCTAATAACTTATTGACTAATTCTCATAATTTATAATAAAAACCTCATCACCTATTTAAGATCTTAGATGAACCTTTAGAACCCAAAAATTAGATTGGTATGATTCCAACTTGACCTTTGTGATAGGTGAAAGGGTTAATTTGTTGATAGTATAAATTTCATCATCAACAAATTTGGTGACTCCATTGGGAAAATTATTCATAAATATAAATTGTTTTAAGTTTTTTTCTTATTAATGGTTCTTAGAGTTCAACAACCTCCTATTATTCAACCTGTAATATCTTTAGAAGATGATCAAGCTGATGTTACATTCAATTTAACACGTTACACATGGTATAATCATCCTAAAAATCTTCATCAAGTTATTAAAATCATAAATTAAGAAGAAGAGATTACAAAATTTGAAATTGATTGATATTCAAATCTTACGCATGAGACTCAACATGATATTATAAATTAAAATAGGAGAATTTGAGAAGATAGAGATAGATTTTTTGCTGCTAATCCTAATCCTAGAACTCCTTTTCTTTTTAATTCATTTCTATTTGATGATTTTATTGTGCCTACTAAAACTATTGTTACAAATATATATTTAAATCAAGAACATCAAGTTAAAGATAATCACTCTATTCAAGTAATTTTTTTTGAAACTTTAAATAGAAGATCAACTAGTGGGAGAAACACCAATACTAGAGCATAGATTAGAGGATCTACTTCATGGGTTATAAAATAATAGAGAATAAGAAAATCTCATTAAAGGTGAAAATGAAGTAAAATATTAATAAGAGAATAAAATAGATATAGCACCATGGATATTTGCTAATCTAATTAATTTTTTAAAATGTCTTGGTAAGTTACCTTCTCTTAAAATATTAAATATACCAAAGTTTTTTGGTACTACTAGAGAATCTTGAGAAGATCGCTTATAATATTTTAGATTAGTTTGTGCTACTCTTAGAATAATTAGTGAAACAAATTATTTAAGATTTTTTATGAAAACATTAGAAGGAAAAGCTTATCAAGCATTTGTTAGTCTTCCTGCTAAAGTTATTGATAACTGGAGAGATATAGAAGACTGATTAGAATTTTCTTTTGGTAAAGTCAAAGAAAATTTTGATTTAGTTAATGATGTTTTGAGTATTTTTTTAGATCTTGGTGAGACCATGTATCATTTTTTTTCTATATTCACCAAGTTGTATCAAAAGATCCTAGGTGATTTTAGACCTTCAAAAAAATTGTTTAAACTTTGTCTTTACAATTATTTACCTTTAAAATATAAAATGGCTTTAGAAGACAAGGATATTACAAAATATGATGAAACAATAATATTTTGTATTGAATATGAAAATAAATTTAAGTATATTGGTTTTAAATATAGGTCATCTACAAGCTTAAATTTAGATAATTCAAAAATATTAAAGGCAATATAAAGTTTAGGTGATGAGCTAGTCACTGGTAAAAGATAGCTTAATGACAAACTTTATTTTTTAAGTAAGAATAATAAAGAAGATAAAAATGATTTTATTTATTATTACTATAATTTTTGTGAACTTGATCATAATCCTCACACATGTTAAGTTATTATTAAATTCAATAAATATGTTCAAGGGAAAGATGAAATTATTAAAGATTTAGCATATAATATAAACACATTTGATGATCCCTCAAAAAATAAAAATGTTTACGTTATAAATAATATAAATAAAGATTATAATTCTCCACAAAAAAATAAAATAGTAGATGATAAATCCTCTTCTTATGATAAAGGTAAATCAACTTAGAATAATGCTAATAATTCTAATGATAATGTTGCACAAAACAATCCTTTTACAAATGGATATAATAACAATCAATATCATCATTATAAATCTAAATTTTTTAGACAAACTGATGATATGACTTACAATATAATTGATTACTTTTTAATAATTAAAGCTGATTTTTCTTTGCTGCAAGCAGCCAATCTTCTGGGACAACTTGATAAGATTAATGTAGTGAAAAATCCTAGAGCTAATGTAAGTTTGTAAGAAGGAAATTTTAAACACATTTATGCCCAACATTTTGACCCCCTACTGATTATATTCTCCCTTTATATGTCATAGTCAATATTGCTAATAAAATAGTTTATAATTATATTTTAAACATAGTTGCTTCAAACAATATCATGCCTAAATGCATTACAGATCAATTGGATATATCTTATGGAGGAGATAGTAGGAAACTTACTAGTTTTGATGTTAGACAAACTAAGATTTGTGGTAAGTTTTATGACATAGTTATTAAAATTATGCAAGATGAATGTATTAGATGTATGACTAATATTCAAGTGTTGGATATTCTTAGTAATTATGTAATGTTGTTAGGAAGGGATTGGTCTAAAGCCACCAAAGTTTTTGTTAGAAAATATATAACATGTATTCTTATTAATAATGAGATTACATTAATTAAGAGAGAAGATTTTTCTAGTACTCTAATTAAATCACCTTCTTCATCTAATATTTCTTACATTGAAACTAGTATTAGAACTTATGAATTATTGAATGTAGATGAACTAGAAAATTAACATGAAGAAATATTTTTAAAAAATGAATTATTGAATGTAGATGAACTAGAAAATTAACATGAAGAAATATTTTTAAAATATATTTTATGGTCTCTTTACTTTGATAGAATTTGCTCTCAATAAGATAATGGTGTTGGAATTTGTCTGATATCTCTTGTTGGTAAAATATTTTGTTATAATTTCAAATTATCTTTTTAAAATACTAATAATATAATAAAATTTGAATTATTATGTTTAGGGTTAGAAAAGGCCATAGAGTTGAATGTTAAACATTTAGAAGTTTTTAAAGATTCAAATCTAGTAATAAGATAAGTTTACAATATTTATAAGACTAATCAAACTCGTTTGCATTATTATACATAAAAAGTTTGGTCATTACTTGAGCATTTTAAAGCTTACAATATCATACATTTTCTTAGGGAATTCAATGTTAGAGATGATAAGCTTGTAGTTTATGCTTCTAATCTAAATTTGAGTGAGGTTGAGCCTACTATAGATTTTTTCTTATTGAAATATTTCATCCCAAGGTTCTTGATTTGAATGATAGTTGGCTTTTATTTAGTTTTGATGAGCATATAGATTTGTTATTTAAAGGCAATTATTTTGATCATGATGACTATGTACTAAATTGTGGTGATTGTTTGCAATTAAGTATTAATATATTGCCTGTTGGTTTGGTTAGCCTTGAATCTATGTTTTCACCCAATGATTAGCTAAAAATATTTAGAACTGAATATCCATAAAGAAGAATCATAGTTGAAACCACTCTTATAAATTTAGGTATTAAAGAAGAACTTAAGTATGTTTATTTAAGAATTCAAGTGAGTGAAAATAAGAAGATTAAGTTCATTAAATTATTTAAAGAGTTTATTGATGTCTTTACATGTTCATACAAATACTTTAAAGGTTATGATAATAATATTATTAAACATGATATTAATATTTAGCTTGGTATCGAACCAGTTAGATAGAAAACATGAAGAATCATGTTTTTGTTATTGGACACCATTAATAAAGAACTAAATAAGATGATTGATGTTAGTGTCATTTTTACTATAACATATTAATAATGGGTAGCTAATCTAGTTCTAGTAAGAAATAAAAATAGTGACATTAGATTATATGTTAATTTTAGAGATCTAAATAAAGCTAGTATAAAAGATAATTTTTCTCTACTTAGCATAGATCAAATTTTGCAATAGATTGTAGGATCTGAAATGATATTTTTACTAGATAGATTTTTACGTTATAATAAATTTTTTGTGAATCTTGATGATATAAATAAAACTAATTTTACCACACATAAAGGCAACTTTTCTTATAATAGAATTTCTTTTAGTTTAATGAATGCAAGAGCTACTTTTCATAGGGATATGCATGTGGCTTTTGATGACTTAATTTGCGTAGTTATTCAAGTTTATTTAGATGATCTCACCATTCATTCTAAAAGGATAAATAAATATTTAGACCATCTTCATGAAGTATTCACAAGATGTATAAAGTTTGGCATTTTTTAATTTCTAAAGAAGTCTATTTTCGGTGTGACTAAGGGTAAGTTGTTAGGACACATAATTTCTAAAAAGGGTATTTATATTGAGCCTAAACATGTTAAAATAATTAAAGAACTTCCTCCTCACAAATATCAATCAAATTTAAAATCTTTATTTGGTAAGATTATTTTTTTAAAATTTATTTTTGATTTTGCTGACAAATCTAATCCTTTACAGTTACTACTTAAGAAAGATAAAACATATATTTAGGATTAAAATGTTGAATTAGCTTTTATTTTGTTAAAAACATAATTA
This sequence comes from Torreya grandis, assembly GCA_037957365.1. NCBI lineage: Eukaryota > Viridiplantae > Streptophyta > Pinopsida > Cupressales > Taxaceae > Torreya > Torreya grandis. The sequence continues at coordinate 1,124,271 of JARHVA010005024.1, forward strand.
TAAGTAATCTTGTCCTTGATAAACTTGATTTGAAGAAAGCATTTATTATTTATGTTAATTTTATTGAAAATGCTATAGAATGAAGAGAAACTAATCGATTATATGAGCCAAGTCTTAAAAGATATAGAAACTAGGTACATCCTTATTTAAAAATTCATTTTCTCACTTGTTTCCTCTTTGATTAAAATTTTATATTTATTAATGGGAAACAAAAAATTTATGTGATATAATGTACCTATTTTATCATATCTTTTAAAACAATCAACTATTTAAGGAAAGCTTTCAAAGTAGATCTTACGCATTCAAGAATTTGAACTTGAATTTAAAATTTCTAAATTTATTAAAGGTAATAAACTAGAAAAAAAACTTATCCAAAAACATTGCCTCAAATATTAATATTTTGGTTTTATTAGTTTATGAAAATTTAAATGCAAAACCATACTTAGAAACCATGAAAGTTACTAAATTTTCTAAAAAAATTAAGTTTGGTTTTGAAATGAATGAATGGGATTATTTATTGGCTGAAGATGATTAGTATCATGATTTAGTTTATTATTTTAAAAATTAGTCTTGTCCTAATAACTTAAATAATAAAGAAAGACATTCCTTAAGACTAAAAGCATTAAATTTCTATTTATTTGGGATGGAGTTTTGTTAAGTTATCATGCACATAATCAAACTCAAAAAGTTCTTAGAGGTTATCATGAAGTAAAATATGGTGTACATTATGCTAAAAAAATAACTTATAAGATTTTGAGAGATGGTTATTATTGGCCTACTTTATTTCAAGATGCATATAAGTTAGTTCATTCTTATATACCTTATCATCTATTTGTTGGAAGGAATAAACTACCTATAATGCCTTTAAATATAGTTATTCCTAAAAAAACTTTTTACAAAATGGGGCATTTATTTTATTTCAGATATTCATACACTTTCATCTATAGGTCATAGATATATTTTGATAGTTATGAATTATTTCACCAAGTGGCCTGAGGCCAAAGCACTCAAAAGTTCAGTAACATGTGAAGTAAATTATTTTCTAGAAAATCAAATTCTTTTTAGATTTAGAGTTCCATATGATATTATTTTAGATAATGAGCCTTAATTCATTTCAAATGAATTTTTAAAATTCCTAGGAAAGTATTCTACAAGGAAATGACCAAAATGAATCTACAAATAAAAATCTGATTTCTATTATGAAGAAACTAATTTGTGATAATAAAAGAAATTGGCATATTAAATTTTTTGAAGCTTTATGGGCTGATAGGACTCTTGTTAAGGTAGAAACTATTTATTCACCTTTCATGTTAGCATATAGGTTTGAAGCTACTTTACCAATAGAACTTCATATTTCTTCAGATAAGACTACTTTACAATATGTAGTTGAGGATAGAAATTTAATTAAACAAAATTTGCATGATTTAGTATCTCTTGATGAATCCAGAGAAATAATATTGTAAAAATTAGAAAAGGTTAAGCAAAAATTAAAGATTTTTTTTTGATAAAAAAGTTTCTAGTAAAAATTTTAATGTTGGTGACTTAGTTTTATATTGGAACAAAGCCCATGAAGATTCTGAAAAACATCATAAGTTTGATACATTATGTCTTAGACCTCACATAACTACCAATTCTTGAAAATAATGTATTTCATATTAAAGATCTTGAAATAAATTGGCTACATTATTCGGTAAATAGCCATCACCTAAAATTATTTCATGATTAGTTATCTTTCTATTGTTTTTTTCTTTGTTTTCTATTTTTTTCCTTTCCTTTGTTTTATTGTTTTATTTGTTCTATTTTCATCTCATGTTTTGTTTTCATATACTTTTATTTCAAAATGATCAATAAAAAGTCATGGATGAAAAATATCACATTATGAAGGAAGAATGCAAGGAAGATGCAAAATTATTGTAAGTATCATTCATTTTTAGAAATTACTTTTATAAATTTAATTTTTCATGATAAATGAATAATATGGTTGAGTTATATTTTATTTTTATAGTGTTACTTCATGTTCATATTTTGTGCTTAAGGCATTTGCAATTGATTGTACATTCAGCCCAAACTTCCTTGTTATTCATTTCCTTTTCTTTGTGCCATACTAGTCAAACAATCCATCCATTGCCAAATTCATCATTTAAAGGGTTTGTGCTTAGCTACTTGAGAAATGATTTTCTTATATCACACTCTCAAGACAAAATTTGTTTTATTTGATAGGCAATTTGTTGCCACTCAAATTTATTTCATAAAATTGACTAGTAAGGTTGTTAGTATTATGCTTATTTTCTATACCACCTAAAGTTTTCAAAATCAATACTTTCTATCATAGAGATGACCCTGTCATGAAACTTAAAATGGTGTCAGGTACCATATTAATTGATAGTATTTTTAGATGCATCTTTGATTATGAAATCACAATGATTGATTTAATAAATTTTAATTTATGTTTATAAGTGGTTTTAAAAATCATGTTGGATTAATAAATAAAATATGCATATATAGTTGTGTGTGATTAGTTATTTTGATAATTTAATTCAGTTTAGTTTGAGACAATTTCAGTTAGAAAATGTATTACCAATTTAGATAAATTGTAATGGTTTTTGATCTTCATAGTTTATTTGATTCATGATTCAGTACAGATAATGGTGATATAAATTTTTTAAAAACATTACATTCAAAATTGATACATTTAAAAATTGTTCTAAAGATACACATTTCATGTATTGTTTGGTTTCATTTACTACTAATGATATAATGGTTATTTGAGGAAATAAAATGCTTAAATTGATATTTTATTTCATCTACATTGTAGCCTTGTTCTTTTATATGATGATATATTTTTTGAATACATGGTTAAAAACATGATTACATAGTTGATATTCTAATTTTTAATCATCTTAATATTTGAATAAGTATTCAAATCTAGTGATTATAACATCAAGGTATGCACACTATTCTTCATATCTCATTGGGCATAGACTTATAAAGATGGCTATCAACTATTAGACTTATTCATGAAGTAAAATATCAATATTACAAGGAATATTTTGAGATTTAAGAAGTTTTCATTTATGTTAAATTATTTAATTCCAAACGGTCCTATTTTAATTTGCATGGCACAAATCTAGACCATGATGACAAGTCATCTGAAGATTTAGTGATAAGGAAATTAATTACAATGGACTTTTCCTCAAAAATGGTAATTAGCTAATTACATGGTGTGAAGAGATAGTTATCACTAAGCATGTCAAGGTCAATAAATAATTTATCTAGATTACTAAGTACATAATTAGTAAATGTAAGCCAATATGATTTAAACACGTCAAAAAGTTGGTTATGGAGGTAAGTTGGCAAAATAAAGTTTTGGAATTCTTGATTTTTTGTTCATTCTCACAAGCTCATTTGTGGGATCATAGCTCTAGTTCTTTGAGGTCACGTAGAATTTTGGAGGTTGATAGCCAGAAAAATTTTAGTACAGTAATGTCAGGTATGTTATGAAATATTGGTCATTATGTTCATGATGATGAAAGGTTTACAATTTCAGTGAAGGAATAGTTATGTCAAATCTACATGAGTAAAATTGAAAGTTTTTAGTGTTTCTTGAATAATTTTAATGATGAGATGTGGATAATAATGTTAAAGATATACAAGTTTGTCTACTTGTAAACTATTTGAAAGTTAAAATGGTTTCTTTGAAGTTTTTGATAAATATTAGTTTGTTATGCATGAAACGGTATATAGAGAAGTTACATGATTCTGGACATGAATTTTTGAAACCCTTCTAAGCATAAATGAATAATAACCTCTTGTTTTTGGTTGATGAAAGATAAATATTTGAATTTTCAAAATACAAGGCATGACTTTTCTTATTTTTGAGTGATACTTTTAGAAGTTATTTTCAAGAATATTTGATAATGTGAAAGTGGTGCATGTTTGTAATTTTTTTGATGTGCAGGGTCATTTACATGTTTTTGGTCAAGAGAGTAAAATAGTTATTTAAATTTGAAATTAGGTTGATGGTTGAGTGTTGAGGCTTTTATTCTATAAATAGATAGTATAGTTTCAACATGAGTATTGATTATTGAATTATTAGGGGTTTTACTTATATATAAAGATCAAATTTGGGAGAGGTATGGCATAAGTTTTGGTAAATTATCTAGATGTAGATGTTTTGAAATTATATTATTTTCCTTTGAGCTTATGAATGTTTATTTTCTATGTGATTGAAGATGATAATAGTCATGAACAAATTTGTATAAACAATGGAAAGTTTTCAATTTTTTTCAGTTTGTCACCATGCACAAAAGTTGTTTGTTTGGGTTTTGAAGTATTTTCATACAAACTGGTAGGAAGATTTTTTTGGTTGAAATTGATATATGACATAGGGTTTATGTTTTAATTTCATCTATGATGAATTCTTAAGTACTTTCCTAGACAAAGAAATAAGTGAGTTTAGAAGCAGTAATGGCATGGATCATAAAAATTATTGAAGGAAATCAATGCATGTAGTCTTAAGTTACATATGTGTTATTTATTTTTCAAGTCATATGTTAAGGTTATCAAAATATATATATGGTAAAGGGTTAGTATTTTCATGTATGTTTACATGCACAAAATGATTTGAATTAAAAATAATTATAGGCTTCTTATGCATTGACATTTTGTTTCATATATGTACATGATTTGAAAATATTTGAGTTTGTGAAAGTCATGAAGGTGTTTTTGTCTCAGTTTGGTTATTTTTTGTGGATTTGATACTTCATAGTTAGATCAAAATGCTTGGGATGTAGTTTTAGTATAATAATTTATGGTTGACAGTTATGAGGCTTGAAATGATTATATAAATTTGAATAACTTGGTTGGCTATTTTGTTGAAATATGTTTAGTTTAAAAAACATATTTATGGATATTTGCATTCTTAAACTACATTGGGTGGTTTTAGTCATAAGTGTTGATGTCTTTTTCAAAGAAAGTGGATAAGTATGAAAATTTGTTTAAGAATACAACTCAAAATTAAAGCAAAGGTTTTTAATTTGAATATAGATATTTAAGTTAAGGTGCTTCGACACTTCTCATCTAAATTCTATATAAGGTATTATATTAGAAGAGGGTAATGATGGTTTAATAGATGCTCCCATTTAGAAATTTTGTGTCATTTAATTGAATAACTTAGTTCGATATTCATTTTAAAGTAATATGTTTAAAAGATTTATAGTTCCAATTTTCGGAAGGTTTAAGAATGATGCACAAAAAATGAACTTCATAAGGTTTTCATAATTTATAAGATAAAATGATGATTATAGATTGAGAGCTTAGTTTAGATTAAACACCATCACTTATGGTTGTAATAGTGTGATAAATTTTAGTTTATGATATAGTTTTAGTTTCATTTATTGAATTATTATAGCCTTCAATTTTATTTATTTGGACACATGTTTCCCAATCTTAGATTTTGTTGTTATATTTAAGATTGTCCATTATGTATGGGTGGGACCAACTAGGTTTAGGAAGGAGTAATGATAATAGAGGATGGGGTTAGAATTCCAAAAATGATACAAACCAACCCATCAAAAAATTTCATAGGGGTAGTTTTTATGTAAGAAACTTTGGCCCTAGATTTCATAGAGGGACAAGGATGTTCATTCACTTTGATGCTTTTGACCCTAACTTTTGGGACATTATAAATAATTTGCCTACTAATCTAGCCATAGGGGTTATAAAGGTAACAAAGGTTTTTTTACATGTAGATTTGGATCTTTTACACCTTCTCAAAGCAGTTCATCTCGCTATTTAGATCATAATCCACAACACTTACCTTTGTAACCCCCTATTATTGAAAGGATCAAACTAATTATTGATCCTTTGCCTACAAACCAATCCACATAGTTAGAAATAGAAACTTCCCATGCTAAAGATCTTAGGAACATGTCCATTCCTTCTAATGCACCTTCCCATTCTCATGTAGATCCTGCTAAAAAATGTAAGAGGTTGAATCTAGGTCTGAAAGGTTAAATTTGAGAGTTTAGAGTTATGGTGGTAAAAAGAAAACAATAGACATCCCACCTTCTAAAATCACTGTGAAAAAGAGAACTATTAAAAGTCAATCTAAGCTAGAGACACCAAAGAAAGTCAAAATGTTGAAGAAAATCAAGTTGGAGATTGATGACAACACCATGGATTTGAGGACAAGATTAATGTTATTTCCTACTACTGAGTTAGAATATAATGTTTGTCTTCATGAATAAGACAAGCATGTGATTGAAGTGTTATATGATTCATAGGATTATTGGATTTTTAAGGGATAAATTCTATTTTATTGATGAATTTTAATGGTAGAACTTGATATTTTAGTTTGGTACTTTGATTTTTAGACTTTGATAAATTTTGATAATTTTGAAAATATAAGAATTTTGAAATTTTGATACATAATTATATATTTTTAATTTAATTAATATGTGTTATATATTAATATGAATAGGATTTATCAAAATTTAACTTGTTTATTTTATGATTAAAATGTGTATTCTATTATATTATTGATTAATATGGGTTTCCACCCATTTAGATTAGTACCCCTAGTCTATATTTTTAAATAACTTGATCAATTAAGGCTTTTTTTAGTCTTAATTAAATCATCTCCTTAACCAATTATAGTTTATAATTAATTAACTTTGTTAAAAGTCAATTAGTTAATATAAATGAATAACTAATTAAAGTTAGTTATAACTTATTTTATAACTATATTTGAAGGTATAAGAAGAGATCAAGGACTCATTTGAAGACATAAGACCAATAGGTATTGAGGACTTAGACATTTTTTGACATCAATCATTCAACTTTCTTCTTTCTATACAACTTCTCTAAGATAGTATAACTTTTACAGATAAACCCAATGATACTTTATCTGATGGTTGAGTAATTACTTATGCAACACATGTATATCTAGTTTTATTTATCATTTAGTACTGATTATCTAAAGTTTACTAAGCTTAACATCTTTTGATGATTTCTATTTGCAGTCCTACGCATATATTTCAAGTATTCAAGATGATTAATGATGAATATTTCTCTATTTTTCAACACTTCATTGATCTATTTTGATTGTAAAGTTGTCTTTTAATATTCTATAAAGGAAGAATGTTGGTTTTCTCAATAAAATTATCTTTTTTCAACTAATATGGCTCTCCTTTTGAGACTCACATACTCTTTGTAATATACTGGACTTTAACTTTAATATAATTAAATCTTTCAGTTCTCTTTTAAATCAAATTTTTGTTTTTGTTTTAGGTTATCTTCTTAATTTTAGGTTTAATCATTATTTTCTATTTGTTTTAATTAGTTTCTTATTTATATTTTGTTCTTATTTTCAATAATGATTAATCCTTCGTAGTTTACTATTTTTTTTAGAATTTAGAATCTTTTAAGTTTTTAAACTTAATCTTTTCAGATCATTTTATTTTCTATTTCATAGATTAATTATTAAATAATTTAGATCATTGTTTATTTTTGTTCAATTTTAATTTTCTTTGTTTATATTTAATCCTTTAGTTTGAATAGTTATCTTAATCATATTTTTTACATTTAATTGTTTATTAATAATATTTTATATTCTTTTAAATTTAGTTGTTTGATAATTATTTCATAGCTTAATACTTGTTAGTCCCTTTCTTTTTTTTTTAGATTTTATTTTAATTAGTGTATAGTTTAGTTTTGTTCAAGTTTTTAAATTAATGGATTTTATTTACTTAGGTTTATTTAATAGTTGTTTCTTTATTGTTATTTTATTTCTATTAGTTTTTATTTTAGTTTAGTTTGATATTCTAATCTTTTCCCTTTTAAAATTTGTATTAGTTAGTTCTTATAGATTAGTAGTTTGTTTTTCTAATATGTTTTTCTCTTAATTTATTTGTCTTTCTCTTTCAAGTTTATGTCTTGCTTAGATTATTTTTTTAGTTTTCTTTAAGTATAGTTGTGTGTTTTTCTTAGTTTTCTTTAGTTGATCATTTGTTATCTCTCTTTTCTTACAAGTTCATTCCTCTTCTCCTTTATTTGATTTGCCTTCTTCTCTTTCTATCATCTTCTAGAATTAATTGGAAAATATTACAGCAAGAAGTGAAATATCATTGAATATATGAATACTTACTGAATCAAATTTATATTTTTCAAGAGACTATCTAACTCATATGTTTTCTCTATCAGATAGAAGAGATTATAGATTCTTATCTTAATTAATTCATGATTTGATAATTGAATTTTTATTGTTATAATGGAATAATTTGTTTCAATAACTTATTGATTATTTCCTAAAACTTATAATAAAAACTCCCTCACAGCTTTAGGATTTTAGATGAACCTATAAAACTCCATGATTAGATTGGTGTGATTCCAAATCGACCTTCATGATAAGAGAAAGGGTTGATTCATTGATGATACAAATTTCATCATCAACATGGCCCCCTTTGGAAGTCTTTCAACAATAATCTAACCTGTTAATTAGCTAAGCATGTTATTTAGTTCATTTACATGTGTGTTTTATTTTTGAATTGTGTGATTTTTGATTTTGTATATAACTATTTTAAAGAAGATTCTAAATATAAAATAGTGTAATAATTTAATTCACAGTATTGCATGAGTGTTCAATTCTAGCATTTTATTTCTTACATAATTTTTAACATCTTGTATTACAATCAGTAGAAGGTTAAATTGAAAGATTAAGTGTGCACATATAGTGACATCATCCTATTAATTTTATGTCCTTGAGTTGACATTTAAATGAAAGTAAAAGATACAGGTCTATGGAAACTCTCCTTATTCATTTATATCAAGAGAAGTTTATTTGATTATGAATCTACTCCTAGTTAGCATCCATAAGGTAACTCATCATATAAAAATCACCTCTATATTAGGCATCCACTATGGCATTGACCAACTTGAAGTTGATTAGTCTTCCCATGTCCAAAAATTTGGACCATATGAGGATAATATGGAGGGTAGCTCATATTTTGTTAAAATGAAAGTAGTCTTGGGATTTGAATAATTGGTTCAGTAGAATAATGCCTACCTAGACCTCCTACTAGAAGATTTAGATTGTGTATGCATTTATGTCCTCCTTGTTCACCATTTAGAATTTGGGATCTTCACCCAATCTATTAAGATGTCATATATTTTAAAGGTCTCCATTGAAGACTTCACCACTATAACATCATAAGAGAAGGTGAAATTTGGGAGGGAGTAATATGCCTTGTATGCATTCTTGGAGATGTTAGTGATCTGGTGTTGAGAGTTAGGTCACTAAGCCCATTCATGGACCTTATCTTATACTTATATGGAGGTGATAAGGAGTTTCCTAAATAAGTCAACATAGGGAAACACCTCTATTTTGGATATAGCCTTATGAAGACAACTTTTCTTGTAGGCTCAAAGGGAATTTTTGAATTCTTCCTATTCATCATCATTGGAGCCTTAGTCTCTAGGTAACTACTTGAATTATTTGAACATGCCATTATAGTTCTTGAACTTGGTCAAGCCTTTTAGGAATAGTTTATCTTAGTACTCAAACTCAACCTTGGGGTTTGAAGAGGATATTGCCATCGTAGGAAGATGGAGGGGAAATATGAAGGATCTAAGCATAAAATTTAATAAATGTAGTGGTATTCAAGAGGAATTGGAAAATAAGGAGTTGGAGTGTGCTCAAAGGTATATAGTGATATCCATTAGTGGTATTTCCTTGGTATTTTATAAATGCACATACTCAAACTTATATATTAATGACATTTGGTGGCTCAATTACTATTAATTCAAATTTGAGTTGATGGCTAAATCTCCTCTCTTTATCTCTCAATCTAAAGTTAAATTTAGATCTCATGATCCTCTATCACCAACCATATTTAGTAATAGAGATGGTATGTTTTAAGACTATCTAATTAGGCCTATATTTCTATTTCTTAAATGCCTAATGCATGGTAGGCACATGGTCACATCTCTTCAAGGATTTTTTATTAACTCCCACTTTACGTTAGATGTCACATATTCATTGACCCTCTTACTAATGGTTGACACATAGACATGGATTCATACTCTATGTCATACCCTTAAGAAGGGTGGGGTGTCACTTAAGGACATGTGGCACCATTTGATTAGTCCTTAGACTCCATATTTGCCCCATTTTGACCATTATTAGGCCTTAGGTGGCCACCTATTCATATGCCTTATTGCACTATGTATAACTTTTCAAGTGGGTTAGGCTCTCTTGGGATCTAACATATCTAATAGTTGGTGACATGATACCTTTTAAGTGGGATGGGATATCTTAGGCTCTGACATCTTTGATAGGTTTGGGGGACTAACCACTATGATAACCAGTGATGTGGCTCAATCTAAGTGGGTCAAGATCGAACATCTCTAATAAGTCTAAGGGATTGACCACTCTAAAAATTGGTGACATGGCACGTTATGAATGGGTTAGGCTCTCTCATGATTTAACAAATCTGACAAGTTTAGGGACTTTTTGATATGACAACTAGTGACATGGTACCTTCTAATTTGTCTAAGATCTCCTAGGCTTTGACATCTTTAATAGGTATGGGGGACTAGTTGCTTTGACAAGTGGTGACATGGTACCTTATGATTGGGCTAGATCTCCTAGGATTTAACATCTCTAATAAGTTTAGGGGATTGGCCATCCTAACAAATTAGTGACATGGCACCTTTTAATTTGTCTATTTTCTCTTGTAAAGCCCATAAAAAATATTAATTAAGAAATGAAAAGATATGCAATACATTAATACTTACTTGTCTACCATTAATATTTTGATTTTTCATGAAGGGTGTTGGGTCTGTTGCTATGGTAAATGAACAAGACTCTAGGAACTTCCTTTAAAATCAAACCTATAATATTAGTACCCTAAATCTATAAAAGAACAAGTTTACTTTAGACATAAAAATAAATAAGGCTTGTTATTATTTTAAGAAATTGAGGTGACATAATATAATAAGGTTTTAGTTTAGGCAAAGCTGATGAGAATTAAAAAAAAAAGACTTGGGATATTTGGTTTAATAATTTTTTAAATATGGGTCACCCATTTTCATGAAAATGGGGCTTCTTGGCAACAACAATTATAATATCATATACCTATGTACATAACATATTTATAAAATGGATAAGAGCATATCTCAATTAGCTTGTTCATTATATTATTCTTATTATGCATATGTAAAAAAATCTTAAATAACTTGACATGGATATGTGCTCACTTAGCTCAACAAACTTATTATAAAAATATGTTAGGATGCTACTGATAATTTAATTATGTCTACGGTAATTAGATATTTTTGATATCTACAAGAATTATCTTATATTTTTTGTCAATTTTTTCCTCCACTAGTCACTATGCCTACCTATCAATATGTTTCTTATGTCATTTTAGTTTCATATTCCTATGCATAAAATTATATTTTTCTCCTTCACCTTGAAACCGTAGATCCAATTTCAAAACATGTTTAAACTATAAAAAAGGGTTATATATATTGGATAAATATCCTCAACCATACCTCAATTATTTTTTGAAAATATCCTAGATTCTAATATTTAATAAAGGGATAAAAACATGCATTTTTATCTCATCTATTCGTACATGTGCTCAATAGTGCTCTATTATATTTTATGTAACTTGTTTGTATTTTGACAAAACAATATGACACGTTGGCCTTGTTCAGGTTTTAAGACTTGGTTTAGGGCATATTCCTATGAGTAGTTTTAATATTTGGATACTTTAAGATAGTTACTCAAGGACGTGAAAATGTATCTTGAATGTGAAATTATTTATCCAAGTGAGTTCTAGATAGGTATACCATTACATTTTTATTGCATGTATATATGAATCTTAAGGTAATTTCCCTCCATAAATGACATTTTAAATGTGTGGCCTTACTAAAGGGAATAATTTCAATTTTAAAATTGATTGTTTATAGAACTTGGGACACTTTTGGTAAAGTTATAAACTACTAGTAACTAGTAATGGCTTACTCTTGCTAGCAAAATATACGATGGAGGAAAAAATAATATGAAATATGATGATAGTATTCTTAGTATTATATATTGGATAGCCATATACTATGGAGATCATGTGTGTTGTTCACAAAATCAGCTGTGCTTATTTTTAGAACTCTCCTCGAAACTTGTCTGTTTCATCTTTTTGTCTCCCTCAGTTCGTTCTTTGAAATAGATTTTGAATTCGCTCCCATCTTGGCCTCAGAGTGAGAAGTGGTTACCATCTCGTCCCAGCCAATTTTTCCTCTCCTAGACTCCTTCTGGAGTTGGTCTTTTCTCCCATTTCCCTTGTGCAAGGGTGGCAAATTTCACCGCCTCTGCATTTTTCTTCATTTTTTGTGCAAAGGCGGCAAAATTTGCCACCCCTGCACTTTTCCCTACAAGGGCAGCAATTTTTTCCACCCTTACCTGTGTTCTATGTCCCCTTTTTGCCGCCTATACAGTGGGCAGTAAGTTTGCTGCTGACTACCACTTCTGCCATCGTCGATCGATTTCTGTCGTGGTCGGCATTTTTTTTCTGCCATGGTCGGTAGGATTGCCGACGTCGGTGGTGTTGTCTGCCATCATCGGTAGTGTTCATCATCTCCATTCTCTTTCCCATGCAAGAGTGGCAATTTTTGCTGCCCTTGCATCTGGAACTCACATTTCTCCAGCTCTAGATAAATCTTCATTCTTTTCATTTTCCGTGCCTGCTCCCCTTTCTCTTCCTCTTTTTGACATGCTCGCGTCTCATCCCTTTCAAATGCATCTCCCTGATCATGACCAGCGAATGTGCAGTTCTCCCAGATCACTACTTTCTTCCTCTGATTGCACAATCATGGTTCCTGATGTAATTTCTGTGAAGGGTCCCTCTTTGTCGGTGTCTTTTCAACAAAAGTTCTTCCAGGTCACTGAAGTTTCCCTGAAGCAGTCCAAGACCAAGGAGAAGACTAAAAATAAAGACTGACAGCTTAGAGAAAGATCTCAGTAGATGGAAGGAATTGAAAAATCCCAAGAAGAGCACTCTGATGTCTATTTGTGCCATCCCCAGTAAGGACTCCTATGTTGAGATCAAGGAGTCACTGATCTTCAAAATCTAGAAGAAATGATCCAGGATTTCAAAGGGATGATCCAGAAAGATTTTGAAGAAGCATCTTTCTCAATGACTTCGGTGGACAGTATTTTAGATGCTTAGTTAACTTTAGAGAATTTGAAATCCAGGTTAACTGGCCACTCTAAAGCCATCACAGCATTGAAAGATGCACTGATCAGAGCAAGGGTCGTCTCCAAGAATGCAGTTGTGCCAGATAGCATAGGAATTTAGACATCAATCGCCATGTATGATGCTCATCTGAAGAAGTCCGGTAGCAAAAATTGACTCTCTCTCTCCTTTTCTCTTCTTCTATCCTTATGCATTTCTATTTTGCACAGAATGCATGCAATTTTGTAATATGTAATTACTTGTAAATATTTTGGAAAATATCTAAAAGTCAAAGATGAGTCAGCTTTGACCAAGATATTTTATATTTTATTATTTTATGTTATTGAGGATTTTTCTCCCTATATATAGTGGGGACCTCATTTGTAAATTATCTTGGAAAATTTAATAGCAAACACTCTGCTGAAATTGGAGCAACTTTTGAGACTTTGTGCTCAAATTTGTAAATCATATTCTGTTGAATGAATGAGAAGCAGGTTATTTCAGACTTTGTGTTGAGATTGTCTATGTTGTTTAGGAAATAGTTCTTATGTCTTTTTCCTGGTAACATCTTATTTATCTGATATAATAAGCAAGTGGGTGTGTTATTATTATCTAAGGGCACTTCTTGAGGGTATAAAATAGACTTTGTGCTACTTTTACCTTTGATATTCTTTTATCTTTTGTAGTTTCAGGTGAAGACTTTGTGCTTCACTTTACTCTACGATTGTACTTGTTCTGGATCTGTGGAGAAGCTACGAAAGACTTTGCACTTGCGTGAGTGTTCTTATGGACTTTGTTACTTTAGGTGATCTCTTGCTCTTCATTTGACACCATTCCTGAAAGAAGAGGAGTGTTGTTAGCTTTAGACCAAGGATTTTTCCTCTTTTGTCCTTCATACATTACTTCTGAAAAAAGAGAAGTAGATGTTGTTATACCACCCCCATGTGTTATTTTCTACTTAATTATATATCCAGCACGTAAATATTGATAGGGAACCTCCCCTTGATGAGAGGAGAGATTTACCTCGTCTAGATCTGGTAAAGCCACACTCCTCGTGGTGTAAATCTCCCTTATGTTGTGGCTGATATCCCCATTTTGTCATCAGTTAGTTGACGACAAAATATTCACCCAACAATGTGTATGAATGATATAAAATATGGTTGAATGATTCAATATATAGAGGAATATTTAGTAGAAAGTGTGAGTAAGATTAAAATGTGCATGCACAAGCCATGCATGTCATATAGATAAAAACTATTATTTTCAAGTGTCTAACACTCTGTGTCTATAAATTCCCTCATTTTATCTAGTATAAAAAAATTTATATTAAAAGGATTAAAAAATTACCTAACTATAATTGTATTTGGTGTTTTCAGTTATGTTCCAAACATTTAGCTTGTTACATGAAAAATCTATAAGGAAACATGTATACGTAAATGTCCACTCATAATATAAATTATAAACTAATATATATCATTATAATATTTGAAATTGAAAAATAAAGTAATGAATACACATGTGAGAATTCCATGGCATGATTATGCCCTAAGAAAATGTAAAAATTTCATCATAGATATTTTGGTTGAACTTGTTCTAGGTTATATACCAAGGTCAAGCCCCAAACTAGTCTTGTATGTGAAATTGAAACTTAAAATCAAATATTTTAGGTATATTTTAGACCCAAATTCCTAATGTAGTTACAATCATTACCATAAATATAAAAAATGTATGCATGAATAACATTCATGACTCATAATATGATCCCTATGTAATTTAGTGTAATATAGAATGACATAAATATCTATGCCAATCTATCCCAATCTAATAAATATGATAATCTAACCCATATAATCTGATAATTATGTTCAATTGGATTCAAGTGATATATTTCATCGTGTCATTGAAATTTTCACCTATTTTTATAAACTACCTCACACATGCCCTGCATATGTTTCAATATTTAATTTTTTCCTAATATTAATCATAATATGTCTCATTATATCTCATAATTTTTACCTATCTGAATTGTAATCTATCTATGAAAGTATAAATTTGTATGAATATCCCGCTAGTATACTCCCCTTTTGAAGTGATGGAAGGAGCCTAGGAATCACTCATATCTAAGTAAAATATTTATATGCATCTTGTTATATATAAAAATATGTAACCATATAATTCATGTCTGATGAAATTTTTATATTATGTCATCATATAAATATTATATCTCATATCATATATTAAACATGTATCCTAACTCATACAAGTGTCATGCCAAGTAGGTATAGAAATTAAGCTTATATTATTAGTAATTATAGTAATGATAATTAAATATATAAGCACTCAATAATATTACACATGAAATATACATGATATTAATCAGTGCATTTTACATAGAAAAATAACACATGATATGAATCAAGACATCACAATCTTATCAATCATTTGGACACACAACATTTGCACATAATGTCATGATCATGAATCAAAAAAGTAATTAAGATATGACATGTATCTTATTCAACATATACAATATGGAAATTAAATGAACTAGAGTGTCCTTGACATAAATGGTGTAGGATGGGAAAACACATAAGGAATACACACGTATAATCATGAAAGATATAAATCATTGTCACACACATCAATTATCACTTAATGTAATAATAATAAATAATAATAATAATTCATGTAGGCACATAATGTTCATATAATGTAACACAACATGTCAATAAAAAAATCATCACAAAATCAAGGATCACACCATGTAATAGTGATAAGCATCAAACATAGATAGAGTAAGAAATTCTAGTCTACATAATCAATTAATGTCATCATCACACATAAAATTACACTATCCATAGTATATATCTTAGTAAATAGTATAAATAATATCAAGTCATGTGTAAGAAGTATAAGTATCTCAATATGATCAATGTTATTATCATATAAATATATAACTTGTAAAGTGTACAAAATTTCTCCCAGTGTAGGCATTCCCCCAATGTGGAAAGGTAGCCTCTAGGTGTAAGGATGTATAACATATGAATCTCCACGTGTCATCTACATCCCATAAGTCATGCATCCAAATCATTTATTATAATAAAACCATGTGTGTATAAAATTTATATGTAATATACCATTTATATATTATAAATACCATAGATAAACTATATAGTCTAGAAAGGTACATCATGCATAGGTCCTAGTTTTTTTATTTTTCATTTTGGATTTTTTTTTGAGTTATGCTCATTATAACCAATGATAAAATAAATGGGACTCTAACATGTATGCCTTGGGTGGATCATGGTGAATGTCACATATATCTATTTTAAAATCTAAATGTTTAATTTTACAGTGTTTCATATCCATCATGGATATCATAGCCCATATGATATATGTTAATTTGTGTATTTATAAAAATCATAGTAACCTTGATATCACAATGAGTAAAATATTGTGTTCATTGTGTAACACATAGAGCATCATGTATAAACAAATTAGTATGTGACTAACTAGGTAACATCTACTATGTAACCTAAATACACCTCAAATGTAGGTGATGTTGAATTGCTATTCTTTAAGGAAGAGAAATTAAGTTTCTTTGAAAATCCAATGTATAATTAACCTATAGAGGTTGTAAAATGGGTTGTGATCTACAATTATAATAAAATGTATTTGACTAAATAATATACACATATTGTATACATGGAAATGTAACCATTTATCTTCTATAGATATCTGTCACAAATCACTATACCAAATAATACTACACATACCTTATGTATGCAAAAATATTTGATTAATATGTCAAATTCCTTATTATTTTGTATAAATAATTAAAAATTATAAATATTCACACACCATACCATAAGTGGTAAAATAATACTATGAAAAAGTTATTTTATGTTTCCATTGAATCCACTCATTATATCTGTCATAATAATGAAATCCTCATGTAAGTATCCAAGACTAGTAAGTAATGTCACTATGTTAGTTTTTTTCACTTGGTCCATTTTCCACCATGACACTATCTATAGACTATGATTCAAAGTAAGCATACATAAACAATGTGCATTAATATAATCATCATTAACAATATCATGATATTCAAATGTAAAAGTAGGTCTATGTACCTATGTGTTAAGTGTACCAATGATAACATATATAAAATGTTATTTAATTTAATTTTTGAAACATATTAAGTATAAAGAGGACAGATTATTTGAGTCATATGCACCTTACTATTATTCTTAGTCTTTTTTGATGTATTATTTGGAAAGGGATCTTAAAATATTTTTAGATTTGCATTCCCATTATTTTGTGCCACTAAATAATTATTAGACATTCAAATATAAATATTTTGAATAATATTTTCATCAATCCCAACCTAAATATTATGTATTAATATAAAAGAATTGTTCTTAGTGTGATCTATGGTAATCACTATGCATTGACATCAAATACCTTATATTGTGACCTATTCATATCAACTGCTTTTTAGGGAGTGATAGATCTTAGATTCTACTAAGTCAAATTTTATAATATGTTATGAGGATGTTCAAATAATTTTTTAAAGTACCTCCTTTGTGGAGCTAGTAGGACAAGTCAATTAGTAGGTTGTGGTAATGCATTAACTATTACATTTATCTCATTCTTAGTATCATCCACTTTGGATTTAAACTTTTATTAATCTAAAACTTTGAAACAAAATTAGTTTGAGGATTAGAATAATATTTTAAATCATTCATAACAAGTATATTAAATTCGAATTCCTTGATCAGATGGCATAAGTCATAAAAATATTTAAACCACTTGAACATAATGGATGGGTAAGTAATCTTTACTAGAATATTCATTGAAACTAATTATCATTCATAGGATTTTTAATATTAGAGAGAATGTTATTGTAATGAAGCACATAATCAATTATGGGTTCATTGTGTCCTTGTTTAATTTTTCCAATTTGTGCATAATAAAACTTCTTATATATGTTGATTTAAAAGTGCATTAGGAATTGATATAATAAAGGATTGGAGGATTACACATATTGGAATAATAATAACAATAATAATAATAATAATAATAATAATAATAATAATAATAATAATAATAATAATAATAATAATAATAATAATAATAATAATAATAATAATAATAATAATTCATGGAAAAAACTTATTGAAAAAATATAAATAAGATGCATATTCTAAGCATGCTATGTGAAGGTCTTGAAGGTGTTATTATGGATGACCTTTACCATCTATAATGTAATCTTAGGTGCCAAAAAATACTAAGGTAAGGTATAAGATGAAATATGTATGTCCAATGAGTTATGTATTAATGATTGAGAATAAGTTGAATGTCCTCTATAGGACACTTTTTCTAATTATAAAACTTTACCTTTAAGATCAAGGATCATTTGCATCAAGCCTTGATAAGTTGACATAACAAATTATGTAGCCTATGAGAAATATTAAAAATTTATTCCAGTATTTTACACTTAAATGATGGAGTAATCTATAGATGTACATTGTTATTTTTATATCCTATTATTTAGTAATTAAACTTCTATTCTATGATGCATATTGATCTAGTGTTTAACACCCCAACTAATCCAATCTAGAAATCAATATAGGTGATTTACCAACCCCACATAAAAAAATATTTAATTTATAGTATGATTGAATTAATTACTCTAATATTCCTCCCTTAGTTTATCATAGTATTAATATTACAAGAGATAAAATTTATGAATGCCTCAAAATTTTCATGCGCAATTGATTTGTTGAAGACACTTGGATGTTGATCTTGAGTGAGGAAAAACTTAGTTGAATGTTATATTTCTAAAAATGTTAATGTATGAATGGAATTAAACATAGGTGTATATTGAATTCGTGAAACATTGGATTTTTATAATACCCTAATTGTTGTAATATATAATCATTAGTTATTCTTGTGGTACTCTCAGGCTTGCAAATATGTGATGTATCCATATAACTTGGTAGGCATCTCCACCTACTACAAGATATTATGATTCCATGGAATATTGATAAACATAGTTTTTCCTCTTCCTCCCCAATTATATAGGAATATATCACAAAAAAAAACACATGTGGATTTATTGTCATAAATATAACCTACATGATCTACATTTGTATATCTTGTTAATTATAATTGATCATTCTTGTTGTATTCTAGGTCATGATCCATATTATCTCAAATATATTTTGATATTTACTTTTCTACTTCTTAATGACTCACCTTTAATTCCTCCATGGATTATTAAATATAAATGAAAACATAATTTATATATGGTCAAGTTTAATTCAATAAATGATGCAAAAATAAATAGGCCAACTTCTGGAGTCCATAACTTTTGATCCGTATATCCAATAGAGATATTCCACATGCCAAAACAACCATCTCAAAAAGTTAGTATATACCCTAAGCCATACTTTTTGCTTAGAGGCATTTTAAAAAAATTGGAGGCCAAATGAGACCATTTGAGGGTCCAAAATTATAGTTTATTAAATTTTTGGGATGTTTTTATTTCTAGAAATTGCATATTTTTATGATCAAACATGAAAGTCAGTTGAAATTCATCATATAGGATAATTTTATAATTTAGAATATTTTGGTATATTTTTAGAGCTACATGTTCTTGCATGCAAAACTTATTAAAAATATTAGCTGCTAAAAATAGAAATGTTTTTTAGATTTTACTTTTTTTTCAAATTTTTGCATGTCAACTCTAATTCTGAGTTAAGGCTTATTTATGCATGGTCTTGTAATTATTTTTGGTCAATAATTATGCATCAATTTTGAGTTATTATTTTATATCTTATCCTATTATACTTTTTGGTCTTGATAATAATTTTGGTTCATTATCTAATATCAGATCAAGGTTGAATCTTGGAAGAGTAAGAAATGGCAAGAGGATGAAGAGGTATTGCATAGAAGAAATAGACTATACAATAAATTCAAAGGTAAGTGAAATAATTAATATAGGTTATCAAAAATCATAAAAGAAGATAAGGTGGTGATGAAGCTAAGGAAGACATAGATTGTGATGAATAAATTCAACAAAAAGAAGAATAGAAAGATCAACCACCATCAATGGAAGAGAGGATGGTTCAAAATTTAAAAGAAAGAAATGAAGGAATCAAGGTTAAATTTTTAAATTATTAAGGTAGTTTAAAACTATAGGATTTGATATATTTGATGAATATCATGGAGAAGTTCTTAGAGTGGAAGACTATGAAAGAAGACAAGAAGGTAAAGTTTACATACATAAAATTGAAAGGTCATGCAATTATTTTGTGGGATCACATATAGAAAGAGAGATAGAGAAAAGGTAAAAAAGAATATTAATTCATGGAGAAATATGTAGGAGAAGATGAGGGAGAAATTTATTCCTGTGGATTATACACAAACCCTATACAGAAGATTCAAGAATCTGAGGTAAAAGGATCATAGTGTACAAGATTATACAGATGATTTTTATAAGCTTTCCATATGAGTGGAACATGATGAAATAGAAGAATATATGGATGAAAGGTGTGTAAATGGTTTGAAATTTACTATTCAATATGAATTAAGCATGTATGGAATACTTATCATAGAAGAGGCTTATGAATTAGCTTTAAAGGTAAAAGAAAAACAAAATAGATAGAATTTTAGATGAATGTCTCTTGGTCCAAGGAGAGGTGGATCCCATCCAATAAGGGGATGAGTATGTTTAATAACAAAAAGGTGGGTCTAATACTAATAGAGGTGAATCATCATGTGGTGCAGAAAGATAAGATGAGAAGAGGCAAGGGTTTTAATACCAACAAAAAGGAAGAGGGTTCCAAGGAGGAAAAGGTTATGGTGGTGCTAAAGGATGTTCTTGAATCAGCATAGATCTTATTTTTTTTATAAATGTGAAGAATAAGGGCACAAGGAATTTGATTTTGTGCATTATCAAGATTAAGAAAGGAGGCAAGAGGAGCACCCAAGAGTGAATCTAGTTGTGGTTGAGATAGAAGAGAAAAATAGTGAAATTGTACTAGCAGACGTTGGAGAGAATCTCATGATGAGAAGAATAATGATCACTCTAAGGAAGGAACAAGTGCAAAATAAAGAAGGTGGTGATGCATGTATGTGATCAAACATTTTTGAAATAATTTTTACTTTGGGTGGAAAGTTATGCAAATTAATTATATATGGTGGTAGTTTTGAAAGTATGGTTTCTAAAGAAATGGTAGATAAACTACATTTAGAATGTGAAAAAAATCCCAATCCTTATCATATTTCATTGATTAATAAAGGGAATCACATTAATTAGATAAAAGGTTCTTAATCAATCTTTCTATAGGAAAAACTTATAATTATGAAATATGGTATGATATTATTCTGATGGATGCATGCCATGTGTTATTGGGGAGATCATGGAAATTTGATAAGAAAGTAATTCATGATGGAGAAAAGAACATGTACACTTTTTGTAAATTTGGTACAAAGGTAGTTTTTTACCTCTTAAAGAGGAAGAGAAGATAGAAATCATGTTATCTACTAAAAATATTATTCAAGATATGAAGGTCATAGGTTGTTGTTATGTATTAGTAGCAAAGAATGAAGACATAAAAATGGTGAAATTACTAATAAAAGCATCAAGAGTGTTGAAATAATATGTAGATGTTATGTCTGATGAGTTACCAGATGGTTTACCATCAAAGAGACATATTTAACATCACATTGATTTGATTTTGGAATCAACTCTACCTAATCAAGAAGCTTATAAGATGAGTCTAGTAGAACATGTAGAATTAAATAAATAGGTTACTAAATTGTTAATAAATAAGCTAATAAGGGAGAGTATGGGTCCATGTGTAAACCAACATTGCTAACTCCAAAGAAAGATGGAGGATGGAGAATGTGTGTGGATAGTAGAGCAATTAATAAAATTATAATCAAGTATATATTTCATATAGCTTATTTATATGATATGATGGATGTGATTATAGGAGAAAATTATTTTAATAAGATTGATCTAAGGAGTGGTTATTATCATATTCAAATTCATGAAGGAGATGAGTGGAAAATTGCATTCAAGACTAAGGATGGTTATATGAGTGGATGGTGATGCCCTGTGGATTATCTAATGCACCTAGCGCATTTATGAGGATGATGAATATAGTGCTAAAAAAATATATTGGTAAGTTTATGGTTATTTATTTTTATATTTAGAAATAATAAAGAAGAACACTTACAACATTTCAGAATGGTACTAGATTTGTTAAGAAAGGATAAGTTGTATGCAAATTTGAAGAAGTGTATATTTATGAAAAATAGTTTGGTATTTTTGGGATTTGTAATTTTAAAAAATGGCATGAGAATGGATGAAGAGAAGATAAAGGAAATTATTGAGTGACCTATTCCAAAAATCATTACAAAGGTAAGAAGTTTCCATGGTTTATCAACTTTTTACAAAAAAATTATTAGAAATTTTAGTAGTATTGTGGTACCAATAATAGATTTCATGAGAGGGAAGGAATTTACATGGACTAGAGTAGCCATAGAAAGCTTTGAATTTTTGAAGAAGATTATAGAAAGACCAATTTTAGCATTACTAGATTTTTAAAAAGTGTTTAGGGTTTATTGTGATACTTCATTTGTGGGAATTGGTGCTATGTTAAGTCAAGAAGGAAATCCAATAGCATATTTTAGTGATAAATTAAATGAGGTAAGAATAAAGTATTATACCTATGATGTTGAACTATATGCAATTATATAAGCATTAAGACATTGTAGGCATTACCTAGTTCCTAAGGAGTTTATCTTATTTACAGATCATGAGGTTTTAAAGTATGTGAATACACAAAAGAATTTTAATAGTAGGCATGCAAAATGGTTATCTTTCTTGCAAGGGTATACTTTTGTGTTAAAACATAAATTAGGAAAATAGAATCAGGTAGCTGATGCATTAAGTAGGAGAATAGAATTATTAATTACTATGGTGAGTGAAGTAGTTGGATTTGAAGATATCAATGAATTATATAATATTGATCCATATTTTGGAAATGTAGTTGAGTAGTGTAGGAATACATTAATAGGTAGGATAAATACTAATAATGGTATCTCATACAAGAAGGTTATCTCTTCAAAGGTAATCAATTTTGCATTTGAGTTAGGTCTTTATGAGACACTATAATAAGAGAATTATATAGTGGTAGTTTGGCTAGACATTTTGGTAAGATGAAGACAATAGCTTTGGTGGAAGACAAGTATTTTTGGCCAAAGATGAAGAGCAATGTGACAAGGTATGTTTTAAGGTGCAAGATATGTTAGGTGGCTAAATGACATGCACAAAATACTAGATTATACATGCCATTACCATTTCTAAGAGGACCATGAACATATTTGAGTATGGATTTTGTGTTGGGATAACCAAACACATAGAGAGGTAATGATTCAATTTTTGTTGTTGTAGACATTTTTTAAAATGGTTCATTTCATTACATGTAAGAAAACCAATGATGCCATTAGAGTTTCAAAATTATTTTTTAAGGATATTATGAGATTACATGGTGTTCTAAAAACTATTACTTCAGATAGGGACATGAAATTTCTAAACCATTTTTGGAGGACTTTATGTAAGAAGATGGGTACTAAGATACAATTTAGTAATGAATATCACCCAAAAATAGATGGACAAATAGAAGTTGTGAATAGGAGCTTGGGAAATTTGTTGAGATGCATAGTGGGAGAGAAGCCCAAATAATGGGTCTTGGCTTTACCATAAGATGAGTTTGTAAATAAAAATTAAGTGAATAGATCAATAGGAAAATCACCATTTAAAACTGTTTATGGGAAAAATCTTATAGTTATTTTAGATTTAGTATAATTACCAATCACAGATTGAATCAGTGATGGTTTAGAAGCATTTGCAGAGCATATACAATAGTTGTAAGGAGTAAGAAAAAAGTTATAGGAAAGTAATGAGAAATATAAATAATTAGTAGATGTCAGAAGAAGATCCAAGGTATTTTAAGGAGAGTTGGTAATGGTTTACTTGAGGAAATAACTATTTCCAAAAGGTATGTAGAACAAGTTAAAGTACAAGATAATTGGTCCATATAGAATTATGAATAAAATCAATGATAATGCTTATGAGGTGAGTTTACCATAGAATTTTTATATCTTTATATTATTTAATATTTTATATTTATATTAATTACATGGATAAGGTTGTGAATATGATGAATATAAAGAAGTAAATTGGTAGCAACAAGTTCCAAATAAGTAAAAGATAGTGCAAGTTTTAGATATGAAGATAGTAAGCACAAGGAAATGGAATTATAATAGGTTTTTGGTCTAGTGGGAAGGATTGCATAAATAATACAACACTTGGATTATAGAATGGAAGATAAATAAGATTGATAACTAAAAATGGTGGCAGTAAAATTAGGGCAACTCGCAAGAGCTGAGTTGTTTTCAACTAGAGGAGAATAATACAGGAAAAATAGGCCAACTTCTAGAGGCCATAAATTTTGATCTATATATCCATTTTAGCTCTTCCACACACCAAAAAAACCATCTCAAACAAATTTTTGCTACCCTAATCCACACTTTCCACTTAGAGGCATTTTTCAAAAAAAATCAGAGGCTAAATGAGACCATCTAAGGGTCTAAAATTATAGTTTAATGATTTTTTTAAGGATTTTTTATTTTTTATAAATTGCATACTTTTATGAGCAGATGTGAATTTTAGTTTAAATTCATCCTATAATCTAATTTTAGTGTTTATAATATTTTTGGAGATTTTTAGAGCTGCACATGCTTGCATGAAAAACTTACTAAAAACAGCAACCACTAAAATAGAAGTTTTTTTTTAGATTTTAGTTTTTTTTTTTTTTCATATCAACTCTTATTCCAAGTTAAGGCTTATTTATGCATGGTCTTGTAATTTCTTTTAGTCAATCAATATGAATCAATTCTAAGTTCTTGTTCAGATCTTAGGCTATTGTAATTTTTGGTCTTGATAATAATTTTGTTTCATTATTAAATGAGACTCTCAATTAACTAATGATAGAGAGTGGAATTTAATAGTGGAGGTGGATCTAAGTGAAACAACTAAAGTATTATCTCCATGGGTATTATGATAGGATTACATTACATAGTCTATAAATTATCAATCATAATCTTGGCATACTTCATTTGAGACACAAAGATTTGATATCCATTATGCCATTGCTCCAAACTAAAACAATATTGTAGTATCCTAATATTTGTCATGCCAAAAAATCACTTGAGACATTATTTTTTTTAATTAAGAATATTCATTGAGCTTTTAGTGATGACTATATCATATACATATACAATATAAATAAAAAGTCCCCCTTTATCCTTGAGGTAAATGTTTGGATCATATGGACTCTATTAGAATCCATACTTTATGATATGCTCATAAATATTAATGTACCAAGCTTAGGGATCTTATTTGATACCATATAAATACTTGATAATTTTACACATTTATTTTTCTAAGTGTGATGAAACCCTTTAGTTCGGTCATGTATAATTCCTCTTGTAGATATCCATTTAGGAAGGTAGTTTTCATGTCAATCTAATGGAATTCACATATAAAATTATAAGTCATAGTAAATACCATTATAGTAGTATTTATTTTGTTTTTGGGAGAAAAATTTTACTCATATTCAATTCCTTATTTAAATTCATATCCCTTTACTACAAGTATTTCATTATACTTGTCAATTTTTCCATTTGATTTTCATTTGGCCAAATAGACACACTTTCAACCAATAAGATTATTCCATGGAGGACTATCAAAATAATTTCATGTATTTTTATTCACCAATGATTGATAAAATGCATTTATGGCTTATTCCAAGGATTTAGCTCTTGGGATTCATTAACTATTAAGGAATCAAATGATTCTAAAATTAAGCTCAAAAGTTCCAAATTCACCTATTCACGAGCAATTTAATGATTCCTTATTATTTTAGTGGAATTTATTGGGACTTCATTCAATTTTTCATATATAATAGTACATGTATACTACTTTGGCATACATTAAACAATATTTATGGGTTGTGGAGTTGGATGACCTAGTTAACCATCATCATTTTCCTCTTCATCACTAGTAATATCAACATTAAAAATGTTTATTGGATTAATATATGTATCAGGCGCTTGTGTGGAAGATTGTTTATACTCAACCTCATCATAAAGTATAACATCCTTATTGATATATCTTCCTAGTTTTTGGATCCATGAGTTAATAGGATTTTGAATCTTCACTACAACCAATAAAAATGCATGCTAAGGATTTATTATCTTATTTATTTACCTATTTTTTAGATACATGAATATTGTATTCACATCTGATATGAGATATAAAATCTTATACACACTCCATGCTTCTTATTGACTTATACCATTGAGATATTTGGTGGGTACTTGATTCAATATGTAGATTGTTATGCAAACTATTTTTAACTAATATGTATGAGGTAGGTGTGACTCCCAAACATGTTTAACTCCATATCCATTATATTTGGATTATTTTACTCTATAAAACCATTATATTTTTGTGTATTAGGTGTAAATAGCTATCAGTAATGCTATTTTCCTTCACAAATTAGGAGAATTTTTTACCTATGTATTCCACCCTCAATCTGAGTGGATAAATGTGACAACCATATTCTCATTTCACCATGGATTTTTTTTTACTACTTAAAATTATTGATCCTTATTATTTAATAAATATACCCACATATTTTGAGAGTATTCATAAAAAACTAAAAATAGTGGAAGACACTAATAGTAGGTCATTATGCTCACACATATCAATGTGTAATAAATCGAATGGACTCACTCCCAAAATCAACTTGTGGTAAATGGAGTTCTATGTTATTTTACATCTAGAAAACTAGTACACATATCAATGTTCATATTTAGTGAGGAAATACCTCTCATGATGTTATGTCTTATTAGTGAAATCAGGTACCTAAAACTCAAGTATCCATATCTCTTGTGCCATATATATTAGCTAATTATTTATCTTTGAAAATTAAATATTGAATAAATTTGTGGATAATATCAAATTTTTAAAAAATTCTTACACCAAAATATCTTAAGGAAATTTTTGATCTTCTATACATTTTTATAATAAGACAAAACTAGTTATCATGTTGTCAATCAAATTCAACATTAAGGTTGAGATCAATAAATTGACTTATAGACAATAGATTTTTTGTTTGTATTTGAACATATATGACTTATACCATTTTATAATCATTAAGTACAAGAGTAAAATAAATAACACCATGACCTTGGACACTATATGATGAATCATTGTTGAGAAATACATTAACTCAATAATATGTATGGTTTAAAGTGGTAAACTAAACCTTATATCTAATCATGTTCCTTAAGGCACCATAATCCATGTATTAGGATACATATTGAGGATTGATATATTCATTTATCTATGTATAAAATAAAAAATACTCATCTAAAGGATCATTATATTAAAAAATGTTCTCATGTTTCTACTATGGGGAAGGAATATTATTCCACTTGGGTGTGAATTATGGTTTCTTATTTTGTGATTATTGTAGTGTTGGATTAATGTTTCTTAATGATCCTTTTGTAAAAAAATTGTACAATAAATTATTTTTTGTATGGCATATATTACCATAGATTATATAATCTTCATGATATTTTTCATTTGTGAAATACAAATTTAATTCAATACTTAGGCATATACATAGACCTAAATCAACTAATTTTTACAAAAAATTATGTTTAGATCACTATAAGAGTTGTAAAAAATTAATTAAAATTATTTTTTAAAACTAATATTTTATTTATCCTAGAAAATTTTGAGAAAAAAACCTCTTAGAGCTCTAGATATCAAACTATTATGATTATAAACATGTGTAGGATAATAATTACATCTAAAAATATGAGACAGATGTAGTAAAATTATTCTATGAGATGTTTTTGAAATATAGTGTATACATCTAGGAAATTTTTTATCTTCTAGGTATTTTAAATTTTCAATAAAATAAATTATTTAGGCATGAAATTGTATTTGGTGTTTTTTTTTTTTCTAAAATTGCCTCTATAAACATTTTTTCTTATTCTTATATATACTTTGATATTACAAACAATCGATGTAAACTATTTGTATGTTTGTTATCCTATATTCATATTTCCATATCATTTTAACTCATCATATTTTGTTAATAAATTAAATATATATCACTATTTGAATATTGTGGTATCAATTTGTTATTTAAAAACATCACCTTACTTACATGTACAAATTTGAATATTCCTTCTTAACTTGCTAGATTAATTTCATGTACACATATAAAGATGCTTTATTATTTTGATAGAGTAATTTTATATAGTATTACTTGAATCTTTCACTTAATGTTACTCTAAATTCTTCCTCTCCACTCAAATATCATAGGGATCAAAATTTGTGTCACTATGAATCTTACACAAAAATTAAATTAAAAAAGAATGATTGGGACTCCTTTTTTCTTACCTCTTTTAAATTATATCTCTAATAAAACTTATTATCCAAATATCTCTTGCTTTGACAGTAAATACAAGAAATATTAATAATTTATTAGATAATTTTCCATTAGAATGATGGAGTCATTTATATATACAATATAGTATTTTAAAATTATTTTATATACGAATCCAACTTTTATTCTATAGGCATATTGATCTATGTTTAGCACCCCAACCAATCTAACCTATAAGTCAACATGGGTGTTTAGTAACCCCAAATAAAACTTTATTTTATTCTTTCAGGCCAATGATTTATGCATCAATGCTTGCGAATAAGTTAAATGGACTAATTTAGACAACCATTATTTTAACTATAAAACATTTTCATTAATATCAAGTATTACTTGCATTAAGGCTTGATTAGTTGATAGACCATATTGTGTACCCATGAATGGTGTTACATGAGTAGTCATCCTGAAAGGGAAAAATTATGTTGTTTATCAATAAGCACAAAAATACGAGGAAAAACTTCTATTTATTCAACACTATGAGTTTGCATCACATGTGTAACAATAGGTGTAGACATAGGGATATTAATATTATGAGTAGAGGTCTAAAAATATATTATAAAAACTATGTTTCTAAAAGTAAAATTACTATCATTGAAGGGCTCTTATTTTTTCCCTTACATGTGAAATGCATATAATTCTTAACTTTTTATCCTCTAGAATTATATTCATGATTTTATCCAATTCATTGGGTTGTATAAGAAATTTGTTTCAAGAATTAGATATTGTTTCCACTTGTGTCAGATCTACACCATTCAATTCATCAAGATCTATTATATCATGAAATTCATTATTATGTCCATTATCATATTCATAAGCAATTTCAAGTTGAGGCATATCATCATTAAAAATATTTTCCTCTATTATAATGTGTTAACATTAACATTAATAGAAGAAGGAATTTTAATTTCATCCATTTTAGCCATTTTAGATTCCACATAGACACATGTGGTTGAACCAAGGGGATATTATTTTACTCAATTTCAATACCAATTTATTCAATCTATTTTAGCTGAATGAACTTAAATGATTAGATATAAACTAATGAAAGTGATATATAAGAATATATAATATAATATATTAAAATACATAATTTAAAAATTACTAAAACTAATAAATAGGCCTAAAAATATGCAAACCTTTATAAAGAAAATATCATGTTGACTATGAAGGTTAACTATGACTAAAAACTACTTGAAATGACATTTGTATTATGTTGTGAATGAATGCAAAATTTTATATTATGTTGGGACAGGTCTGAAAAAGGAGGATAGAGCTACACTACAGTCTTGCATATTGAGTATAGCCATGATTTAGTTGATTTTTCACCTTATTTTTGACCTGGGTCTATGTGACTATTTGAAAGGCTTTACTGATTAATTTTATGTGTTGAATTGAAGTAAAAAAGACTTGAAAAACACAAACTCTTGATGCTACATAATAAACATAATAAATATTAAATGAAACAGTGGGAATAGGATTATGTGAATACCCAAACTACCCTTAAAAAATTGTATATAATATGAGTGTAGCCCAAATGGTCCTATAACTGATGTAATTCTCCCTCATAGGGCTATTATATGATCTATGATTGTGAAACTATATGATTGTAGTTAGAATATTTATTGAAATGATTTATAATGGTTTCCCTTGACCTATAATAAAATATATTTAGACTTGGTGTATGAATTTTATAATGAATCATAATTGAGATTGGAATAAATAGTGTTTTTTTGCTTAGTGTGTAGTATAATTTCCAAGTGATTGTTAGATGTAATAGGAGAATCCTTGATGTGCTTATATAGAGGAATATTTAGAATATTTTCATGAAGAAAATTTTAAAAAAGGGTATGAGAGATATATTTTGAAATTATATATTTGAATCATTAAAATATTAGATTTAAATGGATAAGTCTATGGGAGTGGGCAAGGCCATAGTGTGTCCATTTCTAACATAGCATGGTCTTATCCTAAAAAGATAGAGATTCCTTAAAAATGTCTTACAATAAATTGTAGGTTAAGTATGGATGAGTGGGGTTGAAATATGGATACTTATATGATATTTTAACTATTTATAGATAATATAACTCCCTTATATATTGTGAGTTAGTGAAATGGTGAATAAACCAAGTATGATAAGGACTATCAAGATTAGACATTGTTAAATAATTAATAATTAATAATTAATTTTATGTGTCTACATTTTCTTCCACTTTATTCTAGTCATGAAATAAATTAACATCAATAGATTAAATTTAATGTGAACCTAAGTGTGTATACATACATTGTATTTTGATATCAAGATTGTTTGTGTAAGAATCCTTAGTGAAAAACTTACAATAATGAAACTGAAAGTAGTTATTATCCATATTTTAAAATTAAAATATGAAACTTGGAACTTGAAATATTTGAAAATATATATGGGAAAATATACTCAAAAAATATTATGCACTATGATTTCCTTATAACTTTATAATAGAGAAGTGTTTGCCCATTTTTAGTCATTTAGATAAATGTTGAATTGGTGGTGAATTGAGAGTGATCAAGTCTCAATTTTAAAACCTTTAAATGTTATTGATTTAGAATTATTTTATGATCAAAATATCATTTGACTGTTTAGATTAATTTGTAAATGAATTAAAGGGATGGAACCACCAATTGTGTCTCGCTACATATAAAAAGTGAAAACATAGAAATTGAGTACCACTAAACTCTAGCATGGCCCACTTGAATCATTAGTATGAATCACATCCCTAAAAATGGATATATATTCTATTTGAAATTTTGAAACTTGAAAAAAAAGGAACTTGATAAATTTTGAAACTTTAAAACTTGATAACTTTTGAACTTCCCATGTAGTCACTTGAACATGAATGAGTAACATGTACCCTATATTATGATAAATTGATATTGAATTCCATTTTAACTTTAAAACTATTTATACATATAACTATTTGAATCCTACCACCTATAAATATGGGAATTGAGTGAAAATTCATGTCACATGCCCCTATAATCTTAAAATTCTTAATCATGTTATAATATTTGAAAATGTATAGTTTCATAAATATATCATTTTCTCACAAATATTGAATTATCAAGGTAATCCCACTGTTATATCAAAATTTTGAGATGAGAAAAAAATCATACAAGTCACGTATCTCAAAATAAATCATATTTTAAATATAGACTCTTGTACTATCATTTGAACACTTTAATTTATTGCAGCATAGTATTTGAATATAACATTGAATTTATTTATGAAATATGTGTTAGATAGATGTGCATTATATTAATCATGTCACTAAATTAAGTATATAATATATAAGTAATTCATGATATTATCATGGTACCATGGTAACAATTAATGAACATACAATGTCATACACTTTCATGCAATTTACATAATATGTCATACATAAGGCTTAAAAGCCACATACATGAGACATGTGAAAGTTTAATAAGAACACAAGGATAATGAACACACACAAGCCCTAAATATCATGGAATTATCTATGTTCCACAACAACTTTTAGGTCCAACCACCACTTAAACCTCTTTTCAAAACACTATTTATACTAGGCCTATGCAGACCCAAAAAGTCGATCTTGAACATCTCAAGCATAAGAATTTTTTTTCCAAATAACCATGGAAAAAAATCACACATAAATAATATATATAAAATTAAAAAATTCACCAATTTTATTATACTTCATTACATATGGAAAAAGGATTCAAACCCTTCTCTACAAGTATCCTAGGCAAAACTACCAACTAACCTCAAAACATAGTCAAGGAAACAATGACGTAAAACACTTGTAGAAAAAATTTCAAATAATTATAATTAATTTATATGATCTTATGATATATAATATTGTCACATGTCAATATTGGTCTTATGGACCAATCTCATAGTCTTGTACCTTACTATCTCATCTAAATAAGGCAGGTTAATTATGGGCAACATTTTCATCATATACGTTGACAAAAAAAAACATATATAAAATATTAAAATGTATTAAAGGTATTTAAAAATTTATACATGCAATTTTATGCATCCCTAATCCATGATAACACATCCATAATCAACTTCTCACTTCTACCTAGTTTTCGTACTATCTATAACATTAGGCATGTTAGTGACTAGTCAACTTGTAAGACTAGTTTATCACTCATGAAGGATATAACATACTAATAAAACATAATTTAAATAAAATAAAATTCTCAATATTTATCCTCTATCTATTTATCAATTTTTAATTGGTCAAATCTAACTACTATAACAAATCTCTAAGAAATAAGGCCTTTCCTATAGGGTCCACTCACTCACCTAGAAAACAAATCACACATAGATGTTCTTAAAATATTTTCATATAACCTATAATTACTTAACTATACATTCCAATCCATTATGATCACTTTAGAGCAATATCTTTCATATTGGGTCACTATTAGGGTTATTTAAGGGTTTAAACCATCTTTAACGATCATTCATAAAGCTTATCCCTTAATTATAAAAAACAATGATTGTAAATTTTATATATGACCCTTACACATATACCATGAATATATTCAATTCCCATGAAGAGGTTACATAGGCCAATGAACACTTGAAATTTCTTCTCGGGTTGAGAACCCTTCATTCTGGGTACATGAGAGACCTTAAAACACTTTTTATTTCCGTAACCTTCAAATTTTAACCTAAAACTTGGTAAAAATAATTTAAAAACACTAAATACTTATTTAAATACACACATACTCACACTTTCCTTGGAAATTGATCTTGATACCCCATATATCCAACATCTCTCTCTTTGCTCTCTAGGCCTTTGACCTACAAGTCACATTAGGTCTTGAAACTAACCTTCTAGCCACTTTATAATATATTAAAACATAATATAAATGTAATAAAACTTATTAAAATTATAAAAAAAACTACCATAAATTATTCATATGCCTTGAGAATACCTGATGACACCTCATTAGGTTAGGCAGGGTCTATAACTAGTCTAATTTACATGTTAGGTCTGTAGGTCCTACCCCTATAGGCTCACCTTAAACCTCACCTAAATGATCTAATTCCTCAAATATACATACTAAATATACTATACATAACCTCTCATTCCCATGTGCATTCATATCACTAGGCCACCATGCTCCTTCATTCACAAGACTAGGAATCCTATGCATAATCCTTCTCAAGTCTTTTGCTAGGTTCAAAAACTTCATAAATTTGTAAAATGATTTTAAAACACTATTTTATGTTTATAAACCTTTCTCATATTCCTTATATGTTTCTCAACTAATGTCATATCTATCAAAGGATGCAATCAAACAAAAACATTATTCAATGACCTCATGAACAAACCTTTGACATCAATGACAATTTCAATGCCAAACCTAAACAACAGAAACAATTCTCAAAACCCTATAATTTTTATTGTATTATTTTTATTTATTATTATTTCAATACACCTAGTCATTTATTTGAGAATGTTTCCACAAAATCAATTCTTACTTTTATAAATTGAACATTGGATTTATCCTTTATTTTTCATGGTTATTTATTTTTTTCATGGTGTATGGACTCTTCTCTTATTACATGCCACTTTTTACACATATTAAATCACATATATATACATTTATGACTAAAATACTATACATAAAATATACATACATATACACATTTACATTAGTCATATATACATCTAGTGCTTAATTGATATAAAATTGTATACATAACTTATTATGTGAATGCAATATAAAAATATGAAAATTTATAAAATATAAAAATTAAAATACATGGACTAATGTATTATGATGCATAACATGGGATTGAATTCTTACATCTCATGACATTTTTTCTTTCCATATACTTTTTCTTACATTATTTTTATTTATTATGATTTCAATACACTTGGTCATCTACTTGAGAATGTTTCCACAAAATCAACTATTAATTTTATAAAGTGAACATTTGATTTATGATTTATTTTTTATAGTGATTTATTTTTTCATGGTGTATGTGATCTTCACTTATTACATGCCACTTTTGACACCTATTCTATCACATATCTATATATTTATGACTACAATACTATACATTAAACATACATACATATATACATTTACACTAGTCATGCATACATCTAATGATTAATTGATAAAAAATTATACATAAATTATTATGTGAATCCAATTAAAAAATATGAAAAAAATGAAAAATATAAAAATTAAAATATTTTCATAAAAGAAAAATAAAAATAAAAAAATATTTTCCTTTATCTTAGTCATACTATGCATATCATGCCTATTGTACCTATATTACATGTTTTTATACATTCATGCTTTCACATGCTATTCTCATTGTATGATTTTAGTATGTGAGATGTAAGATATTTTGGTTAAATATGGTTATGGACTCATTCACAACTCACCTATGTGGGACATTCTTATACACTAGTAATTATTGCATAAAGTCATATTTATAGTTTTTGTCTAGTTACTATATTGATCCACTCTACATAGATCATATGTATTGTATTTTTATTTATGTAAACTATACATATCTTAATTATGTATATGGATACCTACAATAATTTATTTCATGGATGAGTAAATAAAATATCAATTGCCTTATAATTGATATTTTCTATATATTACATCATGGTAACATATCATGCATATTTTTATTACTAATATTTGGACCTCATTGATATGTGCTTAATTTACCATGGTCTTTTACAAATACTTCTTATTATATATGTTGTACCTTATATATGGCATCCTCTTAGTAAATGATTTCATTCTTATATCTTTATGATTTTAGATTTTCACATAATTTATATTTTCATTGATATTATTATGGACACTTATTTCATGTTGCATGTTATGTTTCATTGGCCTTGACTATTTAATTTTATATCACATTATTCACACTTGAAATGGTTTAATGATGATGAAAACACATTTATCATGACTTTAACTCAAAACATGCATTGATATCTAATGGAATCCTTAATTTTATTAGAATCCTCATCATATTATTCCTCTATTTTTATAAAAAAAAATTAGTAGAGGTTCCTAAAACATCATAACATGCTAAGGATTAGGATATATAGGTTATACTTTAGTGCATAGGATAGTGCACTATATTCATACAACATGTTGGATAGCAAAAGTATAGAAAGGATGAATTATTGTGTGTTAATTAGGAAGTAGGAACAACCATTAATTCATTGACATTTATAGAGTATTCAAATTAAATTAGATAGAAAGTAAGAAAAATATTATAAATGAGAATGCATGCAAGGAAAAAAGTAAGAAACACAATAGGTAACCATAACCAAATAGTCTCTATTGTTTTCTTCAAAAGTGGAACTCTCTTCTTAATATAAACATAAGTATATATAGATGTTTTTAGTCTATGACTGTTCATATTTTTTATTGTAATTGGCACTAAAAACAGAGTCTATTCATATAATAACCTATTACAAGTCATGGATATAGGATAAAATAGACATATATATGAAAAACTAAGTACATAACACATGAATATAGATAAATATCCTATGCATATTTACTATCTAATTTATTCTCCCATCACTTTGTTGGACTTAAAATTATTGATTATCAACATCCCCTATTCTTATAATGGAGACCCCCCTTTATTTATTTCTTAAAAATCCCAAGATGCCAAGCATAGTAAATCATTTAACTACATGGATAATGGGTTTAATTCATGATTACTTGTGCTTCTACAATTCCTAGTTAATCATTCATTTTGTAATAACAATTGACACTTAGAAATATTTAAATTATTGCAAACTTCTTTTGAGTTTTATTTAATAATGAGCTATTAACCATGGAAGGTTCAATGATGTGGATATAAGCTTTCACTAAGGGAGTGTGACTTGGTCCTTTAATAGACATGAATGCAGTAAGCTCCAATGGGTCTTATTAGACTAATATTATCTTGTGTTTAAATAATTTGATTTCAAATTTTTGCTTTAAACTTCAAATTTGCTTAAGATGGGAAATGCTATATTCAAAAAAAACTTAGTTTATTGCTTGACCTCACAAGATGTCAAATTCAAGTAGTAGTTTATGATACCTCATATGATGTCAAAGTTTGGAATACATCTTAATATGGATATGTGTCCACCTCAATAGGATTCATAATTCCTTAAATATTCATTGTGTCTCATATAAGACACATAGAGAAAATCTACCAAGTCCTCAAGCAGTGTGGCATCACCTGGAGAGTTTGCAAAAAAAACTAGCCATTAGGATTCAAATCTTGGGTTATGTGTCATAATCTTAGCCTCTATGAGTAAGCCCATTCAATCTAAGCCACCATGCATCCCCCATACATATCACTACAATATAGAAGCCTATAAGAGGCTACCACATATTTTGAAGCCAACCAACCAAACCCAAGTAACCTTTTGAGGTAATGTATGTCCCCCTTGGGTTCATCTGAGGTCACCACATGTCTACACCACATTGAATCCATCTAAATTCTATGAGATATCAAAAGATATACATCTAGGTTATACCTAAGCCTTATGATGAATGTTCAATGATAGAAAATTATCCAAGGCTCCTTCCAAGAATGACTCTTGGTAGAATAATAAATAACTCATGAGAGTGACACATGTCCCCTTTAGGCCCATGTGATGATGTTGCATGTCATTCCCATGTTATTTCTATCCACTATCCATGAAATCAAATCTAAGGGAGATGTGTGTCTCCACCCAAGCCACATGATTAGCACCAATTTTCTGATAGTTGTCTAAAATCCTTCCAAGATAACCACCTAGTAAATAAAAGCTATAATTTCCCAAGTGAGTGATGTGTGTCACTCTTGTGACCAATTAAAACTAAAAGGCATCACATAATAGATCACCATGAATTGAAATATTCCATGTGTTATGATATATATGATTCATTACACTAAGATACATTCTAATAATCCATGAGGTAATCAAAAGGTGCCACATGTCTGATCTTTGAGCTAAGAAACCTAGTCATATTTAGACCATGTGAATACCTAGCTGGATCTAAGGTGGAAGCCACATGTTAAAAGGTGGAAATATTTAGATTTAAATATAAAACTCATGGCAAATAAATTATAAATTAAATATAAATTTTAATTTTGGTGTAATTAATTGCTAAAATTAATAGTTTAAATACTATTTCAAATATATACAAAGTTGACAAGCTCACCATTAATATGACATGAACTAGAATCACCATCAACATTGAATTAATAAAAGTTATATTTTAATAGGAAACATAATCAAAGATATTTATATTTTAATTTTAATCTATACACATTCACTTTCTCTACTTCTTGCACTCTTACAGTTCAAAGTTGTTTGGAAATTACACTCCCAACCACCATTGTTAGAGCTCAAAATTTGTAGGAGGATATTAGATATATGTTGATTGCTACCTAAAGTATTTATATAAATGGAACAATTAGGTCCCTATACTTAGGTTAATATAATTTACTTCATAAATAATGACTTCATGTTCCAATATGGTACTTTAATTATTTTTAAGAACATCAAATTCATCAGTCAAAGCCTTAGCATATAGCGACATGCAATATATTAACATCTATTTCAATGTATAAGTAGATAGGGTAGTTGATGAGGATTACATCATGATTCATATAATTATACTAGCTTTTTATATCTTTTCCATCAACATAGTCATTCTACACAAGCCTATAGCTAAGCTAGAGTTCATGCCATGCATTGACCTACTCTATGGTATCTTTGGAAGGTTACAGTGTGAAGATGAGATACTCAAGTAAATATCCTAAGGGATCCTAATTTATTTAATATAAGGGTTAACATTTGATAATTATTATGGCCTTCCCTCCCCATATATTGAGTATAACTAGGCCATCATCGATAACTAGTATAAGGTACACTCACTAGACAAGATCTTGGCTTCATGAGTGACTGAACCAATAGGAGATGTTCTCATAGATGACCAAGTAAACCTCCAATTCCAATAGTTTAGTTGAGGGATCATAATTGGCCTAGCCATATTAAATAAAATATTTTGTAACCCACACATTGGATATGTGGACACAAGGACTATTTCAATACTATAGATAATCCTAAAGGATCAGTAGATTCCCCCACTTGGGGAAATTATTAGAAAAAAATTAATATATATAATGATTGACACTTGCAAGAATGGTTCCCCATTATTCATGATGAGATACTTGTTGGATGCCATCTATTTAACAACTCAACTAGGTCATAATTCATGGTCCCTTAAGTGATATAAGGTTGTGCCTCAACTCTTTTCTTTAATGTGCATTCATCATTTCAAACACAACATAAGAGTGATTACATAAGAATTCTACTTGATGGTTTATAAGTAAATAACTAAATAAAAGATGTAGAGGTTTCTCCCAAAGGTTATATATAACTTAAAAGACATGGGTAGCTAATAGATACACCTAGACTGCATAGTCATTTGAATAGGAGTGATGGTGAGTCCTCTTAGATTTCTTAGGTACATGTTAATGAAGCTGGTAGAATAGGAGATGGATTATCAACTACTGCATGGATTTGATGGAGTCTTAAAAATCAAGAATATATCACCCCATAAGGTTCCTTACAAACTCAGGAGGACTAAAATTATGAAATGGCATGATGTTATCATAGCTACTAGGCATATGGATTCTTACCTATTACTTAAAGATAACTTCGAACCTTAGGACCCTAACAATATCATTGGCAAGAATCTATTCAGATTCAAGTAGGATGTGTTAATGGATTACAAGCATCAATAATAAATCCATCAATGGATATATAAGGATGCTATGAATGATGAGATGGTGCTCAAGAATGCTTCAAGGAAGAACATTGAGTTAGAAATGAGAGTATATAGATAGAATAAGAAGGAAGATATCACTAGGTCTTAGCCACCACCAACCCATGAAAGCATGTTTGATGTTGATTATGAAGAAGGACAAGATGAGGAGGAAGAAGACAATGTTCCTCTTATTAGGAGTAGGCCATTTAAACCTCCACTTCTTGCCACTTCAAGTGGATAGATCCTACCTCTAAGCTTTGAGCAAGGAGGATCTAATATCCAACTTGACCCCTCATAAGGGCCCACATTGATCTTTAAATATTTTATGGGAACCATTCTCCAAAGCCTTGATCAACCTAACCCTACTTCCATTGATCTTGGAGAATTCTAAAAAGGCATTAAGCTCTCTATGGAAGAATTGTAGGCCCTAGCTGTGATCAACATTGAGAAGTTTTATAAGAGAAAAAGGGAGACAAAAACCACCATGAGGGGAGAAATAACCCCTCCATCAATTTATCAAGGGATTGAAGATACCATAAGCACACCTCAATCTCCTAATATAATTTCTCTCCACTACCTTCATTCCTAATTTATAATACATCTTCTTCTTTTTCTACTTGATTGAAACTAACATGGGCCAAAATAGTACTTCCTTTAGATTCCCATTCCCCCATTTTATTTCTCATACCACTAAAATTATTACTTCTTCCCAAGAAGCCATAATAAGTGCCTCACTTTTTATTGGTTCCACTACATGAACAAGGCCATTAAAGCCCATTTCAAAGTTGTTCACCTTCCAAAAGCCACTTAATATTACTAAAACTATAAAAGTGAACATGCCTCCAAAATTAACTTCATTTTTCCTAAACATGGGCCTTGTAAGATCTCTATTTAACACACTTTGGAAAATAGACCTGACAAACTTGCCTCACATCCCTATTATAGACCTATCCTCTACCTCTATGCAATGATCTCTATTAAAACCACCTCTAATAAAGCCAACACCTAATGCTACCCCAAATTAGGTGAGAGACATTATTTAGGTAGAAAGATAAGAGAGGCCTCAGGTGGTCCTCTTTGCACAACAAACTGGGGATGAGATTCAATGCTACCATAGGAATAATGAAGAGGGTAGTGAGAAGGTAGGTTGAGTATCCCCAATATAGATTATTTATGGCCCATTAAAGTGAAGATCCCCTCTTCACTTTTACAAGGAAGAGGAAGGTCATCCCAGGTGAGGTGGAGGAATATGTAGAAGACTCTATGTCCATAGTCTAAGCCTAGGAAAAGTCCATGGTGGCCTTGATGAAAGGCATGAAATAAGAGATAAAGAGACTAAGGGAACATGCATTGCCTATAATTCCATACAACACTACTATTCATGCAATCAATGCATTTATCAATGTCTTTGACCTATATAGAGTCATGAAGAAGATATAAGAAGATGGAACTCTACAATTTAATGTGGTCATCAAATTTAACAAAACAACTTGTACTTTATGATGGCAAGTTGGCAAACATGGCTATATTTGTAATAAATAATAATTTCTTAGACATCAAAGTGTTTTCACTTAAGGACATCATCCCAACATAGAAAATATTGATGAATAGAAGAAGGTTATTGAATAGGTGGCTAGATCAGGTTAATGACATGACTACATCCTTGGAACAGATAAAATTTAAAATTTCCCTCTTGTTGAAGGATGCCATGGTCACTAGGGTGACCAAATTTGATGGTACCTTTATGGATAACCAAGAATTTAGGGCTTAGATGAAAGTATTTTTTCCAAGTTCTATCAAGACATTTCCAAGGCAAAGACTACTACTGAGGTAATGAACATTATGGCTTTTGCCAATGAAAGGTTGGAGAGAGAAGAGGTCATTGAAGAAGAACTAAGGCTAGTACTTGTGGATAACAAAAGGCTCATTCAAGAAATACCTAATTTATTCTAGCTTATGATCTTATACCTTGGAAAAATTGACCAAGAATACCTAACCTACATAGAATTTTAGATGAAGTAAGTGGTAGAGAATAAATATAGGCAATAAAAATAGGCATCTTGGTAACCTCCTCTATGGCCTTAAGGAATATTTTTATTTAATTTGTAAATTCAAATTTAGAATATTCCATTGTAATTTGTGACATCTTAGCCACTTAGCTATATTTGGGCATATTTTAATGGGCCCACTTGAGCTTGCATAGGAATTTGTTAGGTCTATATATAGGGGTATTCCTCATCATTATAAAGGAGTAACAATTGTTATAGAACTAATATAAGAGAGCTAAGAATTTGCAATATTTTTTTAATATTTTATTGTGTAATTCTATGGTTTCTACTTCTCATACTTTTATATAAATAATGTTTTATTTTTTGTTGAATAATTTGGCAATGACATTCAATATATGCATCTGTAAGTTTATTTTTAAGACTAGACTAACAAAATGTACTAGTATATGTGCTCTATTTTCATCTTATTTACAACTGAATGTGCTTATACAATTTACTTTGAGTAATTTTTGTACAACATATGCTTTTATATATATGCACTTCCTTTCATTTGAAGATTTAACTACATTTATTTAACTTTTAGTAGTACACTAGTATTGGTGAATGTTAATTTCATATGTTGTTTTCATAGAAGTTAGAAGAATTGGTAATTTTGATCATTTGAAGCAAACCTTCTTATCTACCTTAACCTAATTAACTTTAGATATACCTCATGACTCACTTTAGTTTATTTCATTTTGTAAATATTCACTATTTTTTTGTATTTGGGCAATAATTGGCAAGTTTAAAGCAATTTCACAAAGAATAGCAAGAAATAAAGTGTCACTATGTAATATTTATTGTCCCTACAATAGGGTCTACTTGTAGACTTATAAGTGATGACCATATCTCTATTATTTTACTATTTTCAATAGTATTTTTGTAAAAATTTGAAGCCTTGAGTCTTTCAGTACTTAAAATTAATTTCATTACTTTTCCCTCATTCCCTAGTGACATAGGGAGCACATTGAATGCATTAACAGGAAGGGAAAAGGTTAGCATAGAATGAGGGCCATATGAAATTAATTTCATGCATATTGATGAAATTTTAGTACAATCCATTAAATATATGCATAATTATTTCAAAGTTAGAAAAAATTGTTAAAGAACACTAAATATTTGCATTCTTTGTAGGAATATTTACATTCTTTGAAAGCTTTTCATCAAAGTTAGTGTTTATTTTTGAAATTTTGATAAATAATCTAGATATTTGTCTAAATTCATGCAAATATAGGTAAAATACCATGTTATTTATGCATATATAAGGCTATTATGATCATATTTGAAAATATTAACATAAATTTGGTAAATAATCTAGATATTTGTGATAATTTATGCAAAGATTGACTGCTAAGACCTCACTTGTATTGGATCTAGGCATTTGAGATCATAATTTATCTAATTCAATTAGAATTGAGTAAACCTTTACATATATTTATGCTTAAAAATGTTTTTAAATGCCTAAACTCTCTTAGATTGTTAAATTAGGCATAGAAATGATTTTGAATGCTAGTTTAACACTGATCTTTGTAGGCTAACATGTGGAACTAACAATATTTATGTAGGTATTGGAAAGTATGAGGTTTCAAGTCTTGGATCCTCCAACGATCATGGTAAATCTAATCAATCTAAGTTTTTTATGTATAATATTGACTGATCTTTGTAATTTTTGAATCTCATGAAGCTACCTTTGAAGTTATTTTGCTCTTAGTACTTGTTCTACATCCTAGAGTTGCCTAAGATTAGAACCAAATCTTGATCTAAACCCAAGATCTCTTTAACCTCCATAAAAACCCATTAGAGGGATAGAGTCGATAAAGGTAGATATAAAAAGTCTAAGACCTAGCCAAATTCCCCTTCTAACCAAAATTTTCAACCCTTCTTGCCAATCATAACATGATTAGTTGGCTCATCCATCAATGTCCTTGGAGCTATGCACAATTTGCCAAGGAACCTAGAAAAGTGTTTGCCTCTATTTACCCCCATCAGTAGGGTAACTACTGAAGAGCATATAAAATCATTTAATGAATCTTTGAGGTTGTTTAATGTGATTCATGAGACCGTGGTTTTCCATTTATTT
Organism: Torreya grandis; assembly: GCA_037957365.1. Taxonomy (NCBI): domain Eukaryota; kingdom Viridiplantae; phylum Streptophyta; class Pinopsida; order Cupressales; family Taxaceae; genus Torreya; species Torreya grandis. The sequence continues at coordinate 1,168,075 of JARHVA010005024.1, forward strand.
CCCTTCACATTTTGGGATGCAAATTATGATTGGTTCCTTAACTTGTCAGAAGATTCCATCCTGAGATGTGGTTAGTTCAATGATACTTTTATTGTCCAATTTGGTAGGTTAGTAATCCCAAGAGTTATGTACCAATAGTTCACCACCCTCAAAAGGGACATAAAGGAACCAACTATAACATTCAATGCAAGCTTCCATAAGATGTATAGCTTGACATCTCCACCCTATAAGCCAACAAATGATTTGGATTTAGAAATATACAAGAATGCCTTAGACCTGATGATAGTTGTATTCCTACGAAGAGCCTTGAATATGAACACATTACCTTTGGAATATGCTAAAACCATCTATACTGATGAGAAAATTCACCTATAGGGCCATCTTGCCTTTTTTATAAAAAATAATGACACAATAATGCTTATTCTAAATGTCACACCAAACATGAACCAAAACCTACCTACATTAAACCAATTGCTAGTAATTAACAAGTTACCATTGAGCCCTGTTGCATCCAACCAACAACTAGAATTCTTCAACCAAGTGAATGGTGGATCACATCCCTATAAAAATGTTAGTCAAGTAATGATACCCATAAATAACACCAACATTTAAACTATAACCCAAAACAAGAACTCATAGCCTATAAAGGGAGAATTATATTCAATATAGAGAACCATTCATAAAATTGCTAATGATTTTTTGGATCTCAAGAAGCAAATGAGAAATACTGGTGAGAGTTTGAATAGAAATTATAACTTATAGAGATTAAAAAAACCATTAAATAGGTCTAACAATTATAGTGAGCCCAATTTGAACATGTTTCTTGAGATCAACATTTACAAGTTAGCCTTGCCCAATTGGTGTTGAGTTCACAATACCACTAGACAAGGAGAACTAGATTGTGTTTATATCTATCATGCATTCAAAGCCATTCAAATACAAATAGAGAGGTTTGAGTTGAATCCCACTGATCAAATTAATGATAAAAGTTTTGACAATACTAATGATGCCTCTAGAGCTTCAAAAATGGTCCTTATGATTAAGACCTATGATTTTACTAGTCAAGATGAAAATGAGCTTAAAGATAATGTTGAGGAGGTGTATGCTTTCCAAAAATACTATAGGATCAACTGTACCTTAAGAATTAAAGGTTAGAAACCACCTATGATAAATTATACCCCAGTTAATAAACTTGATACACATCCTCCTCCACCCCTAAAAGGTAAGGAGGTCATCCAACAATAGAAGCTCCTTACATAGCATCAAGGGGTGGATACAACATAGTGGAAGATATGAAGATCAATGAAAACATAACATTGTATGAACTCACATAAAACACTAAACAACATGATTTAGTGTTGAAATCATTGAATGAAAAGCCTAACTCTAGCAAAGCTAAACTAGCTCATGAAAATGTGGTGATGTATAAGAGTAATCATTAAGTTCCACCATTTCTATTGACTATAAGGATTTTTAGTAAGAATCTTCATAATTTCTTTCTTGATTCTGGTGCTTCATATAACATTATGACTTTAAGAATCTATGAAAAATTAGTAGTAAACCCAATCAAATCAGAGAAGGTAGTGATGTAATTGGACAAGTCAATATTGAAAGTGGTGGGAGAATTGTTAAATATTCACATGCAACTTTCCCATGAACCCTAAATCTATTAATTCATTAACATCTAAGTTGTTGATATACCAGAGGCTTATAGTTTTTTATTGAGTCATGATTGGACTAAATACCTAAATAGATATATGTCAACTAATTATTCCCACATGTGGATACATTGGTGAGGGATTCCCAATCAGATCAATATTGATCAAGAACCCAAGATGAAGTACATGATCACAAGATATAATACTAAGAATGAAAAGGTAAATTACCAATCCTCTACCTTAGGTGTTTACACTTTTGAAACCAATAACATTTTTATAGATGATAAGTTGAAAGAAGAAAGCAAAGGTCCTTAGGCATTGTACTTTGATGGTTCATGAGCCAACAAGGTTCTATTGTTGGAATTTTTTTGACAAATCCCAAAAGAAAACATTATCTAGCTTCTTGTATATTACAGTTCACTTGTACTAATAATTTATTAGAATATGAAGCTCTTGTTTTAGGACCTCAATTTGCAATCAAACATAAGGTAAAATAAATATTATTTTATGGTGATTTATAATTAGTTGTTAATTAGGTGAGAAGTAGATATCAGTGTAAGCTTTCCTATTTAATAAAATATAAGTTTAGAGTTTGGGATTTAATTGAGTATTTTGACTCATTTAATATTGTTTCCTTGTCTAGAGAGCAAAATGAATTGGTAAATGCTCTATATTCAATAGTAATAAACCTAGTTCCTCTAGATCCTTTTAACTTGTAGGAGTTTACTATGGAAATAATTTCATGTCCCTCTACAGTAGACAACATCAATCACTTCCAATTTTTTTTTTATGATAAGTAGATAATTGACTTCATGTGTAATGTTGGCATGTTCAAATCTCACATCATTGATGAACATGATGAAATTTTTGTACAAAATTTAAATTAAAATGAAGATGGAGTAATCCAACTCAAGGAGAACCAAATATCCAAGGGCATCATCTCCTTAAAAAGGATGTTTGACCTAGATAAACAAGGAAATGAAGCTAATCAACCTAAGGTGAGTGGGAAATATTATAAGAAAATCAACTTGGGAAATCATGGGAATGAGAAAAGTGTCAACATTGGTTTATTTTTCATTGATGAAGAGCTAAAGGAAGCTGTTACCCTTTTAACCAAGTTTAAAGATGTCATTGCCTAGTCATATGATGATCTTAAGATATTTGATACTAGTGTGATTACTCATATTGTCCCCTTGAAATAAGTCTACAAATCCTTCAATAAAAGATAGATATTAGTGAATCCAATGATAAAACCATTGATTTATAAAGAAGTGAAGAAATTTCTAGATGTAAGGAAAATCTTCCCCATATGACACTTGACATGGGTTGTCAATCTTGTGCCAGTATAAAATAAGAATAAAAAAATTAGACTCTATTTTAATTTCAAAAACTTGAAAAGATACTTTGAGAAGTAAAATTATCCCTTAACATCCTTAGATGAGGTCATTAAATTGGTGAGTGGATCTGGAATTATGTCATTCCTTGATAGCTTTTTAGGCTACAACCAAGTCCTAGTGAATAAGAGTGATAGAATGAAATCTATATTCACCACCAAATGGGGAACAATTAAATATAAATGAATGCCATTTAGATTGATCAATGTAATATAAACCTTCCAATGAGAAATGGACCATGCATTCCAAGGATTGATAGGTAAGTATATCATTATTTACGTGGATGATCTAATAGTTTTTATAACAATATAGGTGATCACATGATGTATTTGGAATAAGTGTTGGATAAGTTCAAGAGGTATGAAATTTATTTAAAACCTAAGAAAAGTATCTTCTATGTAAATGAAGGTAAACTTATAGAACATATAATCACCCAAGAAGGTATGATTATTGACCCTGATAGGGTAAACACAATTTCAAAAGTATAAATCCCTAAAAATAAAAAATAATTGAAATCTTTCTTTGGAAAAATTAATTTTGTAAGAAAATTTATCTTTTGTTTTGTGGAAATAGTGAGACCACTCAACAAGACACTGAAGAAAGATACAAAGATAGAGTGAACTACTAAAGCAAAGAAGGAATTTCAAGACATCAAAGATGTTATTATTCAAGCTCCTATCTTGATAAGTCCTAATTTTAGTAAAGAATTTTATATGTACTCTTTTACTTCTGATCACATTAGTGCCACTATCTTGACAAAGAAAGAGTATGACAAAGATCACCCTATAACATTCATGATCGCCAACTTGAAGAACATAAAACTAAACTATCTTATTTTGAATAAATAAGCCTATGCTCTGGTAAAGGATGTCAAAAAGTTCATAAACTACATCCTGTGGAATAAAACATATGCCATAGTGTCTGATCCTACTATCAAGATGATGCTGGGACATAATGAACATGGATAATGAAGATGGAAGTGGATAAATAAAATATAAGAATATGATATAGAAATACAATATGCTAAGTTAGTTAGAGGACAACGTTTAATCCATCTTATTACAAATACTGATCCACACATTGACATTTTACAGGTTGAATCAAGTCAAGCATCTAGTGGTGATTGGTACAAGGATATTTTTCACTATCTATTACATGAATTGTGTCTTCTACACCTTAAAAGAGAGAATAAAAGGGCCCTCCGGTTGAGATCATCTCACTTTAAGATTAAAAGAGGGGTCTTTTATAGAAAAAAATATGAGGTAATCTATCTAATATGTGTTTTTAGAGATGAAGTCATTGAAATCATGAACAATTTCCATGACAAACTAGGAATTGGTCACCCTTTAGGTCATTCCACAACACACAAGATATTGAGAGATAAATACTATTGGCTAACTATATTCAAATACACCCATGCTCATATGTGAACATGTAATTAATGTTAGGTGTTTGATTAATGAGAGACAAAGGTAGTTATGCCTTTGTAAATAGTGATTGAAGTGAATACATTTGAACAATGGGGCCTTGACTTCATAGGAGTGATCAATCCTAACTCCTTAGTAGGGCATAAATTTGTACTCACTATCAAATATTATTACACTAGGTAGATTGAAGTCATGGCCACCAGAATAATAGAGAAATTGATGTCATTAAATTCTTATAATAAAATGTCATTACTTAGTTTGGGATGGACCTGTATTTAGTATGCAATAATGGCCCAACTTTGAACTTAGTAAAATTCACTGAATGGACATATAATAACAAAATAGTCATCAAGTTTGATTCAAACTATTACCCTTAGGGTAATGGAGTTGTAGAATATACCAACAAAAACTTCATGAATGCCATCAATAAATTTGTAGAGAGAAAAACTAGACAATAATAGTCCTTGCTAAAGTGTGCTTTATGGGTAGATAGAACTAGATACAAATAGGCACTCAAAGCATCCCCATTCCTAATGGTATATGGGTAGAAAACTATTTTTCCTATCATGTTGAATCTTCCTACCTATGAGTTTATGGTTGAGTATATGGAAGATGATGAAAGAGTACAATCTTGAATACTAAACATCATCCAAAGGGAGGATTCCAAAGATGAAGAATTGAAGAATTTTAGCAAGCATCAGGATGTTGTGAAGAGATGGTTCAATAAATAAGACAAAGTTAAAGTGTTCTACATATCATATTTGGTCTTACTATGGGACAAGTCCCACAAGAATAAAAATAGAATATGAGAAGTTCACTCCCCTCTATATTGGACCATATAAATTGGAAGAAATACTGGGTGGAAATGCATCTAGGCTCAAATACCTATAAGGAAATGATTTAACCTTGCCAATAAATGGGTAGTATATGAAACATTTTTTCTCTACCACTTTGTCACAAACTCTATAAGGATAGTAATCTTGTTTGGAGTTAGATTAGTTAGGAGTAGAGTAGCTTGCTTCCTTACTTTGATTTTTTTTCAATCCAATCTGGGTGGAATAAAATCAAAAATATATTTGGTAAATTCAATCATTTTATTTTTTTTACAATGAATCTCTAAAAATCTCTATGAAACTAGAGTTATTTTAGAAACCAAGTAATGGGTTAAACACTATCTAAAAATTAAAAAAAAAAAAAAACTAATAAAACTATAACATTTGGATCATTAAAAAATAATCCATCAAACTCCCCTTTGATCCAAAGGGGTATAGAAAGATCGAAGTAATGAACTATGAGTCATCCAAGTAGACTCTATTACAACTACAACTGGTACACTGTGCATCCTAGATTGATCAATGCCTTGATCATCCCCACATTGAAGTAAAATAAGATCATGCTCTATCCAATTGCATTGATCCTCACATAGAATACATCCAGTAAGTGATTTCCATATTATTGTGTATGTCACATCTTAAATTGATGCCCAAAAATTACCAACATCTCCTGTAGGCCTCTGCTCAACACTAACAATGCTATTAACTCAATGCTGACTCATACCAAAACCACTAATGACTAATCAAAAAAATAATATGCAATATATTTTCCTCCTATTGGGTGATAGGTGAGAATATATGCACTAAATAAACCAAGTACAAACCACTAAAATGCTCCACATTAAATATCATATCAACACTAGATCTATGAAAGCAAAGTACACAAGACAAAAAATGCTACTATATAAAATCCTAATCTTGATCCTAGCAGCTCACACAAGATGGGTGTGTTACCATCTCAGAATATATAGTCATAAAATATGGAGAAATAAACTTCACAATCATCCCATCCATCAGAAGAATATTAAAAAAATAGCCAGAAGAAGAACTAGAAGAGTGAGCAAAGTGATGGGAGTGAGTAACAATGTTTACTTTTACCTTATATCAATGTCAAGAGGACCTAATTTTGGAGGGGCACTCTATAGAGAGGTGTCTTATGCCACAAAAATTTTATTATATACTCTCATATCCACTAAAACTAGAGGAATAATAGCCACATGAAGAAGAATTCATGTGTTTGTACTTGTGTACATGTGAATGTTTGTGGTGATGCTCATTCTTTTGAGAATGAGAGTGATGTTTATGATTTAAAGAACCAAAATGATGTCTATGCTTCAGAGAACTAAAATGATCCCTATGTCTAAAATGATGCTTACGTCTAGAAGTATGCCATGGAGAGTGTTTTTGTCTTTGAAAGTGTTTTGAAGAATGTTTTCTATTATGCTCATATAATGGATTACCTATTTTTGTATAGTGGGCCCCCTCAGTAGGGGCTTCTTTTTTCTTTGCAAATTTTTGCTTATGTTGAGTGAGAAACTTATAAATGGAATCAAAAGTAGATTTGTTAAGCATATCATTAAGCTGTAAATTTTTTAGAAAGTTCCTATAGGTAGGGATAAGTCCATTCAAAACAATATAAATGAGCATTTCATCATCAATTTTCCTACCATTAGTGTCATATTCTTGTTTCAAATTCTTAATTCATGACACATATTATAAAACATCTTCATCATCTATTAGTTTAGTGTTAAGCAACTACATAAGAAGGTTAATTTTCTTATAGGTAGGTTATTTATCATATAAGTCCTTTATATATTTCCATTCTTTCCAAGCCTTAGTCTTGATGACCTCTATGTGAATTATAACTTGTGCACTACAAGTTAATTTCAATAATGTAAGGGCATGTTTGTCACATTTATGAAATTTTGTAAGGTTTGTAGTATCGATGGGAAATGTTGGTTTATTTTCAACTAATTCCCATAATTCATTGAAGATTAATGTTTTTTCCATGTTCATTGACCATTCCTTATAATTTTAAGGAGTTAAGCATCCAGTTTCAAAAATCAAGCTCATAATTTTAGCCATGGTATGTAATCAAAAAATAAGGAATGATATCGATGTTTTGCCTTAACCTTCAAAATAACTTCCAATTACAAGAAATTCTTGGGATTTTTAAAAAAATATTACACCTTATAACTCCTATTACAGCCTTATTTCTCCAATTTTTGAATTTTTCAATACAAAATAAGGTCAAAAATGAAATCTCACAAAAAAGTATTTGAACCCTTGACCTTTTATTGTAAGTGACTTACAAAAATATCTTTTATTAGACTTATCTTCAACAAAGTTGAATACAAAAAGGTAAGATATTTTATATGACCTTGATTTTTCTGATAAAAAATAAAAAATAAAAAATTACATTCACTACAAGCTTTTATTAAGTATTTTATTTGCATGTGAAAATGTCAGCACATTTGCTCTTCCTTGTGGGGCCTAAAAAAATCAAAAATCAAAATATCTAAAATTATATGTAACTTATGTAGTCATGCCTCTATTTGATATAGGTTGAAGTTCACCATTGTACAAAGCACCACATAAGCTTGTGGGTGTGTGAGATAGGTTTTGTAAAGAAAAAAATCTATTTCTTGTATTTGAGATTCAATAATTTTCTAATTCATCTCACACATATCTAGCTATGGCACCATTTTACAACCTAAAATTTGAGGTAACACCATGCAGATATTCTAATATGTAGGTCATAATAAAAAAATATCCATCATACCAGTTTAAGTGCTTCATATCAACATGGGTATCTGTATAGATATGTGGTTGATCTCATACTTGTGTTGTAGTCTTCTATTATATGTTTTGATTTATTTCATCCTTCCATAATGTAAAACAATGCAGTTCAAAAGTATAATAATAGTCATTGTATTGTCTTTCAATAGTCTCTCTCATTCCCTTTTATTGCAAAATTAAAACATAGCTCTTCAAATCTCTTCACTTATAAAATAATGGCTCTACATATTTATTCACTCCTCTTCAAATTATTAGGGCTGCAATTAGGATTTTCAAATTTCTTCTATCCTCCTTCACAAATGTCTTATCATGGTTCTAATACCATTGTTTGGTCTGATATGGGAGGAATAACATCAAAAATTTATTCAAGAAATTCAATCATTATATTTTTGTGTAATGAATCTTTAAAAATATTTATAACATAAGAGTTGGTTAAGAAACTACCTAATGGGTAAAAACTACCTAACAACAACAAAACCATTAAAATAAACTAATAAAATTGTAACATTTGGATCATTAAAAATGATCCAACTCTTTCTTGTTGTGTTCTTTCTCATTTTTCAATCACTTTTCATTTTCGTTTGTGTGTTGTAGCTTAGTAATAAGTCCTTTGGAAAAGATTTCTTTGGCTTAATTTGTGTTAACCTAGTCCTGAAAATAGGAAGAAGGGATTGTTGGTTTTAAACATTAGTTGTCAAAAGTTTGAAAATCTTTAATAATGTTTCAATTTAGAAAAGTTGAGCAAGGTTAATAAGAAGTTAGTTTTCTCATGAAAATCCTAAGTCATCTTAAGATTGTAATATAGTTTAGATTAATGAACATTTGCTTAAATGAGTGTTTGAATCTATGCAGACCATTATACTATCACTTAAATTCACTAAGTGAATTTCTAGGATAGGACTTAATAATCAAAAGTGAATTCCATCTAGACTATGTTTTGATAAGGTCCTTACACCTAGCTAATTATGGTTCCCAACCATTATAGTTTATGAATGAAGGTATAAAAAATGTTTCAAAAATGAAGTGAAATCATAAACTACTTCACAATCCATGAATGGTTATTTAGCTAATCTTTACTAGGGATATGGATGTCTGCCTAGTAGTAGAGCAAGGCCTAAAATGGAGCCAAAGTTACCTTTATCAATGTTATGGATGTTTGGTTGATAGTAGATAATTTCCCAATTCATTCCCAACTAAGCAAAGTATAATTATATAAAATATAAAGAATGCTTAAGTCATTTCATGTTTGATGTTTTGAAGCTTGAAAGTTATTATTTTTGAACCCAATGGTAATGGTTAAGAAACCTCAAAGAACACACATAGTATGATTGTCTACAAGGTTTAAACACTATTTCAAGCCTATGGGCTTTCATTAGATCTAAAAATTAGTTTTGATATTGATTGAAGATCATAATGAAACAACTAATTTTTTATTCATTTTTGAACAAAATATCTAGATTCTAACATTTTGCAATGTTTCCCCATAGAGGTTTACATTTTTTGATGATAAACATCCCCCTATTCTCAGAATGGGGACCCTCTTTTCCTTATTTCCAAAAATTCCCGAGATGCCAAGCATAGTAAATAATTTGACTGTATGAAGAATGGATTTAATTTACCATTACTTGTGCTTCTATAATTTTTGGTTAATCATTTATTTTTTAATAAAAATTGACACTTACAAATATTTAAATTATTTCAAACTTCCTTCAATTTTTATTCAACAATGAGTTATTGATCATGGAAGGTTTAATGATGTGCAGACATGCTTTCACTAAGGGAGTGTGACTTGGCCCTTCAATAGACATGAACAGAATAAGCTCCACTAGGTCTTATTGGATTAATATTGTCCTATGTTTAAAGCATTTACTTTTAAAAATTTTATTTAAAATTATTCAAATTTATTTAAGATGGGAAATGACATCTTTAGAAAACTAACTTAGTTTCTCATTTGACCTTACAAGATGTCAAATTTAAGTAGCATTTATGATGCCTCATGGGAAATCAAAGTTTAGACTATGGATTAACAAGGATAGGTGTCCACCTCTTTGGGATTTGTAACACCTTAAATATTCATCATGTCTCATGAAAGACACCTAGAGTAAATCTACCAAGTCCACAAGTAATGTGGCATCACCTAGAGAGTTCATGAGGAAGCTAGTTGTTGGGATTCAAATCCCATGATACATGTCATAATCTTAGCGTTAAATAGTAGGTCCATTCAATATGAGTATCCATGCATCCCCCACACATCCCATTACAATGTAAAATCCCTTGAGAGGATGTTTCATGTCTTAAAGCTGACCAAATAGACTCAAGCAGCCTTCCAAGGTGATGCGTGCCCCCTTTGGGTTTATCTAAGGTCACCATGTGTCTATGCCATGTTTTACTCATCCAAATTTCATAAAATCTCACAAGTTATACATTTAGGTTGTACCTGAGATGTTCAATCAAGGTTTGATGATAAATAGTTGTCTGAGGCTCCTTCAAAGAATAACACTTGGTATAAGAATAAATAAAGAGATCACAAGAGTGCCACATGTCCCCTTTAGGCTTGTGTGATGATGTCACATGTCATTCTTATATAATTTCTATCTGAGATTTATGAGATCACATCTAAGGGAGACATGTTTCTCCACCCAAGCCATAAAATTTACATGAAGTTATTGATAATTATTTGAGAACCTTCTAAAAGAGCCACCTAACAAAGAAAATATATAATTACTTGAGAGAGTGATACATGTCACTCCCACAACCAATCAAAACTAAAAGGCATCACCTGAGATCTCACCATGAATTAAAAGATGTCATGTGGTAGGATATATATGAGTCATCACACTAAGATACATTCTGAGAATCTATGAGGCAATCAAAAGGTGCCACTTGTCTGAACTTTAAGCTGACTAAGTAGCCTAGTCATATTCATACCATGTGAATATCGAGCTAGATCTGAGGTGGAAACCACATGTCAAAAAGTGTTAGTATTTAGCTTTAAATATAAAAATTATGGAAAATAAAGGATGAATTAAATCTAAATTTTAATGTTGGTGTAATTAATTGATAAAATCAATAGTTCAAAGATTATTTCAAATATATGCAAAGTTGACATGTTCACTATTAATATAGCATGAACCAAAATTTCCATCAACATTGTATTAATCAAAGTGATATTTTAAGAGGTAACATAATCAAATCTATTTCTATTTACATTTTGAGCTGTATGCATTCACTTTCTCTACTACCTATGCTCTCTTAGTTTGAAGTTGTTTACAAATTACATTCCCAACTGCCATTGTTGTAGTTTAAAATTTATAGGAGGATACTAGAAAGATGTTTATTTCTACCTAGAGTATTAAAATAAAAGGCATAATTTAGTACATATACTTTGAGTAAGATAATTTCCTTTGGAAATGAAGACTTCCTATTCTAATATGGTACTTCAACTTTTTTCAAGGATACTAAATTCATCCCTAAGGCCATAGCATTTAGCAACATGCACTATAATAGAATTTATTTCAATGTAGAAGGAGCTAGGGTAGTTGATGAGGATGAGACCATGCCTCATGTAATTTAAATAGCTTTTGGTATTTTGGCCATCAATGTAGTTGCTCTCCATATGATCATAGCTAAACCATAGTTCATATTATGCACTAACCTAGTATATGGTATCTTTGGAAGGTCAAAGTGTTAACATGGGCTACTCAATTAAATGTCCCAAGGGCTCCCAATTTATTTCATAGTAGGGTCAATATTTGAGAATTATTATGACCTTCCCTCCCTATATATTGAGTACAACTAGGTCATCATCGATAACTAGTACAAGGTGCACTCTTTAGAGAAGGTCTTGGCTTCATGGGTGACTAACCCAATAGGATCTATTCTCATGGATGACCAAGGAAACTTTCCCATCTAATAGTTTATGCAAGGAGTTATAAATGGAATAACATTATTAAATAAAATATTTGGTAACCCACACATTGGGTATGTGGACATACGAACTCTTCTACTACTGTAGATAATCTTGGAGGATCATTAGATTCCCCCACTTAGGGAAATCATCATCAAAAATTATATATATGAAATGAATGACACTTGTAATAATGATTGATCTAATTGTTAGATGTCATTTTTGAAATAACTTAATTAGGTCAGAATTCATGGTCCCCTAGCAATAAGAGGTTGTGCCTCAACTCTTCTCTATAATAGAGATTCATTATTTTAGATGCAACATAAGAGTGATTGTGGAAGAATTTTATCTAGTGGTTTATAAGTCAATAAATGAATGTGACATGCATAGGTTTCCCCCTTACATTAGGTAGACCTTGAGAGACATGGGTAGTTACTGGCAATACCTAGATTGCACAGTCATCTAAATAGAAGTAGTGATGGTGGCTCCTCTTAGATTGATAAGGTACATGCAGGGTTCATTTTAAGAGGCCATATCCTAAACTCCCTTATATTTATGTAGGCAAAGCTGATTCATACCTTTGTGAATTAGCATGTCTGAAATGTTCTTCAAATCACCATTCCACCATATAGATGTAGGTAATGAATAGATTACACATTATTTTTGACATACACACTATCACTTATCAACAAGGTATTTCTAATCCACACAAGGTATTCCAAGCCAATAGCTCTTATTTAGTGTAGCTTAATTGAAATAACATTTATTATTATATATATTTATACACTAATTAATATACCTAATAAATTAATAAAATATTTATTATTGTCATTATATGTATGTATGTGTATATATATATAGAGATATCTATATAGATATATATATATATATATGTATGTATGTATATTTATTTATTATTATTCTTTCATATATATATATATATATATATATATATATATATATATATCTTTATGTATAAACATAATAATTAACACTTTAGATTGATACAATTCCTTATTAGAGCTAAAGGCCTAAACAACTTTGCCTAGGCTCTATCCACAACAAAGCCAAAAGGATCTTCCTATGGTAAAGTTGAATGGCTCTACCAGTGGTAGAGTGGAATGGCTCTACCTACACTAAAGCCAAATGGAACTATCACATTTGGCTCTACCATAAATATCTATTCATTTCTACCAATGGTAGAGCAATTAGGCTCCACTACTGGCTGAGCCATTAAAATTTTCCACTTGGTTGAGTTGAGGGTAGAGCCACTAGGCTCTACCACTAGTAGAGTAAATTATATCCACCATTTGTTATATCCATTTATCTCTACCATTTTTTTGAGTTATTTAACTTCATCGATTAGGTAGAGATGTTTGGCTCTACCATTCAACTAAGTCATTCACTTGAGCCATTTGACTCTACCATTTTGCTGGGTCATTTAGTAGAGTTGTTTAGCTCCATCATTCAGTGGAGGAATTCAACTTCACCATTTAGCTGGGCTAATATGTAGATAATACTAGTATTTTTAGATGAATTTTAGGTGTGTCCACTCTACTACCAGGTTTATGCCCTAGAGAGTTAGGCCTCAAGATTTAGTGCTCCAAAATCCATTCAGAGCATATGGGTTCACAAAAAAAAAGTCATTGAAAAATATAGAACCCTAGGTGACATAAAGATTAAACTATTGCATGGATTTTATCTTTATGTCCACAAGGGTTTCATCTTTTTTTATGTGGACCATTTTTTTGGCTAGTTCATATGTTTTTGTATGCAACTTGAAGCTATCCAAATTCCAATGGGTTGAAGACATTGTTACCAGAGATAACTTCACTAGTTATTGATTTAAAGGTACACATGCTAGGTTTTATTTGTACATTTAATGCTTATCTTTCAAGGTTTAAAAATTTTGTCTCATTATTTTCTTGGTTCAATATCATCATTCATTACTATCATTCAGTGATACCATTTAATGCTATCATTCAACCATGTCATTTGGTGTGGTCATTCAAATATGCCATTCAGTTGATTGAGTTTTAGAAATATTTTGTTGTTTGATATTAGGATTGAGGGGTATATATATGTGGTGAATTTAACTATTTTTAAGATAATGCCATAAAGGGTTGGTGAGATGACCCAAAAAATAATATATATCCCTAAAATTTTGATGATCCAATCCCATTTGTTAACCCTAAAAAGTCACCAAAACCAAAAAATAAAAATTAGAATATTCATGAATTAATGAATATTTACTACGAAAAAAATTTGTAGGTACATGCCAATGAAGTTGTCAAAAGAAGATATGGTTTATGAACTACTACATGGAGTTGATGAAATGTTCAAAAATAAGAAGAAGATAACCCCCACAAGGTTCCTTACAAGCTGGAGAGGACTAAAATTACCAAATGACATGATGTTATCGTACCTACTAAGCATAGGGATTATTACCTATTACCTAAGGATGAATTCAAACCTTGGGACCCTAATAATGTCATTACCAATCATCTATTCAAATTCAAGAAGGATATGGAAATAGAGTAAAAGAATCAAGAAGAAGTATATGAATGTGTACATAGGGAGGATATGAATGATGGGGTGGTGCTCAAAAATTCTACAAGGAAGAATATTGAGTTAGAAATGAGAATAGACAGAGAGAAGAAGAAGGAATATATCACAAGGTCTCATCCACCACCAACCCACAAAATCATGTTTGATGATGATTATGAATAAGTAAAATATGAGGAGGAAAAATAAAATGTGCCTCTTATTAGGAACAAGCCATGCAGACTTCCACTTATTTATACTTCAAGTAGATAGAGCCTACATCCAAGATTTAAGAAAGGAGGATTTATCAACCAACCTAACCCCTCCCAAGGGCCCACATTGATCTCTACATTTGCTATGGGAGTTGTTCTCAAAATTCTAGATTAGCCTAACCCTACTACCATTGATATTAGATAATTATAATAAGGAATTGAGTTATCTATGGAAGAATTATAGTCACTAGCTAAGAGGAACATTGAGAATGTTTACAAGAGGAAGAGGGATCCCAAAACCACCATGAGGGGAGTGATATTTCCTTCATCACCTTCTCAAGGGATTGTATAAACCACAAGCACACCTTAGACTCCTAATGTAATTGATCTCCCATTGCCTTATTTCCCAATTTTTAGTACATCTGCTTCTATTTCTACTTTTATATTTGCTCCTCCCACTATTGCTTACTTATTGCCTTCAGTATCACCAATAGATGCAACCACCACTATTTAACCTTCATTTGACACTAATATGTGCCAAAATAGTACTTCATTTGGATTCACCTTCCCCCATTTTATTGCTCGTCTCAATCTACCATGCCTCACTTACTATTGGTTCCCTTATACTAAAAAGGCCATTAAATCCCATTTCAAATCTATTCACCTTCCAAAAGCCACTCAATATTACTATAGTTGCAAAGGTGAGTATGACTCAAAAATTACCTTCATTTTTCCTAAACATGTTCCTTAAAAGATCTCTATTTGACACACATGGGAAAATAGACTTGATAAAATTACCTCACATCCCTACTACATCCATACCCTCTGCCTCTACCCAAACACCTTCATTGTATCCACCTCTAGCAAAGCCAAAACCTACTGCTACCCTAAATTGGGTCAAAGACATTATTTAGGTAGAAAGACAAGACAAGCCTCAAATGGTCCTTTATACACCATAAATTGGGATGAGATTTGATGTTGAAATAGGAATAATGAAGAGGGTAGTGATAAGGAAGGTTAAGAAGCCCTAGTCTAGCTCAATTATGGCCCATGAAAGTGAAGAGTCCCTCTTCACTTTGACAACAAAGAGGAAGGTTAACCCAGGTGAGGTAGAGGAATATGCATAGGACCTTGTGTCCATAGTCCAAGCCCAAGAAGAGTCCATAGTGGCCTTGATGAAAGGCATATAGTAAGAGATGAAGACACTAAGGGAATAAGCATTACCTATAGTGCTAGAAAGCACTAGTATTAAGGTAATCAATGCAGTTATCAATGTCTTCAACCTATACAAATTCATGAAGAGGAAACATGAAGATGGGACTCTACAATTTAATGTGGTCATCAATTTTTACCAAAATACTTGCACTATATGATGCCAAGTTGGTAAACCTAGATAGAGTTGTAAGAAGTAACAAGTTCATATACCTTAAAGTATTGCCACTTAAGGATATCATCCCAACACAAACCATCTTGATGAATAAAAGAAGGATATTAAAGAGGTGGTTGGATCAGGTTAAGGATGTGGCTACATCCTTGGAAAATATAGAATTTAAAATTTCCTTCTTGTTAAAGGATGTCATGGTCACTAAAGTGACCAAACCTGATGGCACCTTCATATATGACCAAGAATTCAGGGCTCAGATGAAGGTATTTGTTTCCAAGTTCTAGTAATACATTTCTAGGGCAAAAAAACTATTGAGGTAGTGAACATTGTGGTTTTTTTCAACCAAAGGCTGGAGAGAGCAGAGGCTATTAAAGAAGCACTAAGGCTAGTTATTATGTAGTATGGAAAGCTCATTTAAGAAACACCTAATTTATTCCATCTTATGATCCTATACTTTTGCCAAATTGACCAATATTACCTATCTTATGTATAATTTTGGATAAAGGAAGAGGTAGAGAATAAATACAAGCAACAATAACATGCATCTTAGTAACCTCCTCCAAGAGCTTAAGGAATATTTTGCCTTGTTTTGTAAATTCAAATTTAGAATATTCCATTATAATATGTGCCACTTGGATATATTTGAGAATCTTTTAATGGCCCCACTTAAACTTGAATATGTATTTTTAGGCCTATATATATGGGTATTCCCCTTCATTTTAAAGGAGGAATAGTTTTTATAGAACTAATACAAGAGAGTTGAGTATTTGAAAGACTATCTATATGCTTTATTATGTGAATTTTGTGGTTTTTTATTCTCACACTTTTATATAACTAATGGTTTCTTTTCCATTGACTAATTTTACAATAACATTTAATATATGCATCTGTTAGTTTGAGTTTAACACTAGGATAACAAAATTTGCTAGTATATGTGCTCTATTTTCATCTTATTTACAACTAAATGTGCTTATGCAATTTACTATGAATGAGTAATTTTTTTGCAACATATTATTTTAGATATATGCATTTCCTTTCCTTTGAAACTTCAATTTCATTTATTTAACTTTGAGTAATACACTAGATTTGGTAAACACTAGTTTCATATGTTGTCATAAAAGTTAGAAGAATTGGCACCTTTGATCATCTGAATAAAACCTTCTTTTTTGCCTTGCCCTACTTACCTTTGATTCACCTCATGACTCACTTTATTTTAGTTCATTTTTTAAATATTTACTATTTTTTTGTATTTAAGAAATAATTGGCAAACTTTAAAGCAATTTCACAAATATTAGAAAGAAATAAAGTGTCACTATGTAGTATATGTTGTCCCTATAGTAGGGTTTGCTTGCAGACTTATAAGTGGTGACTATATCTCTATTATTTTTATATTTTTATTAGTTGTGCAAACAACCCAAGTCCTAAGTCTTCCAATATTTAAAATTGAATTCATTACTTTCTCCTATTCCCTAGTGACATAAGGAGTACATCAAGTACATCAACAAAAATGCTATTTCATCCAAAGACAACATCATAGGATCTTTTGAAATTACACAAAGGATAGAAGATAAACAAGTTGTTAGACCAATAAGAGTTATAGTAATTTATGAAGGCATTGTTTCCAATTTTGACCTCTTGTGCACTAATTATCTACCCTTTAGGGTTTTCAACTAAGTATCATACCAACCTACCACCCTTTCAAGTTTTAAATATGATAGAATAATCAAGTAGCCTCCCTTTGTGGGTTTTTAACCATATTAACCCCACTTGTCTAACTAGTCATTCCCAATACAAAATTATATAATTTTTTTTTTAAAATCATAGTTTGCACAGTACTTAACATGACGGAGGTGGCATATAATTAGATGATGACTTACCAAAAGAGTCCTTATCCTTGGAATACATACCCTTAAACTAAGTGATGATTTTTTATAGATATAATGGTAGCTTGCATGTAGGAGTGTTGAGAATCTTGGCAACATCACTGTAAAATGAAGATAAATCACTCTTGTAAGCATGTCAGTCAAGCATGAATTCCTTGATCATGCATAACAAGGTGTGAAATAGTTCATGATATCTAATGATATACTTGAGATATAAGTCATCAATGATGTTAATGGCTACATTGGTGTTGTTAACCCTCATCTGAATCTCACCACTCAGTTGTTCCAATTTGTCTACATGGAATTAGGCTTCGAGACCAGTGAAAGAACTACATAGAATTTGACTCTGCTAGTTGAGGATGTTGACATGCATATTTACCATGGAATTGACAAGTCCTAGATTATTCTATCATTCTAATTTATATAATTAGTGTGGCTTCCCATAGTTATCTTGGAGGTGGTGGCTATGGAAAATTCTATGTTATAACTATCTAAAGAATCATCTAGTTACTACTTCTAGTATAAAAAAGTGCAAATGACTTATTATGCTTATATTGAAACAATATCTAGCATGCCTTTTTACTCCTCTAATAAAGTGATGTTCATGGTAGCCTTGGCCTTCAAATCATTGACCAAATTGCTAATTTCATAGAGTTTTTGGGCTACACACCAATCTTTAGTTAACTCAGAGACAAAAGTCTTGAGTATGCATTGGTCAGACATGACTTGGTCTCTGATTACTTGAGTGACCTAATCTAGATAGGTGTCCTAGATAATATTTTTATCTTCATGAAGGCAAGAATTAAACTTGAAAATTTCCACCTTGGATTGATCCAAATCTAGCTCCAAGAGGTGTCTTTCTATGCAATTAACTCCTAAAATGTTGTTGTACCCTCCAATTATTTCTTCAATGGGAGTCTAGAGACATCCAATGATGCTTCTTACTTAAGGTAGAGTGTGGAAAATGTAATTGAAGTCATTTAAGGGTTTGGCCATGGCATTGTGGCAAGTGGGAGAGAAAAGAGGCATGCCTAGCACTAATAGTTGAGACATCTTAAATCTAAACTCCTCCCAATGACAATTCTAAGAACTAAGTACCTATTTGAACTGTAGCTACTTATTATTATTATGTTGGTTGTGTTACTTATACTTATGGTTTTTTAGGTGCTTATTATTACTACATTTTAGCTTATGATATCAGCTTGAGTTATTGTGTAATATCTTCATCCTATTTTCTTTTAGATTCCTCCTCCTCTTCATTTTTATTATTCATCTCTCCCTATGTAGCTTATTATTTTTCTTGTGCTTATTTTGCCTAAAACTTCTACCACATTCCTCTTATTATTTATTTTATTCTATTAGGGCCATATCCTTGGATTATTCCTTCATAGCCTATGTTTGTGCTTGTGCCTATGCCTATGCCTATGTCTATTGTTATGCTTGTGTCTTTGCTTATTGCTGGCATATGGCTTCATCTTCTTCTTCATTATTATTCTTCATAGCTTCCTCTACTTGATATTTTATGTGTGTGGTAGCTTCCATGGCCTACTATTCTTGGGCTACTACATCTTATTTTTGTTTTCTTCTTCCTCTACCTTAGCCTTGGCAGTGAGCTCAACTTATTTTTACTTATTCACTTGTACCTCTTATGCTTTCTTGGCTACATCAATAGCTTCTTGGGTCTTCTTAGCCACTTTCATGGATTTATATTGGTCAACTTGTATGTCTTTGGCCTTTTGTGTAGATTTATATTCTTCAACTTATTGACTTGCTTGTTGTTATTATGCCTAATCCTTTTGTCATTTATTCTCTCCCTTCTTTACTCATCATTCTACTATGTGAGATACTTCTTCCCTTGAGGCCTATTTTTATTCTAATTTGGGTTGATCAAGTGTGATATACTTGACCTCTTGGATTTGTGGTGATGGTGTTGAATCACTTGGTTAGACATCTGATCTAGAAACCTATGTCTTCTTACATCTTAGGGTGACCAACTTATGTTTTGGTGGTGTTGTAGTGGAAGATAGATCAAGTTGTGATTTTAATGTGTTGCTTATCGGTTGAAGGTACGATCTTCAAGTATAGGGGAGAACCTAGCCTTCTACCTAGTTTTAGGTCTATACATGAGTGATTCTAGTGGCTCTTGATAAGGGGTACAAATACATCCTTAATTGTGAAGGTAGGAGCAAGTTATTGCTATAAAAAATCAATTGTTTGATGTTTTTACTCTACTTATTCTCACATAATGTCGATGATGATAGATGTAGGACATGATGAGAGGACAACCCATAGGTTTAGAGGAACCTATGTATGCACTTAGACCAAATGCACAACCTTCTAGAAGAATAATTATTTTTCATCCTCTTTATCATAGAAGTCTCTAGCTATGTTTGCAATCATCACTTAGAATAATTCTTGTTCATGTATGCCCATCTATATAAGGTTGCATGAGATTGTGATATGTGGCACTTTAGTATCATCTAGCCAAGTTGTCATGATCCTTGTCTTGTGCTTCAATTGAGGGGACATAGATTGATGCTCTATATAAAGCTTGTACTTTCCATTATATAGTTTCCAATTGGTCACTTTTTTTATTATTATACTGTAGGGATGGCTATTCTAGGTGGTATGGCCTATAGTGAATTTTCACACCTAGCTATGAAGGATTTCTAGTTGTCTACTTCTACTTATACCATGTCCATGGTGATAAAAAAATGAATAAGTGTGAAGGGTGATCATGAAAACTCATGAATGTGTATGAATACATATTTTGGTAGACATGTGATCACTGCATGTTGGCCTAAATACTACATAACATCTAATGGTATCTAGGGATGTGTGGTGATAAATTCTAGTCATCCCTCCTAGCATGAATTGAATTTGATCTCATGTACTATGGATCCATGCTCAAGTGTCTAGATGATGTTAGGGAATTGATGTACTACCTAATAATCTATGTTAGGGTGCGCTTCTCTTATCAAAGACTTCCATTATGTGGAGAGGATAAAAAAGATAAAGAACTGGTACTAAAATGTATACTTTTTATATGTGTAACACCTATTAATGTTTATGAGTATCTCCTAAATGAAGTACTCTAGCTATTTGAATTGCTCATTCTAGTAGATCATGTGATGGGTGATTTCCATGAACCCTTTTGGGATTTATTTCATAGACTTGGTCATTTTATAGAACCTCCTTATGATGCATTCGATGAGGATGCACATTATCTTATCATAGATTTCCTTAATTAGTATCCCTTTCGATCCTAAAACATACAAATCTTGGATTTGTTATAGAATAGGAGGAATTCTCATCTTATATGGAGAATCACGTAGGCATGCCCAAATATTGAGCCATGGCTTCTATGTTGATGACAATGGTGATGTCTGGGCTAAGGCAGATATTGGTATCATTATATTAGTTGATCAAGACTTTTACATATGCCCCAAGTCACTAAAATTCCCATTCAAGGTAGGTGCTTGACATCTATGTTATGGAGATAGTGGGGGCCGGTAAAGGTGAGTGATTGCGTAACATTGATGGGGTCTAAATGAAATTAATTTTGTTTTAATACTCAAGGAAAATTTAATGGATCTAGATCATTGAACTTTATCTGCTTGAGATTTGTTTTAAATATTTTCATTGATGTCAAAGGTCTAACATTATTGGTGATAAAGGCCCCATAGCATTTAATGGTGTTTTTGATATTCATATCTTATCTAATGTGTGTTAATATTTATTTAATATTAACGAATATATGTTTGGTTGCGTAAAGTCAAAAGAGGGCCCATAGATAAGTTAAAGAGTCATGAGGTAAAGATAAAATAGGAATGGGACACATTTTCCCATGAAGAGTCATCTTGAGGAATTCCAAGAGTCACCAAGTGAAGATAAAATAGGGAGGGCATAATTTCTCATGAAGAGACACTTTATGGAATACAAAAAGTCACCAAGACAAAGACAAAAAGGAAAAGGATGCATTTGCTCATGAAGGGTCACCGTGAAACTTTTTAAATTCAAGTATTTGAAGGGTCATGAAAGTTTGGCACCATTTTCCATGAGGATTTAAGGGTCACAAAGGGTGAATGCGAAAGGTAATTTGGTAAGCTATAAATAAAGGCTTGGGAAGCCATTTGTAATGTGTGGAAGAGAGTATGGTTTTTAATTGTTATATCTAGCTTAGAAGAGTAGAGGAGAGAAAATAAAGAGATATAGTAATGTGCTATCATTTTTTGAGAAAGAAACATTGAGAGATAGTTGTGTGGTATACACAATAGGGGTTGGTGCTCCTGTGGATTGGTGCTCATAAATAGTTGTTGTGTTGGTGCTCAGTAAAGGGGTTGGTGCTCTTATGGGTTGGTGCACATGAATATTTGTGTTGGTGTTAAAAAAAGGGATTGGTACTCCTACAAGTTGATGTTTTCAAATATTTTAGTTTTAGTTGGTGCTCATTCATATACTTGAGATTATTCTCCATGATATTTCCCACATTGGGTTTCCATATTAAATCTGGTGTCTCTCTATCTTGTGTGGTATTTATTGTTTCAGTTTTATTGCATATCTTAAATGTATGTTAAAGTGGAATTTTATTAAGTGAAATTTTATAAGATATATGATATACTTATTCACCCCCCTTCTTAGTATATCCCATGCTTAGAAATTTGTATTAGAGTAGGTTCCTTTTGAAAAAGTTTTACAGCTTGAAGGTAGATCAGGGAAAACACAATGGCTAGATCATATGAAGGTTTTTATACAAATAAGCCACCTTTATTTGATGGGAAAATTTATGATTTTTGAATAATAAGGATGAGGACTTATTTTATGTCTCTTGGATTCAACATTTGGCAAGTAGTTATGGAGGAATATGAAGAGCCAAAGACACCTTTGACCACTATGGTAGAAAAGAAGGCAAGTGAAAATAATGTTAAATCTTTAAATGTTATTTTATGTGGTTTATGTAAATTAGAATTTATTAAAGTTATGTAATGCAAATTTTCTCATGAGACTTGGGTAAATCTTGAGAATATTTACAAAGGTGATGGAAAGGTTTAGCGGGCTAAGCTTCAAAATTTTAGAATATAGTTTGAGATTTTGAAGATGGAAGAGGAAGAAAATATAGCGAGTTATATTTTTTAGGTTGATCAAATAGTAAATCAGATTCAAGGTCTTGGATAAAAGTAAGAAGAGTCAATGGTGGTATAAATAGTTTTTAGATCTCTATCGATGAGATATAATGCAAAGGTTTTGTAAATTGAGGAGATGAAGGATCTTACCAAGCTAAACATGGATGAACTACATGGTATTCTTATGACATATGAGATGCAAATAGAATAAGAGAAACCCTCAAAGGGGGAAGATAATTTCAAGACATCAAATAAAGAGAAAGCCAAGATTTAATAATCAAGTGATAGCAATGAGGAATATGAAAATGAAGCTCTATTCATTCTCAAGCCTAAAAAGGGCATAGGCAAATATCAAGAAAAATTACCATTTAAATGTTTTAAATGTGGTAAGATTGGACATTTTGTAGATAGATGCCTAGATAAGAATAATGATGACAATGAAGAATGAAATTCTACATACAAGAAAAAAATCAAAGGAAAATACAAGAAGAGATTCAATAAGAAGACTTTATATTCTAAAGATCTTAGCTCAACCAAAGATAGTGGAATTAATGACTCAGATGAAGAAGAGAATCTATTCATGACCATATTTAAAGATGCCTCTACAAGCAAAAGTATAGATGATCAAGAAGAAGAACATGATGAAAGTGAGGATGAAGTCAAGGTAAATTTGGAAGGAAAACTCATTTTTTCCTTAGAAGAATTAGAAGCTATTGAGAAGAAGAATCAAAGATTGATTCACCAGATCAAGAAAAATGAAAAGGAGTCAAATGAAATAATTGATGATCTACAAGCACACTTTGATGAAGCTGAAAAGAATGAAAAAGATCTAATAGCATAATTTCAAAAAATTAAGTAAAGAATGTGAAAGGTATGTTATTGAAATTGTCTCTTTAAAATAAGATATTTAGAAAGTAGTCAATGATAAAGCAATCAGTGATTCAAAATTTGAGGATATCACTAACATGTTGAATAAGATATTAAAAATCCTAAAGGCAATATCAAATAAGATAGGTATCAAATTTTAAAATAAAAAGAGATATGTTGAAGCTCTTATAAAAGAGGAAACAAAAAGGGAAGAAGTGAAGAATATAGAGGACATCTCAAAAAAAGAAAGCTGGAAGGAACAGAGCTACAAAATACAATCAAGATAAAGATACACAAACATGTTCTATTTTTATGGTTATTGTTTTTATTTTAATTGATATGTTCACAAGAAAATAGAACGTCATGAAAGAAATAATAATTTTAGAAATGAGAAGGAAATTCATGTAGAGTCTAGTAGAAGCTACATCTCTTTTGCTCCTCAATTAGGCTTTGATGAAGAGGCCATAATATGTTACAAGTATAATAATTTTGGACACAACCTAACATTATATAATTGTGTTTGAGTCAATCAAGAAGGACCAAATTTTTAAGGTTCCATTCATCAAGAAGAATGTTCAGATAGGTTCATGGTAGAAGAAATAACTTGAAGATTCTATGTTAGTTCAGACAACTTTGCATGCAATAAATGAAGAACAACCATGGTTCATTGATAATAGATGTTCAAGGCACATGATAGGAGACAAGAAAAAATTAATAACTCTAAAGAAGATCAATGGTGGCACAATGAAATTTGGAGATAAAAATACTACCAGGATAGCCAGAAAAGGTACTTTGAGTTTGGATAATGGTATAACTAAGACTAAGAATGTTTTGTATGTAGAAGGTCTTAAGTATAATCTATTGATTGTAAGTTAAATATGTGATCAAGAGATACACATTAAAGTTTTATGTATAAGGTTGTGATATTAAAAGAAAATATTTAGATGAGTTTATTTTAGATGCTCAGAGGATAGGCAATAATTCATATGTGTTATTAGATATCTTCACAAAAGCATGATCAAAGGACACATACATGGATCTATAATAGGATTTGGGAGTAATTATTTTACTTCCTACCATTGAGTATTAACATCAGTTGATAGGGAGCTAAGTTTTATCTCTAAGATATACCCTTCGCCATTAATGTCAAAGGGGGATAAGTATAGAAATAGGTACAAG
This sequence comes from Torreya grandis, assembly GCA_037957365.1. Classification (NCBI taxonomy): domain Eukaryota; kingdom Viridiplantae; phylum Streptophyta; class Pinopsida; order Cupressales; family Taxaceae; genus Torreya; species Torreya grandis. The sequence goes on from JARHVA010005024.1 coordinate 1,193,285, forward strand.
TATAGGAATAGGTATAGGAAATAGGTACAAGATGATACAGTAAGGGGGAGTTACTATATGTTTTTTAGTTTGGCTATATATGTAGGTTGACATGTGCAATACATGTTTCAAAGTGTGGCAATTTTAGTTTGAGGTTACCATCAATGACAAAGGGGGAGATTATTGGAAATATTGTCATTGATGTCAAAGGTCTAGCATTATTGGTGATAAAGGCCCCATAGCATTTAATGGTATTTTTAGTGTTCACATCTTAGCTAATGTGTGTTAAAAAAATTTTAATATTAATGAATATATTTTTGGTTTCATAAAGTCAAAAGAGGGCCCATGGAAAAGTCAAAGAGTCATGAGGTAAAGATAAAAGAGGAATGGGACACATTTTCCCATGAAGAGTCATCTTGAGGAATTCCAAGATTCACCAAGTGAAGATAAAAGAGGAAGGGCACAATTTCTCATGAAGGGAAACTTTGTGGAATATGATAAGTCACCAAGATAAAGATAAAAAGGAAAAGGATGAATTTTCTCAATAAGGGTCACCATGTGACTTTTCAAATTCAAGGATTCAAAGGGTCATGCAAGTTTGGTGCCATTTTCCATGAGAATTGAAGGGTCACAAAGGGTGAATGCCAAAGGTCATTTGGTAAGCTATAAATAAAGGCTTGGAAATCCATTTGTAATGTGTGCAAGAGAGTATGGTTTGTAATTGTTATATCTAGATTAGAAGAGCAGAGGAGAGAAATGAAAGAGATATATTAATGTGTTATCATTTGTTGAGAAGCAAAAGTTGAGAGATACTTATGTGGTATACATAATAGGGGTTGGTGCTCATGAATAGTTATTGTGTTGGTGATCTTGCAAGTTGGTGCTTGAAAATATTGTAGTTTGAGTTGGTGCTCATTCATATACTTGAGATTTTTATCTATGGTTTTTCCCACATTGGGTTTCCATGTTAAATTTGGTGTCTCTCTCTATCTTGTGTGGTGTTTATTGTTTCAATTTTATTGAATATCTTGAATGTATGGTTAAGTGAAAGTTTATAAGATATATGATATATTGATTCACCATCCCCTCTTAGTATATCCCATGCTTAATAAGATCCATATCAACACCTATTACTTCTTTTTTTGAATTGGTCATCTCATAATGAGTTTTGAAGTATCCATGTTTTCTGAATAATGAACTTGAAATATTGGTGTCTCTTTGTGTAATAGAACTAGCTCAGCTCTTTAAATTTATAGGTCACAAAAATATGTGCAAGAATGAAATGGTGACTTGGTTCATGATCTTAACCTTTATATATTTTTGGCCTATTAGTTTCCATGTAAATGTGTCTCTTTTATGTTTATTCAACATGAATGCAATGATTTATGTGGAAAATCTTATTTGATCTAGAAACTAATATAGTTAGTCATTGACACATGTGTAGAGATATACCATTATATTCTTTGTTGTTCATATAGGAGTATGAGTAGATGATGTTTATGAGATGTAAATGTGTTCAAGATTGAGTCAATCAAACCTTGGATTATTAACTTTTATTGGATGACCATTATACAATGGAGATCTTTTTTATGTGACTTATCCATAACTTTCTTAAACTTGCTTTCATTTTCTGCCATTAACATCCATAATGGCGCATGTGGATTATCCTATTCATGGTTAGTGTATGATGCTATGCTTGGTATCTTATTTCTCAAATGGTAGTGAAGAGATCACATACAAACACATATAAATAGAAAAATAAACACACACAAAACATGATAAATGATAAATCCTAATCTACTTGGTGCTACCCAACACCTACTCACTTAGCAGAATGAGATCAATTAGACTATTGGTAGTAGGGATTAATCGTACAACCATTCACCCACCATTTTAAAATGGTTCCCTTAAGATCTCTTAAAATATTGGTTCCTTAATATGATAGTTCATGTATAACATAAGGCCCTTTCCATTAAATTTATAATTTTCCCAAAAATTCTCTTAAATGACTATCATATAGTAAGAATAGTTGATCTTTATGAAATTCTTTATGGTGAAAATTCTTATCATGCCATGATTTATAGATATACTTTTGAAATTATTACATCCAATATGCTTTACATCTATACTCATCCATCCTATTCAATTTGAGAAGTCTATTAGTGAGAGACTCATGATCACCTAGTCTCATGACCATTTCAATGCACAAACTAGGTACTAAGTATTTCATTGGCATAATTGCTTCAAGCCCATAGACTAATTGGAATAGATTAAACCTATATCCATATTATATTAAAAGTGATATACCCACATAATCATAGGAATGTGATCTTCCTAATCATCCCTCTTGACATCGTAGATCTTTGTCAACATTTTCCCCAATACTTTGTTGGAAGCTTCAACTTGGCCATTAGCTTGTGGATGGTATATGTTGTACCCAACACACCCCATTTATAAAAAATTATAACCCTTGTATTAAATTGTACAAATTTTTTATTTAAAGTGAACATCCAACTTTATCAAGAACTATTATTGAATATCTTGTGTTGATCTAGTTTACATGGGCCTATTAGCACATAAGCTTCATTTGAATTCATCTAATGTTTTTTGTTTCCATGTTGAAAGTTTAATGGGGTATCATTAATGTGAACATTACCTAGGATTTTACACCTTAATGCTAATTGATTCTTTATTTTGATTAAACCTTTATCTCTTACTGATTAAATTGAATCTATGTTTAAAATCATGTTAGAAAACCTTAACTTAATTTTTTTAGCCTAAAGTACTTTTGAAATAGATTCAAAATTTATGTAGGGTCAAAATAACTAGAGAATACTTTATTATATTAATATTCTAGTGTAGGTCATAATCTTATTTATTAATATAACTTAGACCTTAGGTTAAAATCTTAATGTTAGGTCCTTTTATGGTTCACAAGGTCTAATTTACAGGGAGATATTTTATTATAATCTTATCTTAAGACTTACCAAGTTTTAAATTGTATTTTATTAAATATAAAAAAAAAATTGACTATGTTTTAAATATTTCCCAACTATTAGCTTATGTATTTAAATTTATGATCATAGATCTTATGACGTGTTTTTCCTCAATCTTGGTTCATCCAACAGTGTGAGATCGAGTTGAAATTTTAGCAGGTTCCAAGAGCTCCATAAGAGTGACAAGTGTCACCATCATGAGATCCTAGTAAAATTGATTGAATAAAGTGAGGGCATGATTGAAATGTCAAATGGTCTATAAAGCTTTGCAAGAGTGACAAGTATCACCATCAAGATAGCCAAGTATAGAAATATAATGACCCACAAGAATAATTAGGTTCAATAAGTTAATAGCATAGAATCCCCATAGTTTTTCCAAGTGGTACATGCATGAAACAAAGAATCTTGAGGAAATAACAAGTGTGACATTCATGTAGACATAAAATGATTAGTGTGTGGATGTCAAAATTAATCTCAATAAATATTCTTAAGGGGGTGTTCAAATATTGACGGTCACATGAACATCAAAGACGTTCACATGAACATCAAATAATGGGCATGTAGACATCAAATTTAAGCTCAAAAATTATCCATTAGGGTTCAAATATTAACAATCATGTATACGTCAATGATGGTCATGTATAAATCAAATTATGGGCATGCAGATGTCAATTGTAAGATAGCCATTTGGATTTAAATAATCCAAATATCTATGGATGATATTGATTCATACAAATAAATACAATAGTGTAAAATCATTCAAACTTTTCAAAGGCCCTAGAACTAATAGGAATCTACCACATGGCATGTTTTCATGAGCTTGAAGGTAATAATTGAATTTGATATTGTTTCAATAAATCATGAAGTATGGACATGCATCCAAAGGTAACAATAGTTATGTTTTAATTAAATGGACAAAATGACATGGCATTGTCGTATGGAAAAAATATGTAGAGATATATTCATCGATAGCCATTGGGTCTCATAGTTAAGCTATATTCCTTTGTTAACTAAGCTCATTTGACATTTTGAGAAGGAATATTTTTTTGTAAAGGTAGGGTAAACATGTAACACATAGTTTAGTTAAGATTGATCATAGTTAAACAGTGTCAATAATTCTAAAGCATTGATAAAAGTGATACTTGTCCTTCATACATGTCTGAGTTCCATTCTAAAAATAGATAACTTAAAGTATCAAATAGGTTATTTGCACAACCTATAAAATATGGTATTTTTATGTAGTTAAATATTTAATTATAAAATTTGCCTTTATACACATGCACATGTTTCATAGCTCTTGTAAAGGCTAACTTAAACTTAAAATTGTAAGAAGTATCTTATAAGGTTTTGACCACAGTTAGAATTCAATTTATGACTATCACATGTAATAACCTTGCATAGACTTGGAGGATGAGGTGACCCCTTCCCCAAGCCTATTTAAAAAATTATAATCCACTAGTTGGATGGAGGTGGGAAAATTTTCAATATACATGAGCATAAATAATTTTGATTGTCAAAAAATGTGTTTTTGCATTCTCTCTTTAATTTTTGTGTGAATAGGCTTATCTTTTGGTTGTATGATTCAATAATTTTTAGTGTGAAAAAATTTCAATGAATTCTTTCTTGTCTTGATTGATATGCTAGTCTTAGATGTGCACAAGCTATTTAAGGATTAAAAATTACATTTATTATTATTAATTAAGTTGATTGATTCATAATTATAAATGTGTATGAGTGCTTTATTTGAAGTAGTTTTTTGTGTTTGTGCAAAAGCTACCTCAAAAACCTTATTAGCCTAAGACATAATCTCCTAATTAAGGGTGTGAAATAGATAATATAAAAGGGGTAAAATTTGACTGAGTCTTTTGATTTTCCTATATCAGTATCCCTTTAGACTTTTAAATTGTGTCTGACTATGTGTGTGAAATAATTACTTGCAACAAGCATAGGTTTTGAAAGCACTTGTCCATTTAGAAAATAACCAGAGAGGTGATTCCTAAAAACCATATATTCTTATTTTTTTCCTTACCCTTCCCTCATTTTTAATTTTTTTTTGAGATCTACACACTTATATTAACAACCAGCCACCCATCCAACTCATGTAGAAATTTACTACCCTTTCAAAACTATACCTTCATCCAAAAAACCTTATAAACATCCTACATGCCTTAAAAGCTATTCCATAAATATTTTATTCTAACCACATACCTAAAACTCATGCCCTAGAGTGGATTTTACCTCCATTGAGATCTTAAATGTTAGAGGCTACCTCATTGACTATGGTGTGCATAAAAACTACATCAATAGTTTCACTAGAGCTAGAAAGAAGGGTACCCCTAACCTCGGATAGTAGTAGTTATTATTTACATAGAGTTACATTTAATTCACCCAAGAGAGTGACCAAACCCAATTCCCAAGTTAGTTTTCTAGTCTAACCCTTGACAAATCATAGGAGACCTAGAACTGTGCCAACAACCCCAATTCACAATAATCCACCTCTTCCAACTAGAAACCCTTTAATCATAAGAAACCTTTTACCAGTTAATCAACCAATGGCTCAACCACCTTGGTTAAATGGATATTCTATTGTATTCCCTTGATATGTGCATAATTTACCTATGAATCCTAAAAAGTACCTACCATCCTTTTCTCCTTTAGGAACTAGGATAGTAGAAGAACATATCAAATATTTTAAAGCTGCTTTAAGATTAATGAATGTTGTAGATGAAGATTTAGCATGAAAATTATTCCCTTTTACATTAATTAATGCTACTTATGATTGGTATTTAAAAAAACTAGAGAACCCCATCACTTCTAGGGATGAGTGTCAAGCTACTTTTGTTGCAAAATTTGGAAAGGTTATCGATCCTAGTTTGGTATATCATCACTTCACCATCATGAAGAAAGATCCTAATGAGCCTATCCATGATTTTAAATCATATTTTAAAAATACGTACAATTGGTTAACCCCATGGTAAAAACTAGAAGCTATGTTAGCATTATAAATGTACAAGAATGCTTTGGACCCAATCACTATCATGTTTCTAAGAAGAGAAGTCATGATCAATAATTTGGAATTAGCATATGAAGAGGCCATAAACATAGATAGGCAACTCAATACCTAGATTCATATCATACATAATTTCAATAATGGATTCTTATTATTAAATCAAATACCACACATAAAGTAGAATGTCCTGACATTCAATTAGAACTAGTTATACACACTACCTCTATTGATATAGACAACACAGTTGAATTTTAGCTTTTTGAATAATAATACATTAGGCAATGGTTACTAGTATAATCAACAATAAACTACACCTTATATTACTCTTTTACAAGGTACTGACTCTACAAAGTTAGAACTAGATTCTATTCATAAGATGGTTCAAAATTTGAGGAATGATTTGTTAAATATGAAAAGTGGGATGTGCAATGCTAATGGCCCAATTGACAATAAAAACATAGGATTTCAGAGATACAACCGACCATTAAATAGGTATATGAATAATATGGATTATCTTAACAATTTTTTGGAGATCAACATGATAGAAATAACTCTTCCCAATTGGTGTAGAATTAATAATACCTCCAAGCATGGTGAGCTCAACTACATTGAATTTTACATCACATTTGAAATCTTTCAAAGAGATTTGGTTAGGCAAGACCAGATGCATAATCTAACTAAACATCATCGAAATCATAGATCTTAAATAACTTCCATGTTCTTTAAAAATCAAGTGTTTCCCTTCCCAAGTGAAGATGACAATGAGCCAAAAGACAACACATATGAAATTCATACTTTCCAGCAATTCCAAAAAGGTGGATACAATCTAAGGAATAAGTAGCCACTCATAATGTCAACTCCTCCAAATACTATTATAATTCCACCTAATATTAAATTTGATAATAATCTACCTCTTTTTAGAGGGAGTGATTAGCCTGAGACCAAAGAGGAACCTAATAAGGGAGGATATAACATTGTCAAATACATGAATAAGATCAAAGAAAATATAACTCTTCATGAGTTAACTTAGATTACCAAACAAAATGAGCTACTCTATAAGTATATTATGGGGAAGACACATATAGATAATGTGAAAGCATATTTAGATAAATTGAAAGCATCCAATGTTATCTATAAGAGCAAACCAGAATTTACACCTTTTTTACTAACTATCAGGGCATTAAGTAAGAATATTCATAATTTTTTAGTTGATTATAGAGATTATACAACTATCATGCCTAATTTTATATGTTAAAAACTTGGTTTGATTCCAAGCCCTTCAAAGATGATAGTTTCATAATTGGACAAGATAATAGTCCCTTTAATTGGTGAACTGAGGGACATACATATCCAAGTAGCCTATGAACCATGTGTTTAGATGACTATAAATATCCTTATAGTAGACATACCTAAAGGCTATGGACTACTAAGTAGATACTAGTCTAAAACACTCAATGGATATCTTTGGATAAAATTTTCTCATATAAGGATGTCATGGAGAGGAGTTGAAAATCAAATTAGAATTGATAGAGAGACAATAATGAAGTATCCCATAATATAATATAATGTCAATAATGAAGAGGTAAAGTATGAGTCTCTTACACTTTATATTTAAAATTTTACTAATCAAAATCAAGTACATAAGCCAAAACATGAGGGTTTCAAAAAGCTATGGACTTTACACTTTGATGGTGCTTGATCCAAGAAAGGATCAGGCATGAGAATCAACTTGATTGATTCACAAGGTAAAAGGCCCTTGGTAGCATGTAGATTGTGATTTATATGCATGAACAATAGATGTGAGTATGAGGCTTTGATTTTGGGATTAAAATTTGCACTTAAGAACAATTTAAAGTAAATACTAATGTTTGGTGACTCAGAGCTAGTAGTTAACCAAGCCTGAAAAAAATACCAATGCAATTTGTATTATTTGAGAAGGTACAAACATAGAGAATGGGACTTGATTGAAATATTTGAAGATTTGACATAGTATCCCTCCCTAGAGAGAAAAATCAAGGTACCAATTCATTAGCTACTACTATTTTTGATTTGGATCCCCTTCAAGAATCTAAGGTAAAAAGGTTTTACATTGAATTGGTGCCTTATCCCTCTATTCTTAATAACGTATAAAATTTACAAGTCTTTCATGATGACCAAAAATTATTCAATTTCTAACAAATTTAATGGAGTTTGAGTCCCAAATCATTGATGATAAGGATATTAATCACCTTTATCAATAAGAATCAAAGAGGGAAGGTATTCTCCAACTCAAATAAAATCACATCCTATCTGAGTTGTTCTCTTTGGAAAGGTCCTTTGACATAGACCCTTAAGCTTAACAACTCAATCAACCCAAGGTCAATGAATTGGACTTAGAAAGAGAAAATCTAGGAGATGAACATAACCCATGCTATGTTAATATCAATCTAAGTTACACATCTAAGTTACACCCCATAAGTGATATAATGAATGAAGGATTTAATCATTCATTACAAACATGTTATCATTTGGATATATAAGGACTTGAAAGTATATGACCCATAGGCCATTACTCATATGATTCCTTTGAATCTAGATCACAAGCCATTTAGATAGAGGTAGAGACCATTCAATCTTATTCTAGAGCCTCTCATCTAGAGAGAAGTAGAGAAGTTGTTAAGTGTGAAAATTGTATTTCCAATAAGACATTCTACCTAAGTGGCCAATTTGGTCCCAGTAAGAAATAAGAATGGTGAGATAAGACTATGTGTGGATTTTAGGAACCTTAATAAGGATTCTAAAAAGGATAAATATCCCCTCCTGTCTCTAGATGAGGTGATGTAGGTAGTAAGTGGTTATAAAATGATCCCCTTCTTGGATGTGTTTTTAGGCTATAATTAAGTACTAGTGCATCCAAAGATAGAATGAAGACAACATTCACCACAAATTTGGGAACTTATGCATATAAGATGATGCCATTTGGCCTAATAAATATAGGTGTTACCTTTTAGTGCACCATGAATCATGCATTCAGAGAACTGATAGCAAAATACATAATCATCTACATGGATGATCTAATGGTGTTTTCAAATAATAGGAAGGATCACATAAGTCACCTATAGTCCATATTTGAGAGATGTAGAAGGTTTTGTATTTTTTAAACCCAAAGAAAAGTATATTTGGAGTAATTAAATGTATTATCTTTGGGACACATAATCACCAAGGATGGGATCATATTTGATCTAGATAAAATTCAATGAATTTCAAGGATTTCACCACCAAATAGTAATAAGGATCTCAAATCATTCTTTGAAAATATTAACTTCATAAGGAAGTTTATCTTAAGATTTGCAAAAATTGTTAGACCTATGAATGCCATGATTAAGAAGGATGCCAAAATATAATGGATGGATAAAGCTCAAAAATCCTTCGAGGACTTTAAAAATGCAATAATGTAGGCTCTAGTATTGATTAGTCTAGATTTCATAAATTATTTATACCTATAATCATTTGCTTCAAAACATACAATTGTTGATATCATAATTAAAAATAAGGATGAAACTAAGCATATAATTATGTTCATGAGCACAAATCTAAAGGATACAAAGCTTAGATACTCTATTATTAACAAATAGATTTTTATCCTTGTCAAAGTAGTGATTAAATTTTGACATTACATTTTTAGGAATAAAGTCATTTCCATTATGCCTAATCCCATTGTCAATCTCACCCTACAACAAAATGAATTTGGAGAACATTGGGGAAAGTGGATGGTAAATTTATAAGAATTAGAAATAGAAATCAATCCTACAAAAATCATCCAAGGTCAAGGAATTATTTATCTCATAATTTAAATTAATCCATGCATCACTATTGAAGAGATATGTGAGGTTCAAGTGTCCAAAAGAGAGTGGTATATCGATATCATATAGTATTTGCTTATAGGTACTTGTTCCTTGGGGATTAATAGATAATGAAGGAGATATTTGAGACTTAAAGTTTCTCATTACATGAATAATAAGGTAGTTCTCTATAGAAGAAACTATTCAGTTATTTACCTTAGGTGTGTATCTGTAGAGGAAGATAAATAAATTTTAGAAAAATTGCATCAAAAAATAGGTAGTGGTCATCCTTATGGGAATACCAAAGCCCACAATATCTTAGGAATGGGATACTATTATCCAACAATTTTCAAGGATGTTCATGATCATGTGAGGATATGCCATGAATTCCAATATTTATCCAAAAGGGAATTACATGTAGCAATGCCTATATAGTCAATTATCGAAGGAAGGTCATTTACCTAGTGGGGTTTAGACTTCATTGGTGTCATCAACCCAAACTCCTTGATAGGCCATAAATTTATGCTTACTATTACTGAATACTACATGAGATGGACTAAATCCATATCCAAAAATAATTATAGAGCACAAGATGTGATCCACTTCTTAGAGGAACACATAACAACTAGATTTGGCATGCATATTTCTTTGGTTTATGACAATGAACCAACTTTCATATTAGCAAAATTTACTGAGTGGGCACATGAAAACCATATTATTATCATGTTAACTTATAACCATTACCACCAGAGAAATGGATTGGTAGAATCAATTAACATGAATATGATATATGTAATTAAGAAATCAATAGTGGATAAGCCTAGGGACTGTTACAACTTGTTAAAGTATGCTCTTTGGGTAGATAAAAAAAGATACAAAAAATCCCTTAAAGCTTCACCCTATATATTGGTATATGGATGTAAGCCTATATTCCCAATTATGTTAAAGTTACCTACTTAGTAGTTCATGTAGGACTACATGGAACCATGAGATGAAACAGAGTCAAGATTGTTGGACATCATAGAAATGGAAGATTCATGGACTGAGGACTTACAGAAATTAAGAAAACACTAGGATGTGATCAAGATATGGTTTGATAAGAGAAAGAAGGTTAAATAATTACTAATTTTATATCTATTTTTGAAGAGGAAAATTAATTATATTATTTCACTTAAACTTAGAATGCATTACAAGGTCTATTATATAGCCAAAACTATAGCAAAAAAATATCCTAAAATATAAGATAGTGTAATAACAATAAAAATATAATGGAGCTCATAGGTAAAAAAAATTGACAAATTAAATAAAAATATGCCTATGGTGAATTAATCACCTTATTATATTCTAACATTCTCCCCCTTAATTTAGCATAACTTAAAGTGAACAGGAGAGAAATTATCTAAATGCCTCAAATTTGTCATGTGCAAATGACTTGGTGAAGATACCTGCATGTTTTTCTTCTATTAGGAAATATTGGATCTACATGCATTTTTGTACATATTCATGAATGAAATTAACTTGCACCTCAATGTGTTTTATGCATTAATGAAAGACTCAATTGTGAATAAGTTTGAGAACACCCTCATTGTCAAAATATAGTATGGTAGGTATATTATATTGTACTCCCAATCCTTTCATTATGTGATGTAACCATATTGTTTCATATATAGCTCCTCTTGTAGCATTATATTCTGCTCCAGTGGAAGATCGAGAAACAAAGTTTTTTTTCTTGCTCCCCTAGGATATAGGACTAGATCTTAAAAACAAAACATATCTGGAAGTGGATGTTTTGTCATCAATATTTCCTCCATGATCTAAGTTGGAATATCTTGTCAATAAAAAATTTTCATTCTTCTTATATTCTAGGTTGAAGTCTATTTTACCTTGATATATCTTAGTATTCACTTTTTTCTTTCTAGTGAGACATCTTTGGCTCTTGCATTGACCTTGAAAGATAGCTAACTACATAGTTGATGTCTAACCTAGTATATGTTAAGTAAATAAGACTCCCAAGGAACTAATAATAGAGAGTTGTATTTACTTTTGATGATGGATCTATATGAGACAATTGAAGCCTTGTCTCCATAGGTGTAATAACTAGATTACTATCCATCATCCTAAATTTCTCTAGCATTATCTTGGCATATTTCATCTATCATATAAAGAAGTGGTATTCCTTTTTACATACTTCTAATCCAAGACAATAGTGTAGAATCCTAATATTTTTCATGTCAAATGATTAGTTAAGATCTTTCTTGGTTGCATCTATTATCTCCACTAAACTATTAGTAATGACTAGATCATTGACATATACTACTACAATTATAATATATTCCACTTATTATTTTAGGTAGATATTTAGATCATAAGTACATCTTTGGAATCCATGTTAGATGATGTGTTCATCAATCTTTATGTATTAGGCATAGGGAGCCTATTTGAGACCATACATATATTTTCTATGTTTACACACTTTTCCTTCATTATCAGGTGAGACAAAATCTTTTAGTTATGTCATGTAAACTTCTTGTAGATCTCCATTGAGAAAGGTAATTTTTACATCCATTTGGTGGATATTCCATCCAAATTATGTAGCCAAAGAAAATATCATTTTGATTTTTTTGATCTTGGTTGTAGGAGAAAATGTCTCCTCATAATATATGCCTTCTTTCTATGCATAACCCTTTGCTATGATTCATGCCTTATACTTATCAATACTTCCATTTTATTTGTATTTTATTTTGTAGACCCATTTATAATGGATTGGCTTCTTCCCTCGTAGGAGATATTCAAGCTACCATGTTTTGTGTTTCATCAGTGATTGATATTTTGTATTCATGACATCCTTCCAAGGTTTAGACTCTAGGGATTCCTAAACTATCAATAGGGCCAAATTGACCTCATCTTGAGTCATGTTATGAGTCATTTGTCCAACAGTCAATGTGTCTAGAATTCTATCTAATTTAGTATCTCTTAATGTAATTATATACCATTTAGACATACATTGCACTATTCTTGTGGGTTGATCTACATTAATTGACTGATCATCTTCATCATCATTGTTACCTTCAATGTCGTTATGACCTTATAAATTTTATAGAGGTCTAATTAATAAATCATATGAGTTTGTGGGAGGCAAATTGGATTTATTTTTCTCATGAAACTCAAAATCCATACTGATGGATATATTTTTTATTTTAGGGTCCATTAGTCTATAGGGTAATGACTCTTCACTATATCCTAAGAAGATATAAGGCATTGATCTAGTATCTATTTTCTTTCTCTTCTTTTTAGGAATATGCATATAAGCCTTACATCTAAAAACTTGAAGATGAGTAATGTAAGGTTTATAACCTATCCAAGATTTATGTGGAGTCATATTATGAAGAGTTATATTGGGTGAACTATTAAATAAATAATATGTTTTTTTCACTGCTTCTACCCAATATGTGCATGCCAAACCTAAATCATCAATCATGATATGCACCATTTCCAAGATAGTGTGATTCACCATTCTATAACACCATTATGTTGTGGGGTGTATGGTAGAGTCATTTTTTGATGAATTCTATGTTCTTTTAAATAAGCAAAAAAATCTTTACTAGTGAATTATCCCCCTTGATTTGAGTGGAGAGCCTTGATTTTATGACCAATTTTAGTTTCAATTGTAGATTTGAACTCTTTGATAGTATTCTAGGCTTGGTATTTGTTTTTTAGAAAATAAACCCACATCTTGTGTGAGTATTCATCAACAAAGAGAATGAAATACCAAAACCCATAGTGATTAGATCTCATGGGGTTACAAAGATAGGTATGCACCAAATCAAGCTTACCAGATGCTCCTGAGGAACTTTGACCAAAAGATGTTTGATGTTGTTTCCCTGGTAGATAACCAGTGTAAAGATATATATTTTTCTTAAACTAAGGAAGTCTACAGGCCATGTTTTGATTGTTGAGTGCTTTGAGATATCCAAAACTAACATGGCCATATCTATGATGCCATAGATTGGCTAAGTTTAAATCTCAAGCTATAAGTGCTTGATTATCTAATTGATTAAAGTCAAGTTGGAAAAAATTTCCAACTCCTAAGGATCATGCAATATTTCTCAATAATTTTGACTTATCATTGATCAAACACACTTTTTTTACACTTTTACAATCAAATTCAGCCTTGAGGTTGTGGTCAAGTAGATGACTTAATGATAAAAGATTTTTTATGAGTCTTGGGACATACATGACATATAAGATTTTAAAATTATATTGTCCAAGTGGTAAAGAAATATTACCAATGCCTTGAACTTAGTAGGATGATTCATCACCCAAAGAGACATGATTTTTTAGGGAAGTCTCATTCATGTTTTATAACCAATCTTGTCTTCCAATCATATGTCAAATTGCACCTGAGTCGACATACCAAATAGAACATTGTGATGTTGATTCATCATGAGACTATATAGCATATAGGAAGTCCTCATCTGAGTGGGTGTCTTAGTATTCACCAATGTTGCCTTGTTGATTGTATTTCTTCTTCCAATACCCCTTATTTTATCCTTGTCCTTTATGTGGATAAGATGATTGTTGGTGATTGGGCTTCTTGTTGCTTGAAGAGCCTTATGTAAATTAGTTATACCAATAATTATTTAGCTCGTGCCCTATTTTCCCACATATAAGACAAAAAAAAAATTATCCCCCTATGAATGACACTATTAACCTTGCTTTGGTTTATAAGACTTGATTTACTTCTTTCATGTCTATTGATTAGAAGTAAGATCATGTTTTTATGATTCTTCTTCTTCTATATGTATAGACTTTTACTAGTACAACATGTTTACCAACTTGTAAAAAGGTGGTTTCTATTCTTTAAATACCAAAGTAGTCACAAATAACCTATAGGAGGGTGGTAGTTCTCTTAGAAAAATAGGTACAAGAGATGCATCTGACACTATTTTACCTAATTCTTGGACTGAGGCCCTCAGGGTTACACCATGGTGAAGAAAATCTTCCACTTTTTCACTAGACTTCAATTTGAGGGAATGATGTTGAATCTACAAATTAAGAATGGTTCCTTCATTTTTGGCCTCATAGACTATCTAGAACGTATACCAGGTGTCTTTTGTTATTATGGCCTCATGGATGTGAGGTTATACCTCATCCAATACTCCAAACATGATTATCAACTTTAAATTTTTGATTGGATTTGTCAAACTTATTATATGATCAATGTCAATATCATATTGGGTAAGAGTAGCATTAAAAATAGGCTAAATGTCTTCAAATTTCAAATGTGTCTTGATTTTAGTTTTCCAAGTGGCATAGTTGTTACTATAAGGAAGCTTTGATTCTGGTAGGAATAATTTTGGCCCATTTTTGGCCATTGTGTAGAATCTGACCAAAGGTGATGGATTGGTTCTTTATCACTCTAGGTATCAATGTATCCTTTTCTATATACTGTCAGTCTATTATACAAGACCCTTTTTTATGTGCATCCTTCCTTTATACTCATCAGTATGTGGAATAAGTTTTCCCTTTTTGTATACCCAGAGGTATTTGAAAGAAGTGTAAACGTACATGAAATATTCTAATATGTGGTACTTAGATAGTACTGAAAAGGGTTCATCTAATCACTAGCACTTTCTTAGATGGATTTCTATATATGTGTGCATAATTTTGCTATATACTTGAAAATATCACCAATCAAGATTTATGCCCTTTAATTAAAAAGAACAGGTAGATGAAAGGATGAATATGAGTGCATGTTCCCTTATTTCTCCTCAATGATTTAAATGGATGATGCCCAGACATCATTATTAAACCTATGTTAGGCTATGGATGAAATAAGTCAAGTGTGAAGGCTTTATCAATAAATGTGAGTTAGAAGCACTACTTGTATTAAAAACTTTGATTGAGTTTGAAAACTCATGATTTTGTGTAAATATGTAAAAAAATTACAATATTTTTCAAAATAAAAAATTACAATGTTTTTCAAAAAATGAAAAAACACTTGTTTTTTTCAGTTTGGGCTCTTTGGCCTCTTTTTAACACACACACACACACACAGATATATATATATATATATATATATGGATGGCACTCAAGATTTTAACTCTTTTTTTTAATTCTTCATAAATACTTGGTGTATTTGGAAGTGCTCAGGCTCCTCCCACTAAAATACTATCTGGATTAAGAGAGAGTGCCTCAGGGCTCCTCTTATTATCTCAACTTGATTCCAAAATAAATTTTCTCCTGCTCTAAAACCAAATGAAGAGAAAAAATAATTATAGTATTAATCTTAAACTAGGAATTCATTACAAGGGCTATTATATAGACAAAACTATGGTAAAATAATATCCTAAAATATAGGATGGTATAATAATAATAAACTCAAAATGGATTTTACAGGGAAAAAGAAATAACAAATTAAATAAAAATATGACTATGGTGAATTAATCACCTTATTATATTATAAAAAGTGTTATTTTGGGATAAATCCCATGAGAAGAAATGACACCATGATAAATTTTTCCCATTATGCATTGGACCATACCTAATTTTTGAGATCATGGGAAATAATGCATTTCATCTGAAGGACTTGTAAGACAATGAGCTTACATATCCAATCAATGGATAGTTCCTAAAGCACCACTTCAGGGCTATGGCATCTAATGATTTTATTGAGTAATGAGGGATATATGAGTGTAACTATAGGATTAGATTAGATTTCCTACTTTAGTAGTTTAGTTTATTATTTTCTTAGTTTAGTTTCCTAATTTTCTTAATTTAGTTTCTTGCTTTATTAGATTAGATTTCATGATTTTTAAATTAGTTATTTTTAATGCTTTCTCTGGTAATCTTAATTGTGTTTACTCTAACGTGACTAAGCTAAAAATCTAGACCAATTCAACTTATGCTTAAATAGACTTGTAGAAAAGGGGAAAATTAAAAATTTGGTAAATTGGGACTCATTTATAGATTGGGCATATTTTTGTGTTTTGAGTCTTCAAATTAAAGGTATGTAATCATGATCCATTTTGGATATTATCATAAATGAATACTTTTACCAAGTATGTGGAAGTTGCTCTCAGGGTACTTCATACAAATTTATAAATTTTTCTTATTTTATTGGATCAAATACACTTATCACATTAAATACCTATTATAAATGATAATTATAGGTATAGGTGTGGCTGAAAGGGACATTATGGTAATGATTTTTTTTTTAATTATACCATCTTACTAGGGTTCCAACTCTTCTCTCTTCATTCAAGAACAAAATTTTTAAAAAAAAAGAAGAAAATAACCAATGAGTTTAAAAGATCAAAAAAATATAAAGAAAATCAAAAGCCTCATGTGATGAAATAAGTTCAATGTACCATGCATCATGATTAAGATAAAATAGTGAAGAGATAAGAAAAGGAGCCTAAGGTATTTCTATTAGGGCTATAAATTTTTGGTTGGTAGTAGAATAATCCCTAAGCTTCCTTTATTTAATGAGTTTTAAGAGAAGCCAGAATGAAACCTACATCTTCATCAAGCCTTTGGAAAACTCATCATAATAAGGGTTAAATTAATTACACATTTGACACACATAGATCAAAAAACTAGAAGGTAAGTATGTTGTGTGAATTTACTTAGGATTCTCTTTTATGTTTTTGATTTAAGTATTTTTCTGTGACATACTTCATGATTGATTTAAATATTGATAACCAGAGTTATAGGTTCTTGAATAGTCAGGAGTATTCCCCTAGTGATTCACCATTTATTGTACCCAACACACCCCATTTCTCAAAATGGTAACCCTTATTTCAAATTGTGCAAATTTGTGCTTTAAAGTGAACATTCAACTTGATCAAGAACTCAGTATTGAATATCTTGTGTTGATCTAGTTTACATGGGTCTATTAACACATAAGATTCATTTGACTTCATCTAATGTTATTATATTTATATGTTACAAGTTTAATGGGCTCTCATTGATGTGAACATTGCATAGGGTTTTACACCTTAATGCTAAATTGACTCTTTATTTTGATTAACCATTGGTATCTTATTGATTATTTTAAATCTATGTTTAAAATCATGTTAAAAAACCCTAGCCTAATTTTTTTAGCCTAAATTCCTTTCAAAACAGATTCAAAATTTATGTAGGGTCAAAATTACTAGAGATCACTTAATTATATTAAGATTCTAACCTAGGTCTTAATCATATTAATTAATACAACTTAGAACTCAAGGTAAAATATTTATGCTAGGTCCTTTTATGGTTCACAAGGTCTAATTTACATTGGGAGATATTTTATTATAAGCTTAGATTAAGCCTTAATAAGTTTTGAATCATATTTTATTAAATACAAACAAAAATTTAGACTATGATCTATATATTTATCAACTAAATTTATGGCCACAGACCGTATGGCATGCATTTATTTAGGCTCAGTTCATCCAATGGTGTGAGATCAAATTGAAAAGTTAGTAGGTTCCAAGAGGTCCATGAGAGTGACAAGTGTCACCATCATAGGATCATGGTATAATTAATTAAATGAATTGATCACATGGTTGAAATGTCAAATGGTTTATAGAGCTCCATGAGAGTGATAAGTTTCACCATCATGGGAGCTTAGTACATAAATATAATGACCCACGGGAAGAAGCAGGGTCAACAAGTCAATAGCATAGAATCCTCATGGAGATTCCAAGTGGCACACACATGAAGAAGAGAGTCTTGAATAAATCAAAGTGTGACATTCATGTGGATGTCAAATGATGGGCACATAGATGTCAAAATTAAGTTGAGTAAAGAGTCTCAAGGGGGTGTTTAGCTATTAAAATCCATGTAGATTTCAAAGACATTCATTCAGACATCAAATGATGGGCACATAGACCTCAAATTTAAGTTCAAAAATTATCTATTGGGTTTAAAATATTGATGGTCATGCAAAGATCAATGACAGTCATGCAAACATAAAATGATAGGCACACAAACATCAATTTTAAGATAGCCATTTGGATTTAAATAATCTAAAGATCTATGGATTATATTGATTGTACAAATAGATATAATGGTATGATATTATTAAGACTTTTCAAAGGTCCCAAAACCAATAGGAAGCTACTATATGGCATGTTTTCATGAGGATGGAGGTAAAAATTAACTTTGATCTTATTTAAAGAAATCATGAAGTAGGGAAATGCACCCAAATACAAATGTGGTCATGTTTTAATTAAGTGGATAGATTGACATAACATTTATACATAGAAAAAATATGTAGATCTATATTTATTGACAACCATTGGGTCTCATAATTGATTTATATTCCTTTGGTAACTATGCTCATTTTAAATTGTGATAAGGAATATTTTTTTATAAAGGTAGGGGAAACATGTAATGCATAGTTCAGTTAAGATTGATCATAGTTAAACAGTGTCACTAGTTCTAAATCATTGATAAAAAGTGATACTTGTCCTTCATGCATGTTTGAGTTATATTTTGAGAATAACTAACTTTATGTATCAGATAATTTTTTCTCACAACCTATAAAAGAAGATATTTTCATGTAGTTCAATCTGTAATTATAAAAGTTGCCTTTTTACACATGCACATGTTGCATAGTTCTTTCAAAGTCCAACTTAAAATCATAACTGTAAGAAGACTCTTATATGGTTTTGTCCATAGTTAGAATTTGAGTTATGACTATCACATGTAATGACTTTGCATGGAATTTAAGGATAAAGTGACCCCTTCTCCAAGCCTATTTAAATAATTTTAATCCACTAGCTAGAGGGCGGAGGGAAAATTTTAAATATATAAGAGTAGAATTAATTTTAATTGACAACAAATGTGTTTTCATATTCTCTCTCCAATTTCTATGTGATTAGGCTTATCTTTTGGTTTTATGATTCAATAATTATTATTGTGAAAAATATGCAATGAATTATTTCTTGTCTTGATTGATATGTTAATCTTAGATGTGTAAAATCTATTGAAGGATTAGCAAATTACATTAATTATCAATAATTAAGCTAATTGATTCATAATTTTGAATGTGTAAAAGTGATTTTTTGATGTAGTTTTTTTTGTGTGTGCAAAAGCTACCTCATATACCTCATTAGCTCAAGCCATAATATCCTAATTAAGGGTGTGAAATATCTACTATAAAATGGGAAACCTTTGACAGAGGCTTATGAGTTTTCTATATTAATATCTACTTAGAATTCTAAATTGTGTTTGACTGTGTGTGTAATAGTTGTGTACAATAGACATAGGTTTTGAAATCACTTATCCATTTAGAAACTAGTCAGAGAGGTGATTCTTGAAAACCATAAAGTCTTGTTTTCTACCTTACCCGTTTCTCCTTTTTTTATTTTTTTTAGATGTACCCATTTTAGATTAACAACCATCCACCCATATAACTCATGTAGGAATTCACTACCCTTTAGGAGCCATACCTCTATCCAAAAAATCTTTTCAACAACCTGTATACCCTACCAGCTATTCCATCAATAGGTTATTCTAATTACACACCTAAAACTCATGACTTGGAGTGGTGTTTAGCTCCATTGAGATCATAAAATGTTAGAGGCTACCTCATTAATGGTGGTGTTTGTAAAAATTTCATTAATAGTATGTATTACTTTAATGATAAATCTTGAATTCCTTAGTAAGAGCTTTGATCTTATTTTTTGGAAGGTGCATCCATCGATTGCTAACAAGATTGATGGGGTATCCAAATATTGTAATAATGTTATCATAGATAAATTTTTATGTATCCTTCACACCATAGCAAGGTATCATGGTAACTTCAACCCATTTGATAAACTAGTTGATCACAATGATAATATACCTTTATTTACTATGTTTACTCAGTGGATTGATGGGTCTGATAAATTTAATGCCCCATTATTCAATGTTTTCTCAGATAACAAAGGATATAAAGGCATTTCATCTTTTTATATTGGTTTACCCATGATTTAACATACATTTTAGTGTTGTGTTACGTTATGTGCATCTTAAATAATATTTGGCCACCATAACCCACTCTGTAACATCTTCTTGGTAGTAAATTCTAAATAAAATGTCCTCTTACTATTCCTTAGTGTGATTTATAAAATATTTAAGGTCATTCATGTTCCATATCTACCCTAAATATTAATTCATCCTTCCCTAAATGATATATAATCCCATTGATGATGGTGTATGGCAAAGATCTGGTGATAAACTATTTCTTATGTCTTTCTTGGTAGTGCACAAGGAATACTCCTTGTTTAAGGAATTTGGTGATTGATTCAAAAAATTTAAGGATAAAAAAAATGTGAAATAGATGAGCATCAAGAGAGTCTTCCTATAATTCTTATAGTTCTTTTCTATTAGGAATATGGCTGAGATGATCTGGCCCCATGTTTTCTCTATTTGGCTTGACATTAATATGAAATTAGAATTCTTGGAATAACATCAACCACCTAAAAATGCATCCTTTAAGCATCAAATTATTGACATGGTAGTATATAACTTGATTATTGGTGAAAATTTTGAATGGTGTCACAAGAAGATAGTGTCAAAATTTCTACAATGTAAACACTATAGCCAATGTTTCTCTTTCAATTATTGTATAGTTCTTTTTTGAATCAAATAAATTTTGGCTTACAAAATGAATGGGGTGGTCTAGTATACCATCTCTTGAATACAGAAGTAAAACACCAATTATGATAATCAAAGCATTAATATGCACATGAAAAGGCTTTATCGAATCTATAAAGATAAGGATATGCATAGTGACCAATCTCTACTTTATATCTATGAAGGTTGTTTGTCACTCTAAAGTCCAGACAAACTTTGCACTTTTGCATAGTAAATATTCCAATGGAGATGAAATGACTACATATCCTTTGATAAATTTATGATATTACCATATATGGCTAAGAAAATATTACACTTCCATGGAGCTAACTGGGGGAGGCATACTTAGAATGATTGTAGTTTTGTCCTAGTCTACTAAAATTCCTTCATTACAAACTACATGACCTTGTAGGACACCAAAGGGTGTAAAGAATAGACATTTATTTAAATTTATAGTAATGTAAAGAGATTGAAAACATTATAACATGAGGTATATTTTATACAAATGTTATTTAAGTAAATAAAAGACTATCGAATCATTGAGATAGACTTCTAGAAGGTCGTGAATGAAGTCTTTGAATGTAGTCTCCACTGCATGAGATAAAATTGTATGTGCTTCTTGAGGCCAAAAGGAATTAACTTATATGTAAAGGATCCCCATTCCATGGAAAAGTCATTTTAGCTCTATCTTCTTCTATGATGGGTATTTAATGATATCCACTAAAACCATATATGAAGAATAGAATTCATGGCCTGTGATAGATTACAAAACTTAATTTGTGAAGGGAATTGAGAATGGATCACTCACATATGAATCATTTATAATGTGATAATCCCCACATATTTTGATCTCTCCTATTTTATTAGGATGCACTTCTATTGGCCTAACCTAATCTACCTTTTCTATAGGATAGATTATACCTGCATCTTATATTCTATCAAGTTTAGCCTTCATTTTCAACTTCATATTTGGATTTATATTATATGGTCATTTATTTATGGGTCATGTGTACTCCTTGAGTTTGATATGAATTTTGTCTAAATATGTATCAACTCCTTGGACCTCTAAAAATTTGGTGGGAAAAATATCTTGATAATCATGCAGGAGTTTCATAGATTCAAAAAAATTAGCTTTTATCTAGTAATCACCTATATGTGCCAATTTGGGAACCTCCTCAGTTCTAATGTTTTCTACATGATTTTTAATTGTATTTTGGTAAATATTACACTTTTCCTCATGAAAATATTCTTGTATCATTCATTTCCCTTCCTATTATATAATTTGTATGTTATACATATTATCTTCTTCAATAGGTTTTATGCCAAGGTCCTTTACTGGTTCTATTGGCCATTCAGGATCAAAAAAATCATTCAAATCAATATCACCATCATAATTGGAATCTTCAATGTCCTATTCTTCATATTGTATTTAGTGGCATGGATATGTAATAGATTATTCTTCCTTTTTGGTATTTTTATATCTTTGTAATGCCAAATTAAGATTAGAAGCTACATTCTTTTGTGTGGTAGATTCTGTTGTGGTGCTTTAATCTTTTGTGCACCCATGACATAGGAAATGTTTGATTTTAAATAATGCGTTATGAACTAGAGGGTTTTCATATTAAAAAAATGTCTATAATAAATCACTTTACAACTATGCCCAATGTTTTATCTCCCTCCTGTGTTCTTGATGCATATACCATGTTGATGGTAATGGAACAATTGTATAATAAAATATGTGCACCCAGTACTTCGGTGACACACATTTATCAATCTAGACTTCAACACATTTATGAATATGAATTTTAGGACACTCACCTTTTTAGAATAAATTCCAATTTATTTTATTAAACTATGATATCTACACCCTACTAATCATGAGTTTTGATGCATCATCCCACTCAAGCTGATCATTTCTATGAATTGCCCACCATGTCATTTTAATTCCCTTTAGAGCATAATTCAAGAAACTAACATGCCAGTTGATGATATATAAATGGACTTATAAGTGTATAATGAATTGATTGATGTCCTTAATTTTATAATACATAGGCAGTTATCTTTCATGTGAAAATACCATTCTCATAGGTTGGAGTTCATGATCACCTCAAGCCTAATTGAGTAGGTGTGTTTCTGAGTCTCCATTGATAGATGAAGCTATTCCCAAGGCAAAGTTCCTTCTATAGTTAGCTCTATATAATCCTACATATGATCATCTACTTGATAGACATGGGCACACAATCTTTTATGATAAAATGAATTACCAAAGGATGAGTAACTACTAGTTTAGGCCTCCATTATTCAGATGTCTTTAATTTTTGAGTGAGTAAAGATTGTACTTAAGGTTTACTATGCTCATACAAGAATTTACACTTGGATATGTGTAAATATTTTGGATTTTCCTCAGAGTTCACCTTCATCTAGCTCATTTCTTACCAAACATATGGAGAATCTAGTTCAGCTAGAATGATGGGAGGTTTGTGAACCCTATTCAGAGGAATGATGATAACTATCTCCTTGGGTAACCTCTAGTTGATTTTTCACAATATTGATAGTCATCTGACCATTATATGCCCATTTCTTACCAATAAGTGTAGGGTAATGTGTTGTTGATGTCTTCATATCAATGACTTCAAATTCACCTTACAGGGTTAGTTCTAAAAATTTGATCTTAATGTCTACTAACTTTCCAATGGGCTTGACTCATCTATAGTAGTATAAGCTCAAAGTTACTAGGATGTAGCTTAGAACTGGTCATCCAATAGCCTTCCATGTAGACCTAAGAATCATATTATCTATTCTACTAAAACCAAAGACAATATTTGGAATTTTATATGCTACAACCTTAATGTTGATTCATGCATATAAATCCTAGGGATTTTTTATTTTGACATACTAAACAATATTTTATGTCTTATGTTTCCCATGCTACACATAGTATAATAGATTATGTATAAATATTTTAATATTCTAACAAATGTCTTCATTATGTAGTGTGCTTAAAAGATATAGAAGATATATCAATATAGTGACAACTCCATCCTAATGCATAATGCACATGATCTAGCCATATATTTGAGAATTTATTACTAAAGTATCTCCTTTAGTAGTGTCTTGATGTTGAATGTTTTTTAACATCTATATAGCTTCATACATGAGTCCTTTTTCTATAGATAGATCTAGATATTTGTACTATTTTTCTTTTTAGATTCCCTAATCTTGATGCATTTCAAGAGGAGGCAAACCTCTTTAGAAGTGATGATGTCATGTGATAACATTTAGGAAATAATTATCCTTAGGTTGCATACTCTCCATATTCACATTCTTGTTGGCCTTAAATTTCTTTATTTTTCAAAGATAGGATAGTCTTATGTCTCATGTTGGTCATATATTCTATAGTATGTGCAGCAATACTATCTTTGAGGATTAAAAGGGTAATTTAATTACACATGATTATAATCTCCACATAGATATCATTATTAATGAGGTTGTTGATATTTATTTCCTCTACCACCTTGGTAACCTCCTTTATATCCACCCTTAGATCCTCCTCTATGGTCTGATAATCTCCTCTATACCATCCTTGTTGTTGCATTGTGTTTTAATGTTAATGTTGCTGGGTATTGTCTCTAATTCCAAATTATTATTGTGAAACTAGTGGGGTCCAACTCATTTACTATTGTTTCATTATTGCTCAGCTCTAGGGTGTTGCATACTAGTACTGTAGAGATGGTGGTGTCCAACACAACAAAGGAGGGGTTCAACTGGCCATACCTTGAGGCTGGTATTGTGGCAAAATATGAATACATCATAGACCTACTTGGGTCACACAAACTTTATCAAACTCTAGGCCCAGAATCATTTGATTCATCAAGGATACTTGCTACTCAGTGATGGTGAATAAATTTTTGGTGATTTCTTATTTGAGCTCCTACAAATCCTTATAGTTATTTTCATTATGATTATATGACTTACAAAAATTATAATAAAAATTATGCGGGTTCTTGACATATTATTGCATGAGATGGCACTACGTTATTATATGCCCTACTACCTGATAGATTTCCCCGTATATGCAAATAATATTTTTAACTTTTATTGATTACTAACACTTTTATCTTGTAGGAACTTATCTAGTCTCAAATATCTCTGAGTGCATGTCTTAAGGGGTACATTGAGAAAGGAGTAGGCAAACCATCAATGATTCATATGATTGTTATTCCTTTTACCACTTGTCATCCACACTCTAGCCTCTTTAAACCATTACACCCAAGATTATTATTCTTAGTTCTACCTATTCCTATCATTTGCTATGTTTTATCTTTCAATTATTTCCTTAACACATTTTTGACCTATCAATTATGCTAGGTTTAATAAGTCAACCTAGCATAGTTTAGGGACTTTTTATCTCTTTTGGTTTATTAGCCTCTCGGTCTACCTAACACAAACCTAGTGAGTTAAACTTGAAAACATGCTAGGTCAACTAGGTTCACCTAGCACATTCAACATTCCCTAATGTTTTAAGGGTAAGATACTACTATATATACAAGGTCATTTACCAACATTTTAAAAGAGAGAAGAATTAAGTGAAGAAGTATGAATGAACATCTGTCTATTGACCATTCTACTTGGGGAATAAAGCTTTAGGGTTTAATACTTTCTTTAGAGCTCTGATCTCATCTTATGGATTAGTCTTTTGGATGCTTGGATAGGATATGTAGACTACAGCTGATTTATATTAGTTATCCTTATATACCATGACAATATCTTGTGAAGCACCTTGGCCAAGGGGGATATTGAGGCTTTGTGGGTTTGTCTTCAAAGGTAAGTATTCCTAACTTTAATCCTCCTTTGTAAGAGTAGATAGATAGTGTATCTATATTCTTCTCTTCCATGTATTGGGATTCTATATATATTGACATGAGTATATGTATTATATACATGTTTAGTTTAGTTGTTTATTTATTTTGTTTCTAACCCACACTTTTTGCCACAATATTTGGTGTGCACTATATTAGATTTACTTTTCTTGTTATTAGATTAGTGAAGTATTAAATCATAGGACTATTTTAGGGTTGTAATGTGATTGTGTTAGACTATAGGCTTTGGAACCTTATTTCACATGATGTTTTATGACAAGTGATCCCCTAATCAGGTATAGTGGATCCTCACATTGGTCATGCTCCTGCTTAACAATTATATGCCCCCAATCAGAAGTTTAGGTGTGCTTTATCCCATCTGATCTAGGATTAATTTATGGACATGATGTATTTATGATTACATACATTCTAGTGAACCCAATGTGAATCAAACCCTTGTATGATTTATTTCACTTATTTCATTTCTATTCATCATTATTTTTATCATATATTTACTATGCTAGATCAACCCTATTGACCCAGTTATTTATCTCTATGTGCATGTTTGCAGGAATTGGTAAATGGTTCAACCAACTCAAGCAAGTATAGGTTTATAGAACTTGTAGAATTATATTTAGATAATTGGATTGACCAACTTGACCCAATACAAGTTTTATTAGGTTTTTAGACTTCTTATTCAACCTACTAGGTCAACCTGGTACCTAGTGCATTTTCAACACTATTTCAGTAGGCTCTTATATAGCTTTATCAACCAACTTGACCTAGTTTACAAGTTTTTGCCAATTATATCCAAGGTCTCAGATCAAGAAATCTTCTCCTTTTCATCTGTGAACCATTCAATTTAGTTTCTATTCCTTTATAACTTTCTTTTTTCGTAATTTCTTTTCATAGTTTGTAATCTTTAAAACTACCTCGCATAGTTAAATAGGTCGACCATGTGGACTTATTTTTGTGTTTTGTGTTTTCTAAAATATTAGGTCAACCTAACCAACCTAGTTCACTTTTATACTTTTCTTCCATAGTACAGGTTTGACCTTATCGACCCTATTATGTATGTTTGTCCATATAGTTTTTCAACTATACCTTATTTCAAAGTTGGAATTAACCATATATTTTAGTCACATATTTATTTATAATTATTTTCATGCTTATAATATTTCACATAGTCTAATTAGGGTATTTCAAATTAATCTCTTAGTTTTACTATTTCTATTCTTTTACACACATGGACAAACCATATAAACATCACCAAGAATTTAAACATTTGAATACCTAGGCCAAACTACTTATATTTCATCACCAAGGTGAAAGCCAACTTGATGATCTAGTTAAGTATAAAGCATGGTTAATGGTATATTTTAACTAAGCACCAATCACCCTTATTGCTCTGGTGTGTGAAGTGAGGGGGTAGGCCCCAATACCAAGCCTATATAATTACCACTACAGTCTCTTTCATCCTAAACTTAACTAAAATTGTCTATACATTATTTTCTAGTGCCCTAATTATAGCCAATCTTCCTCTACATTTAAAATCATTTTTAATAATCTAATCAACATTCTAGGCTGACCAAGTAGCTAGCTTTACTTTCAAGTTATTTTCTTTCTCTTTGGTCAATTGTCTATGTAAAATCTTGCATTAGAAAACATTAGTGCAAGATTTTTATTTATGTGCATCAGTTAGATTTTCCAACATCAATTTAATTAACTATTTATTTCTATTTTATTACTTACTACTTTCTTACAATACTTGCAATTATCTTGCTTTAATTCATAGCTTGTTATCAACTTTATTTTCTTCCCTATCTACTATACTTGGTTGACCCTATCGACCCTATATCTTTTTTATCCCCCATATACTATGCTATGTTGACTTGGTTGAACTAGTGCTATTTAAAACATATTTACCTCTTTCTGCCAATCATTATTCATTAAATTGGGTTGATATTGTGGACCCTACATAGTTTTACAGTCCCTATTTTTCACTAGGTCAACCAGATCAACCTAGTATTATTTCAATCACTTTCTAATTCTTTGCTTTCTCATCTTGATTCTTTTCCTTTCACCATGGACTTTCTATTTACTGATAAAACTAAATTTTATTTAATAGACATGATGGAATTCACCAATCCTAATAGGGTCTCCCATAGACAAAGTAGGGATCCTTTCGTAAATTATAGTAATGTTCATATTGTAACCCACATGATGAACTATGGAACCCCTCCTCATACCCCTTTGTAGCAAAACCCTCCTCTTCTCTTATAGGATTAGCTTGAGTTAGAGTATACTCCTAAAATGCTCTTCTTTATCATGAAATTCCCTCAACATAGAGGGAAGGATCCTTCCACCATCTATAACATCATGATTAGCCATCAAGTTGAAGAACCTCATTCCCCTACTCCCACTTTCTCAACTGGATTTTGGGGTACCGGTTTATTTACTTCTCAACCTCTTATTTCAATATTAACTCCTTATTAGGCCATGGCATCTTCTTCTTTAACTTCTTCTACCTCCATGCCTAGTATCTCAACTAAAATGGTAGGTTCTACATTTAGTGGGCCTCTCATAAGATCCACTATTCTTAATCCTTACACTAGTTCATCATTTTCTAACCAAGGCATTCATGCTTCTAGTGCTTTTTCCTCTTAACCATTTACTATTCCATCTTTTGCTTCATAATCAAATTTTGCCACTAGTGCCTCAAATTCTCATAGCTCTTCTCAAGCTCATATCATTACTAATAGTGGTACCTGAGCCACTAATACCAACCCAAACATGAATATTAATTCTAATAACACTAATCAAACTCATCAACTATTGTTTCAAACTCTCAATCAAATGAACACATTCTAAACTCATAATATGAATAAAATGATGAGAAAGCAAAACCACCTTCTTAATCTTCAATCCAATCCTCAACCAATGACTTGGGACACACATAAACAAAGTGTTCATCCTCATCATCTTTGATATTCTCAAGGTAATCTCATTCCTTAACCTCTATTAGTCAACAAAGTTATCAAGCATTTATAAAATGAATCTTACCACCCAAATTGTTAACATTGACATTGGAGGTACCTACAATTTCTTACAATAGATCAATCGATCCTACCCTTCACCTCAAGACATTTAAAAATATTTACAAGAATTGGGTCAAGTTAAATACCTTTGACACTACCAAATTCTTAGCCAAAACCCTCATGGGTGATGCCTTATATTGGTATAAGCAACTTGGAACACTCTCTATCACTAGTTTGGAGGACTTATTAAATGCTTTAGTACAAGAATGTCAAACTAGTGATCTTCTTGAGAACACTTTGGCCTATTTCATCAATTATAAACAAAATAAAAATGAGAATACCCAAGCCTTTGTTAAGTGATGGAAGACTTTGTCAAATAAATGTGAACATAATATGGTAGATGATAATCTCTTTCATCTCTTTACAAATGCTTTATTCCCTAAATTATAATATCAAGTCCATACCCTTTCTCCATATACCTTAGAGGAAGCTATAGATCAATCCAAAAGACAAGATTTCCTCATGCATCAATTTGAACTACCCCAACCTTTCATGGGCCCTTACCTATTAGTAAATAATAAAAACCACAATACTACCAATGATGGTGTTATCGATTCTTTTGATACCATTCATAATGTTTAATTTGTAATTCCTACCCCTTCTTTGGAACTAGATCCTTCTAAACAATACACTAATCATCATTTCTCAACAAAAAACATTAATATACATAAGCCTTTATCCTTGGTTGAATTTCTTAAATGTATGCTTCTTCCTTGATATCTTGAACCTAATTGACCTATAAAATCATGGTATGATCCTAATAAGTTTTTTTAGTTTCATGCTAGCTAGGGTCACTCTCATGAGACTTCTAGGTAGCTCTACAATTTATCCATGGACTTTATTCTTGGCCCAAATTTTGATCATGATTATATTATATGTAAGTTTCAACAAGCCTATTAGATTGATTTTAAATACTATAAATCACATGATAAGACTCAAGCCTTAAATAAATAAAATTCTCATTCAACTATCTATAAAGACCCCTTGCCTAATCATCTACTTATCTAAGAAGGTCAAGATAAGCCCACTTCTTCCATCAATAACATAGATAGTCTTGTTGAACCAAATTATGAAAAGAATATGATTAGCATGAATAATATGCAAAGAGTGGTGGATTTCATTAATTCACAACCTATCTACACTCCTCCTTCCCATAAGACATATCATGTTATCCAAGATTTTTATCCAACTCATTTGAATGAGTTGGGGCAAGAAGATATTATTTCTTTTGATAATCCAATTTATGATTTTTCGTTGGATGACACATCTCATACTATTATTACTTCTCTCCCATCATATTCTAATACTAATAACAATCCAATTTCTACTAACACTTCTTCTAAACTTCATGATTAATCTAAACCAACTTCTTCTTCCTCACCAAATGATTTACAATCTTATCATTCTTATCAACATAAGTTTTAATGCTCTTTAGATCCACCTTCTGAGGATCTTCTTAATCATTATGCACCTATATCTAACAATATCCTTATCAGTTATGATGAGTGAGATCTCATTGTGGAACTTACTAATCTTCCATCTCAAATACCTTTCCTTGAAGTCATGAGAACATCTCCAAATCATATAAATTTGCCTCATGTAACTTTTATTTAAGATGAATATCCCTCTCCCTCCTATAGTAGGATAGGAGGCTACTTTATCTGAATTTGAGGATAGTATCTTATAGCAATGTGAAGAGATGTCCATTAATGTTGATGAAACTATAGACATTTCTCTTTATTTATGATTTCCTATCACATCTATGATTCTAGAATGATATTCTACTTTGTGTAAATGATCCTCCATTATTTATTAGCATCCAAATTAGTGATATCTAAGTTAAGTGAGCCTTGATTGATGAGGTTTCTAGAACCTATGTCACCTACCTTAATTTCATTAAGACTCTTAGATACTCTAAGTGTAATCTCAAGTCTACACATAGCACATGCCAAGGATATGATAGAAGGAAAATGCCTCTCTTAGGGTGTGTGGATTCCCATTACCATCCCACCTATCACTGTTCACATGAAGGTGATGATCTTCAGCTTTTCCCTTTCATATAACATCTTTACTAGTAGGTCATAGACTCATAATATGTGAGTTGTCACATATTTTTCTTTGTAATGTGTTAAATTTCAACACAATAGATCCATTTATAGGATTCAAAGAGACACTAACCCTCAAAATTTTGAACAATTCTAAGATTGTGGTGTCTTCAAAATTCCTACTCTTGAACCTTTTCCTATTGTTCCATTCCATGAGTCACAACATCTCAACTTTATTGTCAACTCAACCA
Organism: Torreya grandis; assembly: GCA_037957365.1. Lineage (NCBI taxonomy): Eukaryota > Viridiplantae > Streptophyta > Pinopsida > Cupressales > Taxaceae > Torreya > Torreya grandis. Next base: position 1,224,954 of record JARHVA010005024.1, read on the forward strand.
AAGGTTATAATGGGCATCCTAAGCTCATTGGTAACATTATTCCTAACCTTTTAGATTTTGATGATGATTAGCCTGATGAGATTAACTTAAATATCAAAACTTACAATCTCTTTCCTCAATTCATCTCATGGCTTCTTGCTTCATTACAACCTCATTCTTGCAAGCATCATTGTGATGACATTCATGTAGATTTAACCAAGAATATGTACTCTATTTACCAATATTCCTTTGACTACAAGGTCATCCAAACCTATGTCATTGATCTTCATACTCTAGATTATGATGATGTCTATTATTTAGATGATCCTCTTTTAGGTAGCCTTGTCCAAGATTGTGATGTTGAGATTGTATGTTACCAATCTTATTTACATGAGTCTTTTCATGCATCTCATCATTCTCTTTCATTTTTAGTTCCTAATTTTTTTATTTTTCCTCTTTATCACAAGGTAGAGATGGTGTCAATACCTCTATTTTCTAAGGATCCACTTAGGACATTGCTCTTAGATCATGTTATGACTGAACCTTATTGATTTTCCACACCTAGGGTAGTCCTCCTTATACCTTCTACAAATCTTTCCCATCCTTTATTAGGGCTAGATAAAGTTAATCATATTACTTTTTCCACTCTAGTTAAACCTATTTCCTCTCTTACTGTTATTGAGCCTCTTCCTGATTCTCATCCTAGTGCTCCTTCTATTGATCCTAACTCTATTCCTTCCCCATCATCACCCTCCCTTGATGATGGTTTGATTTCACTACCTAAGATGGCTCCTTTGCCCACAAAATAGGATGATGAGTCCTCTTCAGCTTCTTTTATTCCTATTTCACCTCATTTCATGAGTGCTCCTAAAACCACTCATAAGTATATATGTTGCTTTCATGGGATAGATAATCATTCTTCCAGCCATTGTCATAAGTTGTGACAATATCTTGATACCTTGCATCTTTCTTTCCCATCATCATACAAAGCCATACCTCCCTTGAAGGTACTTCCTCAATATTTACATAAGCATGGTGAGGTATATTAATTATGGTAACTATATGGCATATATCACACCAATCATTAGTGCATTCTCTAACAACATATTAAAGATCATCTTATACCCATCCTTAGACCTTATACCATTCCTTCCATAGGTCATTCCTACAAGAAGGCTCCTCTTTCTTTTCCCATGGCTCCACCTCCAATGGCTCCATCACCTCTTGTTGTCCCTTCACCACCTTCTATGCCTCTACCTATGATTCCTTCACTTATGGACCTTCCCTCATATGTGGATCCTTCTCCACTCATGAGTCCTTCACCTATGGATCCTTCTCCACCCATGGATCCTTCACCTATGATTCCTTATTCTCATGTAGATCATGTTTCCATACATTTTCCTGACCATCCTTTGCTTAACTTTACTCCTTAGCATGATCCTTCGATCATTCTTACTTTTTCAATTGAGGAGATCAAAAAATAAGTATTTTCCTAGTATTCACTAAATATTGATGACACCTTAGTAGCAGTCTAATTATAGATTCATATAGACTTATCCAATGTATTAGATAATGAGTGTGGATAGATTTACCAGTATTTATGATCACATTAATGGTGATTTATCATTTATCTTTAGATTGGATGTGTGATCCTATCTAATTTATATTTGATTATATCATTTGACACTGTGTCAAATTCTTTCTTATCTTATATCATGTTTCTACTTCTTGTTGTACTATAGTTAGCTTATGTTATCATTTTACATTTTGCATATGATTGTTTTTTTCCTTATCATTTCTATTTTTCCCTTATCATTACTTTCTTTTCCTTTAGATTTTTCCTCAAAACTCAACCCTTATATCTTCATGATTGTTTTCTTTCTTATCTTTATTTTTCATAGATAGTTGTCATGGTGACTTGGTTATATTTACCCTCATCCCTTTGGTTACTATCTCCTATTACCATGTGATCAGTTCATAAGGAATCTTTTTCATTACTATTTCCTTTCACCGGTCCTCATTTGGATCTCCTTTTTCCCTTCTTATTTTTTCACAAACTAAGCATATACATGGTTGAGACTTGAGATCACATGCTCAGTTCATTATCAAGCCTAAATGTTCCAATTAGTCTTTGTCTTGGGTCACTCAGCTTCATTTAGCCTTAGCCTACAACTCACTCATGTGTATAATTATCTCTCTCATGATTGGTCATTCCAAATCTGTATGGAGGAGGAATCTTAAAAATACTTCAAAATAAATTTAAAATCCAAAAACAAAACAAAACAAGGCAATGATATTAAAAGGCAAAAATATTGAATATTCTTAAAAGTCTATTCACACTAAAAGACATGTTTCAAATTACATCTCCTTCTTTTAATTTAATTTCAAAATCCATAGTTGGCCTCATGGTAAAGATGAGGTCCTTTGGGGTGTGGTATGCTAGTATATTAGAAGAGGAGAATAAAAAAATCTTTTATTGCTACCTAATTTCTCATACAAGTATGCAATCTTTGTAGTAGACTGACAACTCTGTAAGGGGTCTTGAGGAGTGGGGAACATGTCATGAGAAGTAATTCTATTTTAATTTTTCCTTGTACCAATCTCCCTTAATGAGTTGATCTTAGTAGCACACCTATTTGCCTACAAATCTTTGTGTCTATAGCAAGTGGGTTTCCTTTATACATAGATGACCACTAGTTACTTAGTGTCTTTTCATGTCCTTAGTATGCCTCTTGCCTCTTAATGTCTTCTCATAAGATGCCTATGTCTTACTTTTTTCACTCTCTTTTTCATTATTTTTCCTTCATATTTCCTCTTGGGAAATATTTTTTTGCTTATTGATCACTCCCCATGGGATTTCATTTGTGAGTTTCTTTGTAAAATCATGGATAGGACCCATCATCCCTCACAAATTACCATCTTTTCCATCTTATTATGCACATCCTTGATTTAACATTTCTTATCCTTGTGCTTACCAATCTTTATTTGGTACCCCTTGGGTTTTTGTTTTTTGAGTTTCAGTGTCAAATCATAGATAGGACCCGGCCCTCCTCACAAAATTTTCCAATAAACAAGTCACCATCCAAAATTACATTTATGAGGTTACACATCATTGACATGCTTCCCATCTTGATATTTAGTATGTTTTATGCTTATTTCATTTTTATTTCACCTTTTGTTTTAATATTTTTTGAGTGCATGTAACATTATAACCATTTCTTGAATTTCTCATACTTCCCAAATTGAATTGGTATGCTAAATTTAAGACCAAATTTTTTCAAATTTTATTTTTCTTTTTTACTTCCCCTCATGATATAGTATAATTAATTGACTTAATTTTGATTTGTTTTTATTACCATTTTTTCCCTTTTACATACCTTCCATTTTATTACATTGTTTATCATACTTCTCAAAGTGATATTTAGTATGATCTTACTTAGTTTTAATTTGGTGCAAAGATCTTTTACATTGGTTTAAAAACAAATCCCCTTTTACCATCTTGTTTTCCATTTTCTTGGATTTGTATACTTAGTCATTTTTTGCTATTACATATTTCCTAACCTGAACTAATGTGTAATACATTTCTTTGATTGATTATATTTTTTCAAGTCCTTTTTGCCTATTTATTTTTAACCATGCATGTGTACTCCATAATGATAAAAAAGAAACCACACCACATATATTTCCTATAACATATACAATAAAGTAAATACATGTGTTAGAAAGAAATATATCCAAAAGCATCCACAAACACAACCATCACAAAGACAACATACACAACCAACACAAATAATCCAAAATGATACATCATATATATAGATACCATTGTTTGATATAACATATAAAACCATATACAAAGTCTCAAAACTAGGGCTAGGGTCCATCCTATCTATCTCATGGCCTAGACACACTAACTACTAAGGATTTAGTCTAATTCCTCCAAATAGTATGCTATAATGAGGTCGTCTGAGATCTTAATCTCTCTACCTATCCCTATAGGCATGTTATCTACACCTGTGTCAACAAAAACTCAACCTAGGTCACTATATATGCCTAAATAAACTAAGTTTGCATAACTATATATGCCTACATAATTTGTGTCACTATCACTTGATACATATCTCTCTCATCGACCAGGGCCTGCCAAGCCTACCTATCACTTGCACCCATCTCTTTTAATGGTTTTACCCTCTCTCTAGACGTGTATTTGCCTCACTATCTTGCTAACTAATTTGAAGTAGCTCACTTGAGCTAGGGCAGATGGTACACTCAAATCCTCTAGTGTCACGAGGTCATATGGCTACATATTCTCATATAGGATGTCATGGAGTGCTCCCCTCACCAAAGACCCCATCTCTCCTCCTTATCCTCAAGTACACCTAGAAAATCACACCAGATGGATATTATATCATTTTTATATCTCATAATATCTATATGTATCTCTCTACTACTAAATAAACACCTAAAAATAATTAAACCATATTCATACGTATCTATGTCTTGGCTCCCATGATATTGTCATCTACACAATTACCTAGCACAGTCTCCCCATATATGTACCCTCCTAGTACCTCCTCGATAGGTCACATTCTTATCTTCAACCTAGATATCATGGCTCATGTCCATCTCATCCTCCATCTAAGTGGTCTCTCTATGATCTCCTCTGGCTCATCTATGGGATCATCTAGGATGTCTATAGTCTCCACTCTCTCTTGTCTCTATCACCACCATATCATCAGTGGCCATTACTTGTTTCATTATGGGGTTGGTAGTTTTACATATAGTGTCTCTACCTCTTTTGTCTCTTCCTCTACCACTCATCATGCCTAAATAGTCCATTGTCACTCCTAGCATAGCCTTAATGTCAGCCTCACTATCAATAGTCTAAGTCCCCTCTTCCCTCATGGCTCCCTCCCATGTTTAGCCCACTAGTTAGGCATCAATATCAATGTCATAAGATGAGGTAGGCCCATCTATCCTAGCACCCATGCCACCATATGTCACTCGCTCCACCACATATAGTGTATAATCACCTCTCTCCTCTCTAGTGATAGTGTGACTATGTGCTAGCTCACCCATGTAGCTATTATGTGCCCATATGGTTACCACATGATGTCTACATGTCTCATTAACTTTAGCACCAACACATGGGGTATGGTCTATTATACCTAGTCCTCCCTTCATATCCACACTTGAGGTAACCCATAATCAACCACATGGGGCAACCCAGCTAGTCCATACATGAGAAATCTCTCATATATCCATGTTATCAATAGTATGATTAGTCCCATAGTCTTTTGCCCTTTGACTAGCATGTTCAATAGATCATGTATGAGCTAGACCTAGATGACAAAACCTAGATCATATAATACTCCCTCCTCTAACATCATCTTGCTCAAGGCTACCATGAATGATGGTACATTACCATCCAACTTGTGATAGAGCACTTTCTGTGTCGCAAGGCCTATCACCACATTTTAGAGGTTTAAAATATGTGATATATGCACATCATCCATACTAAATCTCCATCCTTTCAATATCATCTTTGAGTCTATAGCCCACATGGTTAATGCTCTCCTCTCCTTTATGCTATTTGGTATCCTTATGGTCACTAATGCTCCTATTATAGACAACTTGAGGATGGAATGGACATACTATAGTGTGATACCCACCTATATCACATCCCCATCCACCTCCCATCTGAAGGTGTTAGTTAATTATTCACAACATCCCAAGAACATGACTAATAGGTTAATGTTGAGTGGGATCCTACACATCTTAGATATACCTCCTAGCCCCATGGCTACCAGTTTAGCTTCATCTTATCTATCATTCTATCCAAAAAATTTGGCAACCCAGACACATATACCAACCTCAAAAATCTTTCCCATCTCTTCAACCAAGAAACAATGAAGGATGTATTAGTTCCTCTATGTCATGTATAATCACAATACATTCTTTACACATCATTTAAAAAAACAAGCCTAATTTCAATTACTTTATTCATTTTATGTTATTTCTAGATTTATTGGTCCCTCTTGCCCTCTTTTGGTCATTCTAGGTCATTCTATCTCTCTTTTACTTTTTGCATGCTTTTCCATGCTTATTCTGGCTCCCTAGTCAACCTAGTTTGACCAAAATTTCCCTATTTTTGTCATAGTTGACTGTAAATTCTAAGTCAACCCTCTTATCTTCCCCTCCCTGGTACTGAGTTTTTATTTTTGCCCTTATGAACTAGTTACTCACTCCATTCTATTTTTTTAGCTTACAAATACACTAGGTTGACCCATACCTACTAGGTCAACCATATGTATTCTGCCCTATTTCATCCTATTAGGTCGACCTGGTTAACCTAGTGCATTCTATGTGCTAACCTAGTACATTTTTCCTAAAATGTGCATTTCACTCGCCTTATTCATAAACACTTCAAACCAATTTATCATATTCCTATTTTTTACCCTTAGAATCTAAGTTTACTCAATTTTTACATATATAAATTCTCAAAATCAATTTTTATCAAAAAATCATGTAATTCAATACAAATTTCAAAAATTGGTTTGAGATCTATAGTTACATACTTGTAGTACATATGTTACCACCTTTGGGTGTCCTCCTCATCTAACATGTCATTCCCTCACCATCCTATCCTTGTTTAGTCCTATATCTCTCTTTTCTCTCATTCATAATTCAAAATGTAAAATGAATTCGCTTTTTCCTTATTTAACAACACTTTCTAGCAACTCAATTCTTTCATTTATTTTTAGGCAAATTCCTTGTTCTTCCTCTATATCTGTTTCTAATCATCCATTTTACAAACCATAAAATGCATTAAAATAATGATGGTGTAGATATTATTTTCCAATATCATATTTCTATCTTCCAGAAATTTTGATTTTTGGCTCTCTATTTTTGAACTAACTTATACAAGTTCACCTAGTGTACTCTATATTGGACACCTTCATTTCTTACAATCTAATTCTTTGTCTACAACACTAAGGTAAGTTAAATTTATGTGTTTTTTAATACATTTATTTCATTTATCTTATTTTTTATATACTACACCATACTTATCATCAGCATTATGTGTAATCATGTTTTCTTCCAAAGCACCATCCTGTGTTACACTTACGTGACACGTGATGAGCTTCAGCTAGGGCATATGTATACACATAATATTTTTAAATTTTATTAATTACTAACACTTTTTATCTTAAAATAACCTATCAATTCTCTAATTTCTTTGAGTGCATGCCATAAGGGGTGGGTAGACCATTATTGCTTCATAAGATTATTTTTCCTTTTACCAATTTCCATCTACACTCTAGCCTCTTGAAACCATTGAACCCAAGATTATTATTCTTATTTATCCTTATTAATATCATTTTCTATGTTTTATCTTTCATTTCATACCTTATCACCATTTTTACTTGTCAGTTATGTTAGGTCGATAAGGTCAACCTAGCACAATTTAAGGACTTTTTCTCTCTTTTGGTTTGTTGGCCTCTCGATCAACCTAGCATAAACCTAGTTAGTTAGACATAAAAACTTGATAGGTCTACCAAGTAGACCTAGCATAGAAAAAATTACAAAATGTTTTTAGGGTAAGATACTACTTTATATACAAGGTTATTTACCACCATTTGAAAAGAGAGAAGAACTAAGTGAAAAAGTATGAATGAACATCTATCTATTGATCATTCTACTTAGGGAATAAAGCTTTAAGGTTCAATACTTTCTTTGGAGCTCTGATCTCATCTTGTTGATAAGTATTTTGGATGCTTAGATAGGTTGTGTATCCTAGACCTGATTTATCTTAGTTATCCTTACATACCATGACAATCTCTTATGAAGCACCTTGGCTAAGGGGTAGATTGAGGCTCAATGGGTTCATCTTCAAAGGTAAGTATTTATAACTTTATTCGTTCTTTATAACAGTACATAGATAGTGAATTTATATTTTTATCATCCATGTATTAGGATTATATATATATATTGACATGATTTTATGTCTTCTATACATGTTTAGGTTAGTTGTTTATTTATTTTATTTCTAACCCTCACTTTGTTCGATAAACTTTAGTGTGCACTAGATTAGAATTACTTTTCTTATTATTAGATTAGTGAAATATTAAATCATATAAATATTTTAGGGTTGTTATGTGATTTTGTTAAACTATAAGATTTTGAACCCTATCTCACATCGTGTGTTTTGAAAAGTGATCCCCTAATCAGGTCTAATAGATCTTAACATTGGTCATGCTCCCACTTAATAATTGTATGCCCCCAATCAGAAGTGTACGTGTGATATATCCCATCTAATCCATGATTGATTTATGGATATGATGCATTTCCAAATTCATACATAGATAACTATATCTTGGTCTTAGGATAATCATGTGTGTGATATCCTTGTTTTCCACTCTCCATATATCATAGATTTAACTTAGGTCTATCTGCCTCATGATATTTCTCTATTCTCTTAATAAAGGCTTGTAGTATATTTTCAATCTTGCAAATTTTGACATTATATTATCCATAGTATTCAATTTTATCTACTCTTAGGGTAGTAGCTCTAGCATCTGATCTAGTAACATATTGAGTCTGCATAGAGTTAAATTTAATTCTAGAGTGTAGTCTTTCGATGAACCATGAAAATTTGTCTTTTTCTATTAATTAAAACTCCACCTTATTCATAACATCAAAAAATATATGATCATAATCACTGATTAATTCTCCTAACTTTTATCTTATCTCCTTCAAGTTATGAATAGTCTAACTTGTACATTTTTTTAATCTTGAACTCTATAATGAGCCATTCCTTAACCTTTTAGTGAATTCCCCATTGAATTTATCTATGGTATAAGAACTTGAGTGCTCTTCCAGTTAGTTCCCTTACTAACTTGCACTTTTAGATAGGTTCATTAATAATGACCTTATCTTTCCATCTCATTTCATGGGTTAGTGAGTATTGTTCAAGGTCTGTAGACCCATAATACATTGTTAGGTTTATAAATCTACTATACGACCCATTGTGTAAACTAGTGTCAAGGGGATCTATTGTGCATCTATTACAAGAGGAGGCTACATTTTGTGTGATCCTACTTATGTACTTTGAAGATTTATTTGCACATTTAGAGAGTCAATGTGCACATTTATTGTGTTTTGTTTTTCTTTTCTTTACTTGGTTTCAACAATCCCTATGGCCTTCAAAGCCTTTCAAATTGATATTATTTCATTTTTAGTACCCAAACAATATACTTTCCTAGAAAATGGACCTTTCCAACTATGATGAGGTGTGAATAGATGAGTATATTTATTTTCAAACCTTATCTACTCATATAATCATCATTTATTGTCATGTCGCACACACCTCTATATGCCCAACATGACTACTCAATATTGGATGGAGTAGGCACCATGGCCTTATCCACAACCAACATCTTCACAAGGAGAGGTAGTCTGTACAAAAATTTCCCTCTAATTCCTCTAACAAACAAATCTTGTGAAACTTCAAAATCTATATATCCTTGTACCAAAAACTTAGTTATGTATCCATATATAGTGGTAACAACCCAATAATATATTGCTCTTGTCTAGTTAGTTTCTGATTTTTGAAACCAATTTATCTTTTCTTATGTCCAGATGACTACTTCTATTATTGGGTTAAAACAATAGTATTCCAACTTTGCTAACTAATTATCTATCAATTCAAGCAACTTGCACCAAAATATTTTTTAAATATATCCATATATATGCTCTTGAATGATTTTTTGTATGGTAAGACCAGTTTTTTTGGATTCTTCTTCTATGAAATTAAATTCTCTTTGGTCTAACCATGTCTCAATATCTTTAGGCCCTAGTAAACATCTTAGCATAATTTCATCCAAAAGGAGTGTTTCCATGCTTACCACACCAATATTAGTAGAATTTCTTAAAGCATAAAAACATACTAAGGATGAGGATATCTAGTTTATACTTTAGTGCATATGATAGTGCATCATTATCATATAAAAAGTTGGAAAGCAAAAACATAACAATGATGAATTATTGTGCATTAATTAGGAAGTAGTAATAACTAGTAATTCATTAAAATTTAAAGAGTATTTAGATTAAATTATATAGAAAGTAAGCAAAACATTATAGGTAACCATAACCAAATAGTCTCTATTTATCTCTTCAAAAGTGGAAATATATTTTTCAAACAAACATGTATATATAAACATTTGTAGTCTATGACTATTCATATTTTTCTTGTACTTGGCACCCAAAGTGGAGTCTGTTCATACTCTAACCTATTAAAAATCATGGAGATAGGACAACATAGACATATTTATGATAAACTAAGTACATAATGCATAAATATAGACAAATATCCTATACAAATTTAATATCTAATTTATTCTCCCAACACTTGTTGCTCTCTATTCATGTGTAGCATCATGCCTTTTTGTGTTACCTTTATATTTTTATTATACACATATTACTAAAAAGTTTAAAAAAATGGATTCATACATGATCATATCCTTGGTTATGGAGGCATCACACCCACACTTTTTCCTTAATGGTCACAGTTGTATAAATATTTTATTAATAGGGGCATGGTACCTATTATTTATATCTTATGTGGATACATGGACTAGGATGACCTATAACTCACATCTTTCTCTCTATAAACTAGGACTTTAATAAGGTCAATAAAATCAATCCTACGATACTTGGATAATTAGATAAGGACCTATGAACTTTGTAGATATATCATAGGGTAACATATTACATGTGTGTCAAAAGGAAAGGTTTCCAAATCCTAAGCCTATGACACAAGGATGTATCTCTCACTAGACCTCAAAAATGGTAATGGCTCTAAATTATGGTTATAAAGCGGTATAAACTAAACTAAAGGATGGGTTAGAATGGTTATAAATGGGTAAGGTGCTATAGTTTTCCAAATAGGATTCTATACAACCTAAGTGATTTAAGCAAACTCTAAGAAATTTTATATCTAAAATAACTTATTTGATATAGATAAATACTAAAAAAGGATCCACATACATCCATTCATAATACAAGTAATATGTAATATGATAATTAAATAAAAGAAAGAGTGTATGGATAGAAATATTTACCCTAGGGTGGACCTGTCAACACTTCAATATACCCCTTAGATCAAGTGGAGAGTTATAAGAGTATATTGTAGGTTTAAACCTCAAATGGTTGGATAAAGACCTAGATATCCTTATTTAGTAACTACCAATGACTCCTTATATTAAGATTCAATGACACCATAAGAAAAGACTCCTAAAGATAAGGTTATAATATAATAGCTCTCATAAATGATAATTAGGGTAGAAATATGAGTGAAAGTAAAGAAAATGAGTGATATATGATATGATATGAATGAAATATGGCCCATATAGATAATGTTATAATACCTAAAAAACCATTAAACTCTAAGCCAACCATTTCAGTTGGAATATGTTAAAAGACACAATATTGTATCAACCTATTTGATATAGTAACAATGTCAAAAATCACACCCATTATTGTATGAGACTATCCAATATAGTATAATAAGGGTGTATACAAAAAATAGAGTACCAACATGTCTGATACTATAGGATGCATGGAAATTTATAATATCAACATGAAGTATAAAAACTAGATAGATGGTTATACACTTAGATGATGTCAAATTGATAGTAGTTTTGGTGTAATCAAGATAGAATAAAAACATATTTCATAAAGCACAATGAGACTTTACAACCCCATTCTTGGTGTACCATTTAATTCCTACACTCAGCCAAATTGATGTGTCAACAAGTTATTGCAAGATAAAATGTTAATAAATTATAGAGTGAAAAATATTATATGTATAAATATGCCCTGCCCAAAGATCATCATGTCACAGTAGTATAAAAAGGGATGGTGATTTTATAAATAAACATAGCAACATTTAAAGTAAATAATATAAAAATACTTACCTTCACTTACCTTTGTTATTGTTGATAATGTTGTGTAGGTTGTAGGTGATGGAAGGTGGCAAATGTGAAGAAAGAGAGGTAGACCTAAAAAATTAAAATAAAAGTCCAAATTTATGTCAAATATTTTTGTTAGCCCTTTTAAATTATCTATCTCAATAGGATTCTAAGGATTCTTTTAGTTTGTGAAAAGGACCTATAGAAACAAAGATAAGGGAGAAAAATCAAGTATCACTTTAACTAACTAAAATCTATGAAATTTTAAATTTTTACTATAAATATTTGAAAACTATTCATTTGCACATTTGTTATTTTTGAAAAACCAAAGATGTGTTTATCTAGTTTTAGAACATTGATAGATCATAGATTGTAAAAGATGAGGTAGACATGCTAGGGGATGTATCATAGTTGTGAATATATTCTTAATTTTAGGTGATATACTTATTATTATTTTCATTTCAATTGAAAAATAGATAGATTAATAAAATTATACAGTGGGGAAAATATGTGTAACATAATTTTACCCAAAAAGTATTGAAATAAAGCTAAAAATAGGATGGGGAATAAGTAGTGGAAATAAATTTAAAATTATGGCCAAGGGAATTTATTAGGTCTAAGGGAATATTTTTTTTCACTTATAAAATTTTATCAACTTGATTGATACAATACATAAGACACAAAAAAAATCTATTGGTTGATATTATAGGGTATCACTGATGTATATAAGTGAAATGTTGGTTGATACCATATGGTATGACTAGTGGCATATAAAAGTGGAATATTGGGATGATACCATAGGTTATGGCCTATGACATTGGGAAATAAGCATGGCTAGTGTAATTTATCATAGGTGGATATAATATAAATGATAAGCATGGTTGGTATCATATGGTATGGCTGATGTAGTAGGATGAAAAAATGGTTGATACTATAGTTTATGGTTAATAAAGTATACTAGAGTGTTGGTTTACACCATATGGTATGGTTGGTGAAATATAAATTTTTATTTGATTGGTACCATAGGGTTTGGTTGGGGTAATAGAAAATAAGCATGGGCAATATAGTTGGGTACCCAATCGATCTAGTATAAAAATGAGTAAAACTTTAATTTTTCTAATTGATATTAGATTGTAATTATTTTAAATTTTTTTATGAAAATTTTTTATTTGATTTTTTTAATGTTTTTTAGAGGTGAAAAAAATATGGACATGCTTCTATGTGATATGGATATTAGATCTACTAGAGAGACTATCAGTGATGTATCAAGTGTAACTAATTGCATTTGAACTTAGAGGGATCAATCAAATGTTTTAGGTTCTTATATTATTAGAGTTGATCACCATATTTTTAAGGCAATGGGAGATACTCACTAAGACATTCACGTTGGTGGTGGATAGGGATACTATTGATATGGGTATCATCTTGGAGGACACATATGTGATCTTGGGGCTACCTATAATGAGAACACCTATGTTTTTAAGTACAACACACATGGTAAATCATCAAAAAATATAACCTAATGGGATATATGATAAAAAAATTATGATGTTTGTAAGTTTATTATATGATTATTTTATGTATACATCTAAATCATTATAGATATCCAGAAGGAATTGATTAGACTTATGACCATATGTGTGTTATGACATAATTTTGATGGGGATATCCCACTATATATCATTGTTATGTGCCACTTTATGCTATAACATGACACTCTCTATGACATGGGATCAGTGGTATACATGTAGTTAGTGCATAAATTTTATGACATTTTAAGTGTAGTAGATTATGGGCCCGCTCATATTCTATTAAAGTTGGATATATGAGATGTTACCAAACTATATACCTATGGGAATTCCTCGTGTTATATATGATCATATCCCATGAGTGATGAGGTGGTATCAAGACCATGTTTTCTAAGATCCCATATAAATCACCCTTGGATATCATATGGCATGATTGGATCAATTGGGCACATTACATAAGAACTAAAAATACATGAACAGCATGGCCAATCATAGAATAGGGTAGAGGTTAGAGTTAGATTATTGTACATTATATGTGGTAGTTATAACCATACCATTTTGACTACATCTAAGGTCATTTTGGATTTTCACACTCAATAAAAAAAATTGGTAGTCTTAAGATTCTAAGATAGATATGTATGGGATCCTTGAGGAATGGGGTAAGAGGGGTGTCTAGCTATGGTGACTTTAGTGATACCCCTCCAACATATGGTGGAAATATGATAATAAATATAGTAATGATATGTTACAGTAGAGGGAGGATGTAGACATGAGATAGATTTAACTTAGAGGTAGTGAAGGGATTTTCATATAGCCCTAACAAACACTTGTACATATAGTGATGATTATAGAAAGGCACTTAATATGTTATAGTGGTCCCATGAGGTAGATGTTAAGGATTTTAATGAGGATGCAACCACAACAACATGCATGTCTTGGGTGGCCATGGTGATGGCACTACTACTAGTAAGTAATTTTTTAATTTTAAGTTATCATTTTCATTTCTTAGGCGTAAAGATGTGCATGTTAGGTACTATGATATATATACTACATATTTTGATATACACATGATATATAATATTAATTTGGATTGATTATTGTAAATATGAAATTAATATATGAGACATAAAGGAAAAATCCAATGGAGGCTACCCACCATGATATTTTGGACCATATTTTTCCTCAACATGAAACCATATGGATCCTTATCCCATGGCACTGGCAGCTAGTGTATACATAATATTTTTAACTTTTTATCAAATATTGACACTTTACATCTTGAAATAACCCATTGAGACTCAATCTCTTTGAGTGCATGACTTAAGGGGTGCACTGGGAAAGGGATGGGCAAACCTTTGGTGATTCACGAGATTATTTTCCATTATTTACACATTATTACCCATTCAAAAACTCATAAAACCATTCCATAATCTATTAATCCTCCCTTGCACACTCCTTAAATATTTCTCCTCTTTCCATCCCTCTTTTTTTCACCTTCATCCCCTTTTACTAGTTGACTATACTAGGTCAACTGGGTTGACCCTGTATAGTTTTCAGCCTCTGATTACTGTATAGGGTTGATTGGCCCAACCTTGTACTATTTTTGGGTATTTTCAATTAATAACTTTATTATCCCTTTGACTAACCTAGCTTAAGACCTAGTGATTTTTCTCTTAAAAATATATAGGGTCGACTGGGTCAACCGCATACAACCAACATATTTAAAAAGATTTAGGGTGAAATTCACCTATAAATACAAGATCATTTTTTTATTATTTCAATATGCAATCAAGAGTTATTATTCACTCACACTTCTTTACAATTTGCTCTTCCATAATTCTACTTGAGGAGTCTTAGCTTAGGGTTTATACTTGGAAAATCTAGTCTTGTATATAAGTATTAGATGCTTTGGCCTTTCCTATTTATCCTTATAAACCACAACAACCTCTTTTGAAGCATTTTTGGATAAGGGATAGATTAAGTCTCGATGGGTTCACATTCAGGTAAGTATATTCTAACTTTATTCTCCTCTCTCTAGTAGATAAAAGTAGTATAAGTATTTTCTTGAATAATACTACTCTTCATATTCCATGTATTAGGGTCTTACTCATACCTTAATTGAGATTCTCTTATACATGTTTTTGATTCTAACCCATTTATTATGCCATAAGCTTTGGTGTGTACTAGATTACATTGTATTTCTTACTTATTATAATAGAGTGAACATTAAACCTAAGACTGGTTTGTTACATGATTGTATTAGATTGTAGACTTTAGAACCCTTCCTAGAATTTTTTATTGTGATAAGTGATCCCCTAATTAGGCTTAGTGGATCCCCATATTGGTCATGACCCCACTTAACAAATGTATTCCCAATCAGACGTGTAGGTATGTTCTATCTTCTTTGAGTTAGGATTGATTTATAGACATGATGTATTTTTGATTGCATACAGTGAACTTGACATGAAATAACACTTATAGGATTTTGTAATCTTATTTCATTTCTTTCATTCTTTCATCATTATTTTAATCATATATTTTCTATACTAGATTGACTCTGTTAGCCCAATATCTAACTTCTATGTGTAGGTTTTCACATGCTACTGGATTGACCTAATCAACCCAATATAGTTTTTCAACTTTTTAGACATCTAGTCTATACTAATAGGTTGACCTAGTCAACCCTATACATTTTAGGCACCCAACAAGAAGTTTTTGTAAAGCTTAATCAACCCAGTCGACCCAATTAGTAGAATTTTCAAATATATATCAAGGTTCTTGAACATCAATATTCATTCTCTTTATCTTTGATCCACCAAGGTTCCTTTCTATCTCTCTATCTCTTTATTTACAATATTTCCTTTCATAGTTTGTAGTCTTTAAAATTGCCCTTGGATAATCAACTAGATCGACCCTAGCAACCTAGTTTTGTGTTTTATCGACCCTATTGACCTTGTACATTTTTAGACATCATATTCAGCATATTAGGTTGACCTAATCTACCCTATACATTTTAGGAACTCAGCAACAAGTTTATATAAAGCTTGATTAACCCAGTTGACCTAATTAGCAAAATTTGCAAGTGTATATCAAAGTTATTAAGCATCATCTTCATTCTAAGAATCTTTGATACACCAAGGTTCCTATCTATATCTCTATATATTTATTTATATTATTTCATTTTATAGTTTCTAGTCTTCAAAACTACCCTTGCATAGTCAACAAGATCGACCCTACTGACCCAGTTATATGTTTTATGTGTTGTTTGGATAACTAGGTCAACTCTATCAACCCTATTTATTTATAGACCTCGATTTATAGTACAAGTTTGACCCTATCAACCCTATTTTATATTCTATACATAAATTATTAACTATATCAACATTTTACCTTGTTTCAAAGTTAGAATTAACCTTTTATGCTAGTAATTAATTCATGCTTTCTTTTCTTATTTCTTTTATGCTTAGAATAGATCACATAGTCTAATTAGGGGATTTTAAATTAACAATTTATTTTTAATATTTTATATTTTATGCAAACATGACCAAATCATAAAATCTAAAAAATCATATTAACATTTGTCTACCCAAGTCTAACCTACATGGATTTCATCACCAAGGGGGAAGCTGACTTGATGTTCTAGTCAAATATAAAGTATGGTTAAGGGTATATTTTAGATAATCAGCATACATAATTATCACTATGGTGTGTGAAGATATGGGGTAGGCCCTAATACCAATCTTGTATCATTACCACTATAGATCCCTTTCATCCTAAACTACTTACAACCATCTTTAGATTGCCATTCTAGTTCCTTGATTACAACCAACCCTTCATCACATTAAAAATCATATCTTAATAAACTAATAAACATTTAGGTTGACCAATTAGATATTTACTTTCCAAGTTGATTTCTTTCTATTTTCTCAATTTTATTTTTTATTTTAAAAACTTGTATTAGCTAATGTCAGTGTAAGATTTTTTGTTGTGTGTTTCAATTGGATTGGCCAGAATTGATCTGATTGACTATCTATTTCCTTTTAGCTATTTATTTTCTAAATTACTTGAAAATTTTATCTTGTTTCATTTCCCAACCTATTATAGGCTTCTTAAATTTACCTATCTATTATACTGGGTTGACCCAATCAATCATGTATCCTTTTCCAACCTCTATTCACTAACCCAGTTCACCCTGTATTATTTATAGACCCTAATTTTTCTTTTTCTAGCCTCTATTCACTATATTTGGTTGACCAAGTTAACCCTATACTATTTTTAGACTGTATTTTATATGCTTAGTCAACCT
The DNA here is from genome assembly GCA_037957365.1 of Torreya grandis. Classification (NCBI taxonomy): domain Eukaryota; kingdom Viridiplantae; phylum Streptophyta; class Pinopsida; order Cupressales; family Taxaceae; genus Torreya; species Torreya grandis. The sequence goes on from JARHVA010005024.1 coordinate 1,242,740, forward strand.
AGTCAACCCTATACTATTTTTTTCCTTCCCTATTTATCAATCTAGTTTTCTATTTTTCTTCATTTGCATTTTATTCATCTATATTCAGTCATAATGAAGTCCCCTATCAAAATATTCCTAGATATAAGGAATCCATTTATATACTATATAGGATTTTCATTTCTTTCTCTCTTTTTCTCCCAAGAGCACCATCAATATTAGGGCACCTCTTGTCCTCCATCCATGAACTACAATATGCTGCAAACAACATCTCAAGATGAACTTGATGGATCTAATATTTTCTATACTTACCAAGAAATTTCTCATCTTTAAAAAATTCAAAATAATGTAGGATTAATTGATACAAGTTTACTTAATAATCCCAATAATATCCTTCTTATAATAATCTTCTACCTAACACCAATTTATGGGTGCTCCTACCAACACCAATCCACCTCCTGATACAACTCAACTTTTAGCCCAAGTTATCCAATAAATCAACATAATGTAAAATTATAACACCAACCAAATGATGTAAATTCAACAACACCTAATCAATGTGGCTAATCAACCTCCAACTATGCATCCTCAAGCTAATACTGATTTCATTCCTCTACATCTTTAGGATGCCTCAAACAATGTTATTCCTCAACCCATAATGAATAATAAGATACTTCAAACTATTCAAAATGATCCTTTAGCTCCTTTCATTGTATCCATTGATATTAGTAACATATCTCCAACTATTAAATATTATTGGACTAAATACCCCACCTCATTTCTTAAAGCCTTTGACAACCTTTACAAAGAGTGGATGTAAACTAATACCTTCACCACTACTGAAATCTTAGTGAAAGCCTTCATTGGAGATGTATTAGAATGATATAATCAACTTCCCCAACATTATATTTGTCAACTTGAAGATTTGGTTAATCCTTTGGTTAAAGAGTTTCAACATAATGACCTTCACAAAAATTGTCTTATCCACTTCATCAATTCTAAGCAATCTCCTAATGAATCAACTCATGAATTTATTAAAAGATAGAAATAACTAGACCATAAAGTTGACCAGAACATGATTGATGATAACTTATTCAAACTCTTTATCACTGATTTGACTCCCACTCTCTAATATAAATTTCAAACTTTTGCTCCCTAAACACTCAATGAAGCTCTTGATCAAGCTAAATGTCAATAATTACTTATGAAACAATTCAAACCTAATCCTAAAATTCTTAAAATATATTTCCAAACATCTAATGTTATCACTAGAAATGCTCCATAAACCAAACTAAGAGTTGCCAAAAATAATGTTCCTTGACCTTCTCATACACCTCTCTCAGTTCAACAAATGAAAAAAAATTTACCACCCTCAAAACCTTTCATCTATCTCAATTCTCATCGTAAGTGGTATTACCCCAATCTATTTCATTGGTTTCATGCTGATATTGAGCATTATCACAAATCTTGTAGAGGGATCACTAAAAAAAATTTCTCCAATATTCTTGGTGATTTATTCAATCATGAAGCTATGATCAATATTCATTATCAATAATACACTATTGATTTTCAAAAATGACAAACTTCCAAAGCTTATACTTTAAATAACAAAAAAATTACTTCTAAGAATCAATCAAATACCAAGGACATTTATGCCATTAACACTGATTATGACCAATATTTTAAAAATTCTCAATATGCCAATACTTATAAGGTCAATTATCATCATAAACCAGCTCATAAAGATCCCTTTATCAAGCTTAAGAATCCATATTTAGAGGAACAACTTATTAAATATACTACCACTACTAATGTTTCTTTAGAATCCTAAGAGGAGCCATCTCCTCCTGCTAATACTCAAACTTCAAATATTCCTCCAAAGTTTAATTTACCTCCTAAACCTCTAAGTCTCATTAGAATTTTCTTAAATAACTCAACTCTATGCCTTGTAAAATTTTGCTTATGGAGTTGGTTCTCATTTCACCCTATCATCGTAAGTTCCTTATGCAATAACTCCAAGAAATTAAATATCCATCTTCAATAGATGAATAAACACATTCTATTGAATTTCAACCTACCAACCTAAATACCTTTGAAACTATGTGTCCTTATTCCAAGCCTTATATTGAATTATTTAAAGAGGACATGATCAATGATGAAATTATTTTTCATGTTGATGATCTACCACTTTTCATCAAAGTAACCATTAATACCACTCTTATCCTAAAATTTATAGTTGATGAAGGTTCTAGTATTAATGCAACATCTTTATGGCTCATACAATAACTTGGTTATAACAAAGATCATCTCAAGCAAACCAATCTTACTTGTCATGGTTTTCATAAGACTAATCAAAATCCACTTGGTTGTATTTGGCTTCCATTAACCATTAGACCTAAGACTGTTTGAACCAATCTTATGGTCCTTGATCTTCCTTTATCTTATAACATACTCCTTGGTCATCCATGAAATCATCAAATGAGGACCATTTATTCTTCTGGTAGTTAATGTATTAAATTCTTACATAATATAAAATGTTATAAGTATGAAGCTAATCCCAATCTATGGAGCATCCAACTTCCTAATCCTAAATCACAATATTGTATTCCTACCATTCCTAAAATCAATAGTGCTCCTTTACTATAGTTCATCAACATGAATCCTGATTGAAAGGTTACTCTTGTAGATTTTGATGATGATGAGCCCAATGATTTGGAACATTATTGTAATACTACCAAATTACCTCCATATATTTCAAAATGGCTTCCTCCTTCTTTATTACCTAGGGATCATACTATTCCTCTGATTGATGAGATTACCAATTTTCCCCCTCCATGCAATGCTTAGGAGCCTTCTTTAACTGAAGATACCTTCACTTATTATTTTGGAGTGGCCAAATTATTTCCAAATCCTCTCATCATGTCTTCTTGAACATTTATACAATGATAACTATATAATGGCCCAAGCTCAATCTAGATACTTAGATGTCTAGCATTATCAAAAAAACGTAGCCTAAATTCATGCTTTTAAATGGGATGTTCATACCATTTCTATGGATCATACTTAGATCTTGAGGGTTATATTCCTCTTACCAATTATCCTCTTATTGATACTCTTTGGGTGGTAGAAAAAATTATACCTTCTAAACCTCTAGAAATTTTTACATCTCCTTTACCACATATCAATCTAATCATTGCATCTAATCTTTCTCCAATCATTAAACCCATTGATATTCTAACCCCGTCTAATTATTCTACTCCTAAAATTATACTATATGCCAAGGTAGACAATGTTCATCAAATACATTCTTAGTATGATCACCATGGCAATCAAATTCTATATCTTGAAGTAGTTGTAGAGTACTATGGTCCTCTTCCTACCTTTCCTAGTGATGAAACTATCCTTGATTTACTTTATGCCTGAGAACCTCAACTTCCTTAGAAACATCATAAACATGGAAATTTCAAGACTGAAATTCCTTACTTTAATAACATGATTTCTATCATTGATCCTAAAATAAATCCGATTTTTTCCTTACCCAATGCACCATACAACTTTCAAGATATAAATTCCATGCTTATCAAAGAAACCACTTGCATCGAATATGGTACACCATCTTTTCATTGACCAATTACTATCTCTCAAGAGTTCTCACCTACTCAACATGATAATTTTAGCTTATTCTTTGATAAATATCATGAAGATTTTACTTGGTCTTATGAAGACATGCCTAGCATTGACCCTAGAATTATGGTGCATAACATCATTACATATCCTGATGCCAAGCCTATGCATCAAAAATAAGGAAAATTTTTACTTGAAGTTTATAGTTAATGTCATAAGTAAATCATCAAGTTACTCAATGCTAAATTAATCAAACTAGTGGATTTTTTTGAATGGGTTTCCAACATTGTTCCCATTCATAAGAAGGTCACTATGGTCATTTACATTTGTATTGATTTTTGTAATCTTGATCTTGTTTATCCTAAGGATATATTTCCTTTACCTTCAATAGATGCCATTATTTATTCCATGATTTCTTATGAAATATTATTTCTTATGGATGGCTTCTTATGATACAATCATATTCATATTTCCCTTGAGGACCAACATAAGACCACTTTCACCATGGAATGGGGCACTTATTTCTATGTCAAAATGCCATTCAGCCTAAAAAATGTAGGATCCACTTACCAAAGCATGATGACTCACATCTTTCATGATCTCATTCATAAAATTGTTAAAACCTATGTGGATGATTTCAGTGATAAATTTAAACATCGTAAGAATCATCTTTTTGACCTTGCTATCATCTTTGATCATCTACTTAAATATAAAGTTAGGCGTAATCTATACAAATGTGTCTTTGGAGTCACATCAAAAAAATTGATAGGATTCTTAGTCTCTCTCCATGGCATTGATGTTGACCATACCAAAATTAGTGCTATCATCAACATGCACATTCTTTATTTTATTCTTGATATCCATACTTATTTAGGAAAACTTGGGGAAATTAGATGATTTATCCCTAAAATGGCATATCAAATTCACTTTGTCAATTCCCTTCACAAGAAAGGTACTACTTTAGAATGGACCAATCCATGTTAAAAAGCCTTTGATAACATGAAATAGTCATTCCTCCATCCATAAATAGTTTATCCTCCTTCCAATTATAATCCTCTAATTCTATATACTCCTTCCACACCTATTTCAGTTGGGGAAATGCTATCCCAATAAGTTGATATGGGAAGAGATTATGTTATCTACTACATTAGCCAAGGCCTTATCAAATATGAAACACATTATACCAAAATTGAGTGTGATTGCCTTTCTGTCTATTTTACAGCTAAAAATATTTTCCACTACATGCTTTACCAAAATACTTATGTCATTATTCATTCTGACCCCCTTCATCATTTCTTTTCTAAAGTGTTTATTCATAGAGATAGAATTGGTAAATAGATGGTCCTCCTAATGGAATTTTATATCTGCATCATCACTCAAAAAGCTATCAAATGGAAAATCATATCTAATAAACTTACCATAGCTTCCATATTAGCTACTTCTTCTCTTCAAGATAATCTTCTATATGACAATATCCTTTACATCAAATGTCTTAATCAATCTATTTCTCTCAAAGATTATTTTCATAGCTTTATCACCGATCTTGAAGCCAATAATCTTGATGACTCCTCTACTCCCTCTAGTAATACTAAAATGAAAGTAGTTATCAAAGAGCTTCCTAAAATTTATATTAAATTACATGAAGATAATATGACCCTTCACTTTGATGGTGATAAATTCCTTCTAAGAGCTAGGGTAGGTTGCATTCTCATAAGTCCTTTTGGTAAGATCATTCCTCTAGCATTTTGCTTCAACTTTGATGTAACCAATAATACGGTTGAATATGAAGCTCTCTTTTTAGGCATGAGAGTTGATATTGATTTAAACATTCAATACCTTCATTATTTAGGTGACTCTCAATTTATTTTCCACCAAGTTAGTGGTGATTATCAATTTAAAAGTGAAAACCTTATCATGTATCATCAAATTGAAACCACTCTTGCTAAGGATTTTATCTCTTTGACTATTGAGCCATATATTTTATTATCACTGCTACCAAATATTTTACCAAGTGGGTAGAAGACATGCCATTCTTAACATCAATGGTCTTGCCATTTCCAAATTTATTCTTAATAAAATTATTTTTCTACTTTTGTCTTCCCCATATCATCATTTTAGACAATGGTGGTAACTTCAAAAACAAACACGTTAAATAACTTTGTAACAAATTCAAGATTAATCACAAATTTTCCACACTTTATCATCCAAAATACAATAGTCAAGTTGAGGCCACTAATAAAATTCTAAAAAAGATAATCCATGAAACCCACATGGATTGGAATATTCATCTTTACCTCTTAATTTGGGCCTATTGGACTAACATATGCACTACCACTAGGGCAACTCCATTCTCACTAGTATTTGGTTTTGAGTTAGTTCTTCCATTGGAAGTTGAGCTTCTCTCTCTTCATGGTATTATTATTGATGAATAATTACATGAAACTCATCTTCATTCCCTATATATTTTTTATGAATGTCATCTTTCTACCTTATAACATAACTACTAATATAAGTCTCACATTTCTAAATAACATAACAAACATGTTAAAATCCACACATTTAATTTTGGTGATCTTGTCCTTAAATTAGACTACACCCATGATAAACAAGGTAAATATGTCCAAAAATTGTGGGGCCCATATTTAGTCAAAGATATTCTTGGTCTAAGCACCTACCATCGTCAAACTAATTAAGGCCATGTTTTTAAAGATCTCACCAACACATAATTTATCAAAAAATTACTTTGCCTAAACATTTCCTTCTTTTCATGTTTTCTATCTATATCTATCTAACACCTTTTTTAGGTTACTTACATGGGTCTCTCTCTCTACAACAATTTCCTTCCTTTCACAAACTTTTAATCTTTTCATATTACGAACCTATGTTTGGTTTTCCTTTTGGTTTCTTGATGTACCATAATAACATTCTTAAAAGTCAAATTCATGTCATAAAACATGATTACAAGCACATCTCCTATCTCTAATCGAAGCTCAAACTCCATAGTTGGCCTCACATAGATTCAAGGTCCTTTGGGGTGTGTTAGGTCAGTAGATTGGAATAGGGAAATTCAAAAAACTCTATGGTGCTACCTACTTTATCATGTAAGTACCCAATCTTTATATTATATTGATGGCTCTATAACAGGTCCTAAGGAATAGGGAACACATTATGGGAAGGTGTAATTTTGATGCATATATCCTTCATGGGATGATACATATACTTCATATGTTGACCTAAGTCGTATAGCTAAGAGAAGTTCTTTAGAGTCCTTAAGGTTGAAAGTCCTCTTATTTTGACAAACTTAATTTGAGTGTCTTGACTTCGATAAAGAGTTCCTCTACCTTAGTTTTTCCTTAATTATCCCCTCCACCCATTTAATTTCCCCCCTTGATAAACAAATTATGATTCCAAATTTATTTTTCCTTCTTCTTCAAATCTCTTAAAAACATGCTAGCACTACTTTGTTACAGTTTTATTATCCTTAGACTGAAACAACATGTTTGAGAAACTATGGATTTTACATTTATATATTTACTTTACTTTTACCATTTATCATTTATTATGTTATCCTAATTTTATGAACACTTGAGTTTGTAACCCTTTTTCCATTATTGAGTGAGACTTGTTACTTCTCACTCAATAAATGTACTTTTTCCATTATTGAGTGAGATAAGGATTATTAATACTCACTCACCAATGTTGTTTTAATTTTGTTTCCTAGTTTACATGGTTTTTTGTATACCATCATTTTTGACATGTATCCTTGGTTTGAATTTGTGAGTTTGTCTTTCTTACTTAAGGTTTACTTGTTTGAGTTTTTTGGTCTTTCATAGCCTTGGCTTTTTGGTTACCTGATGTACTTTTATTTTTGAATTGGTCATTTGGTCTAACATAACATTTGTCACCCCAAATTGCCAAATTTCCCTAGTAAATCCTATACTCATAACACCATCTATCTTGTCTTTTCTTCATTTGTTTATTTTTTCTCTTTAGTTTTATATTCTTAGGTTTGTCAAAAAGTCTCTGTGCCCTTCACAATCAAAACTAACAAAATATCAAACTACCATCTCGTGATAAAGGTAATTAAAGGTATGCATCAAGTTTAATTTTTAGTTATTTACTTTTTAGTCATTTATTTTTAGTTATTTTTTTCTTTAAAATACTGCAACTTTTTTTTTAGCATAAACATTGTGTGTTACTATGTTCTCTCTCAAAGCACCATCCCTTATTTCACCATAGTGACACGTGATGAAATTGACATTGGGAATATGTATACACACAATATTTTCAACATTTTATAAAATAATATCATTGTATCCCTTTTTGCCCTTTGTCACATTTTTTTAAATTTGAAGTAATTCAAATTATTCCATGTGTCATTCCTCTTTAATTTCCCCTTTCTTCCACTCTACATTGGATAAAACATGGTCATAACACTTATATTTCACCTATATTTATGAGAGTAATTTACTCCTCTTTTCTTATGGGACCTCCTTTGGCTATTTCTTATATCATTCTACTTAAGGAGTCTTTTAGTCTTGTGGTTAAGTCTTGGATGCTTTGGCTTTTCTTAGTTATCCTTACAAACCAAAAAACCTCTTAAAACCATTTATGAGATAAAACATGGTCGAAGTCAACATAAAACTTATATTTCACCTATATTTATGAGATTCTTAGACCCCATATCTTTGAATTTCTCTCTCTTAGCAACCTTGTCCCAAGTATTCAAATGAATTTCATATTACGAACCTATGCTTGGTTTTCCCAATACTTATGGAGGAGGAATAGAAACAATCCATCAATAAAGTTAAAATCGAAATCATTTGAATCAAAATGCAATTATATCTAAAAGGTAACATACATATCTTAAAAGTCAAATTCATGTCATAAAACATGATTACAAGCACATCTCCTATCTCTAATCGAAGCTCAAACTCCATAGTTGGCCTCACATAGATTCAAGGTCCTTTGGGGTGTGTTAGGTTAGTAGATTGGAATAGGGAAATTCAAAAAACTCTATGGTGCTACCTACTTTATCATGTAAGTACCCAATCTTTATATTATATTGATGGCTCTATAACAGGTCCTAAGGAATAGGGAACACATTATGGGAAGGTAGGTCTATTTTAATTTTGATGCATATATCCTTCATGGGATGATACATATACTTCATATGTTGACCTAAGTCGTATAGCTAAGAGAAGTTCTTTAGAGTCCTTAAGGTTGAAAGTCCTCTTATTTTGACAAACTTAATTTGAGTGTCTTGACTTCGATAAAGAGTTCCTCTACCTTAGTTTTTCCTTAATTGTCCCCTCCACCCATTTAATTTCCCCCCTTGATAAACAAATTATGATTCCAAATTTATTTTTCCTTCTTCTTCATTTCCTTCTTATTCATCTCTTAAAAACATGCTAGCACTACTTTGTTACAGTTTTATCTATCCTTAGACTGAAACAACATGTTTGAGAAACTATGAATTACTTTTTTCTTTTTCACCATGATTTTACATTTATATATTTACTTTACTTTTACCATTTATCATTTATTATTTTATCCTAATTTTATGAACACTTGAGTTTGTAACCCTTTTTCCATTATTGAGTGAGGTTGACTTGTTACTTCTCACTCAATAATGTTGTTTTCCCTTTTATGTACTTTTTCCATTAATTAGTGAGATAAGGATTATTAATACTCACTCACCAATGTTGTTTTATCATTTTGTTTCTTAGTTTACATGGTTTTTTGTATACCATCATTTTTGACATGTATCCTTGGTTTGAATTTGTGAGTTTGTCTTTCTTACTTAAGGTTTACTTGTTTGAGTTTTTTGGTCTTTAATAGCCTTGGCTTTTTGGTTACCTGATGTACTTTTATTTTTGAATTGGTCATTTGGTCTAACATAACATTTGTCACCCCAAATTGCCAAATTTCCCTAGTAAATCCTATACTCATAACACCATCTATCTTGTCTTTTCTTGCATTTGTTTATTTTTTCTCTTTAGTTTTATATTCTTAGGTTTGTCAAAAGTAGTCTCTGTGCCCTTCACAATCAAAACTAACAAAATATCAAACTACCATCTCGTGATAAAGGTAATTAAAGGTATGCATCAAGTTTAATTTTTAGTTATTTACTTTTTAGTCATTTATTTTTAGTTATTTTTTTCTTTAAAATACTGCAACTTTTTTTTTAGCATAAACATTGTGTGTTACTATGTTCTCTCTCAAAGCACCATCCCTTATTTCACCAGAGTGACACGTGATGAAATTCACATTGGGAATATGTATACACACAATATTTTCAACATTTTATAAAATAATGATGCTTTACATCTTGCAAGAACCCATCAAGATTCAATCTCTCTGAGTGCATGCCTTAAGGGGTGCATTGAGAAAGGAGTGGGCAAATCTTTAGTTCTTTGAAAAATTATTGTCCTTTATTTCCACATTTTTACCAATCCAACCATATCTTAAAGCCATTCCATAACCCTTTACTCCTCCCTTTCACACTCCTTCAGTCTTTCTCCTCTTTCCATCCTTATTTTCCTAACCTTGATTCCCTTTCACTAGTTGATTGTACTAGGTTGATTGGGTTAACCATATACAATTTTGAACCTCTAATTAATGTAAAAGGTAAATTAGGTTGACCCTATAATATTTTTAGGTATTTTCACTTGATAAATTTGTTATCCCTTTAGCTGACCTAGCTTAGGACCTAGTGATTATCTCTTGAAAACATACAGGGTTGAATGGGTTGACCCCATACAACCAACATATTCAGAAGGATTTAAGGTGAAATCCACCTATAAATAAAAGATTATTTTGTCATTATTTAAATATATAATCAATATTTATTATTTTCTCACACTTTTTTATAATTTACTCTTTTACCATTCTACTTAAGGAGTCTTAGCTTATGGTTTCTACTTAGAGAATCTAGTCTTGTGGTTAAGTCTTGGATGCTTTGGCTTTTCTTAGTTATCCTTACAAACCAAAAAAACTCTTAAAACCATTTGGATAAGGGAGATATTGACTCATGATGTATTCATATTTAGGTAAGTCTATTCTAACTTTATTCTCCCCTCTTTAATAGATAGAAGTAACATAAGTATTGGCTTGAATAATATTACTCTTCATATTCCATATATTAGGGTCTTACTCATACTTAGCTTAATTGAGATTCTCTTATACATGTTTTGATTTATTTTATCCCCTTTATTGTGCCACAAGATTTGGTGTGCATGATATTAGATTTACTTTCTTTATTATTAGAATAGATTGAATATTAAACCTAGGACTCTTTTAGGGTTGTTACGTGATTGTGTTAGAGTGTAGGCTTTATAACCCTTCCTAGCATGGTGTATTGTGACAAGTGATCCCATAATAATGTCTAGTATATCCCCATATTTTTCATGACCCCACTTAACAAATGTATTCATAATCATAAGTGTAGGTACGATCTATATTTTCTTATCCATGATTGATTTATAGACATGATGGATTTATGATTATATACATTCTAATGAACTCGATGTGAACTAACCCTTGAAAAATTTGTTCATCTTATTTCATTTCTTTCATTCTTTCATCATTACATTTATCATACATTTTCCATACTCGATCGACTTTGTCAACCTAGTAATTAAATTTTGTACACAAGTTCTAGGTACAGGCTACTAGATCAACCCAGTCAACCTAATATAACTTTTTAGCTTTCCAAACATCTAGTATAGACTAATAGGTAAAATTAGTCAAACCTATACAAGTTTAGACATCAGATTCAACATACTAGGTTGAACCAATTAACCCTATACATTTTAGGCACTTAGTAGTATGTTTTTGTAAAGCTTGATTGACCCAGTTGACCTAGTTAGAAGAATTTGCAAGCATATATCAAGGTTGTTGAACAAAAATATTCATTATCTACATCTCTGATCCACCAAGGTTCCTTTATATATTTATTTTTATTTTTGTATAGTCTTTCCTTTCATATATTTTATTTTTCAAAAATTTTGTTGCATAGTTAATTGGATCGACCCTACCGACCCAGATCTGTGTTCTATGTATTGTCTAGATAACTGGGTTAACTCCACCAACCCTGTTCATTTTTAAACCTTGATTCTACAATATAGGTTTAACCCTATCAACCATTTTATTTAATTTATGCATACACTTTTTCCTATATCAACATTGTACCTTGTTCAAAGTTAGAATTAGCTTTATATGCTAATAATTAATTCACACTTTATTTTCTTGTTGCTTGTATACTTAGAATAGATCACATAGTCTAATTAGGGGGGTTTTAATTAACCATTTAGTTTCACTATTTTATATTTTATGCACACATGACCAAATCACAAAATCTAAACAAACATTTTAACATTTTTTCTACCCAAGGCAAACCTATTTGGATTTTGTCACTAAAGGTGAAGCTGACTTGATGTTTTGGTCAAGTATAAAGCATCGTTAATTGTATATTATAGATAATCACCTGACACCCTTATCACTATAGTTAATAAATTAATGACTTAGGTCCTAATAACAAGCCTGTACCATTGCCACTATAGATCCCTTTAAGCCCAAACTACTTCAAACCATCCTTAGATTGCCACTCTAGTTCCTTACTTACAGTCAACTTCCCATCACATTTAAAATAATATATTAATAATATAATAAACATTTAGGTTGACCAATTATTTATATATTTAATTTCTGAGTTGATTCTTTGTTCTCTATTCTTTGCTTGATTGTATTTTTTATTCTAAAAAATTATAGTAGCTAATGTTGGTGCAAGATTTTGTGCTTTGTGCTTCAATTAGATTGGCTAGGATTGATCCAATTGAGTGTTTGTTTCCTTTCAGTTATTTATTTTCCAAATTAATTGAAAATTTTATTTTGTTTCATTTTACAACCTATTATTAGATTTTTAAATTTCCCTATCTATTATATTGGGTTGACAACCCAGTTGACCTTGTATCTTTTTCTAGCCTCTGTTCACTATACTAGATCGACCTAATACACCTTGTATTAGTTTTAGACCCTAATTTTTATTTTTATATCTAATGTTCACTATAATAGATTGACCCAATCAACCTTGTACTATTTTTAGACCATTTTTTCTATGCTTGATCAACCTAGTTAACCCTATACTATTTTATGATCTCCTTGTTTATCAATTTAGTTATCTATTTCTCCTTCTTTACATTATGTTCATCTCTATTTAGTCATAATGAAGTACTCTATCAGAATATTCTTTGATATCTTGAATCCATTTAAATACTATATGGGATGTTCATTTCTCCCTATCTTTTCCTCCCAAAATCACCATCACTCTTGGGTCACCTCTTCTCCTCCTTCATCCATGAACTACAATATAGTGAAAATAACATCCCAAGATGAACTTGATGGATCTAATCCTTTCTATACTTACCAATAAACTTCTCATCTTGAAAATCTTCAAACTAATGTGGGAGTCATTGATACAAGTTTACTTAATAATCCCAACCCTAACACCAAGTTTGAGGGTACTCCTACCAACACCAATACACCTCCTAATACAACTCAACTTTTGACCAAAGTTATCCAAAAAATCAACATAATGCAAAATTACAACACCAACCAAATGATGCAACATCAAAAACATCTAATCAATGTGGCTAATCAACCTCTAATTATACATCCTCAAGATAATCCCAATTTCATTCCTCCACCTCTTTGGGATTCTTGAAGCAATGTTATTCCTCAACCCATATTGAATAACAAGATGCTTCAAAACTATTTAAAAACTACCTTTAGCTCCTTTCATTATATCCATTGATATTGGTAACATATCTCCAACTATCAAATATTATGAGACTAAAGACCTTACCTCATTTCTTAAAGCCTTTGGCAACCTTTACAAAGAGTGGATTGAAACTAATACCTTTACCACTACTAAACTCTTAGTGAAAACCTTCACTGGCATTGTATTAAAATGGTATAATCAACTTCCCCACCATTATATTTGGTAACTTAAATATTTTGTTAATACTTTGGTTAAATATTTTAAACATAATGACCTTCCTAAAAATTATCTTCACCACTTCATCAATGCTAAGCAATCTCCCATTGAATCAGCTCATGACTTTATTAAAATATGGAAATCACTAGACCATAGAGCTGACCATAACATGACTGATGATAAATTATTCAAACTCTTTATCACCACTTTAACTCCAACTCTCCAATATAAGTTTTGAAACCTTTACTCCCCAAATGCTCAATGAAGTTCTTGATCAAGATAAACATCAAGACTTCCTTATAAATCAATTCAAACCTAATCCTAAACTTATTAAAGTATCTTTCCAAACATCTAATGCTATCACTAGTAATACTTTGCAAACTAAACCAGGAGTTTCCAAAATTTATGTTCCTTTAGCTTCTCATACACCTCTTTCAGTTCAACAAATGAAACAATATTTGGCATCCTTAAAACATTTCATCGATCCTAGTGCTCCTCTTAAGTGGTATGACCCCAATCTATTTTTTTGGTTTCATTCTCACATTAAGAATTCTCATGAATCTTATAGAGGGCTCACTAAATTTTGTCTTCTATATGCTTGGTGACTCATTCAATCATGAAGCTATGATCAATAATCATCATCAATAATACATTGATGCTTTTAAAAAATGATTAAATTCCAAAGATTCTACTTCGAATAACCAAAATTTTGATTCTAATAATCAATCAAATAACAAGGATGTTAATGCCATTAACACCAATTATGACCAATATTTTAACAATTCTCAATATGTCAATATTGATATAGCTAATTATCATCATAAATTATCTCATGCAGATCATATTACCATGCCTAATAATCCATCTTTGAAGGAACAACTTCTTAAAGATACTCTAATTTTCCTCCTAAACCTTGTGTTGGTTCTTCTAAGTCTCATTACAATTTTCTTTAAGAACTCAACTCTATGCCTTGTAAAATTTTGCTTATGGATTTGGTTCGCACTTCACCCTATCATCATAAGTTCCTTATGTAACAACTCCAAGAAATTAAATATCCATCTTCCATAGATGAATAACCACCTTCTATTAAATCTCAACCTACCAATGTAAATACCATTGAAATAATGTGTCCTTCTTCCAAGCCCTCTATTGAATTCACTAAAGATTATATGATCAATGATGAAATTATTTTTCATATTGATGATCCACCACTTTTCATCAAAGCAGCCATTAATACCACTCTTATCTAAAAATTTCTAGTTGATGAAGGTTCTAGTATTAATGTGACATATTTATGGCTCATCCAAAAACTTGGTTATAATAAGGATCATCTCAAGCAAACCCATCTTACTTGTCATGGTTTTGATAAGACTAATCAAAATCCACTTAGTTGTATTTGGCTTGCATTAATAATTAGACCTAAGATTGTTATAACCAAGCTTATGGTCCTTGATCTTATTTTATCTTATAACATACTCCTTCATGGTCTATGAACTCCTTGAATGAGGGCCATTGATTCTTCTAGTATTCAATGTATTAAATTCTTGTATAATGGAAAATGGTATAATCATGAAGCTGATCCCAACTCATGGAGCATACAACTTCCTAATACTAAATCACAATATCATATTCCTACCATTACTAAAATCAATATTTCTCCTTTACCCAAGTTTATAAAAATGAATTATAATTTAAATGTTATTCTTATATATTTTTATGATGATGAGCCCAATGATTTTCAACATACTTGAAATACTACCAAATTACCTCCATACATTTTGCATTGGCTTCCTCCTTCTCTATTACCCAAGGATCATACTTTTCCTCTTATTTACGAGATTAACTTTTTCCCCCTCCATGTAATGCTTAGGATCCTTCTTTACCTAAATATTCCTTCACTTTCAATGATTTTGGAGTGGCCAAATTATTTCAAGATCCTCTCATTATGTCTCTTTGTACATTTAGTAATATTGGGATTTCACCCTCTAAAACTCCCCTTGATTCTCAAGCATATATAATTTATCCAACATATGATGATAATAATATAATATTCCAAGCTCAATATAGATAATTTGATGTACATCACTATCAAAAAACCATAGCATAAATTTATTCTTTTAATCAGGATGTTCATACCATTTCTATGGATCATAACTTAGATCCTAAGGGTCATGTGCCTCCTACCAATTATCCTCTTATCAATACTTCTTAGGTGGTAGAACTAAACCTAAAAAAAATTCTACATCTCCTTTACCACCTATAAATCCAAGCATTTCATTTTATCCTTCTCCCACCATTGAACCCACTGATATTCCAACCCCTTCTGACCCATATACTTTTTCTACTCCTAAAATTACACTAGATGCCAAGGAAACCAAAGTTCATAAAATACATTCTAAGTATGATGACCATGGAAATAAAATTCTAGATCTTGAAGTAGTTGTCAAGTATTATGGTCCTCTTCCTACCTTACCTAGTGATGAAGCTATCCTTGAGTTACTTTCTGCCCGAGAACCTCAACTTCCTTGACAACATCATAAACTTGGAAATTTCAATACTACAAATCCTTGATCCAATAACTTCATTACTATCATTGATCCTAAAATAAATCCCATTTTTTCCTTAGCCAATACACCATACCACTTTCAAGATAACAATTACATGCTTATTAAAGAAACCACTCACATCAAATATGGTACACCATCTTGTCCTCAACCAAGTACTGTATCTCATGAGCTCTCACCTATTGAACATGATAATTTTAGCTTATTCTTTGAAAAATATTATGAAGCTTTTGCTTGGTCCTATAAATAAATTCATAGCATTGACCCTATCATTGTGGTGAATAACATCATTACATATCCTAATGTCAAGCTTATGCATCAAAGACAAATAAAATTTCCACTTGAAGTTTCCATATTATGTCATAAGGAAATCATCGAGTTAATCGATGTTAAATTTATCAAATTAGTGGATTATTTTGAATGGATTTCCAACATTATTCCCATTCAAAAGGTCACTATGGTTATTCACATTTACATTGATTTTTATAATCTTAATCTTGCTTGTCTCAAGGATAACTTCCCTTTAGCTTAAATAAATGTTATTTTTGATTCCATGACTAGTTATGAAATGTTCTCTTATGGATGGCTTCTCCAGATATAATCAGATTCATATTTCCCTTGAGGACTAACATAAGACCACTTTCACCATAGAATGGGGCACCTATTGTTGTGTCAAAATTCCCTTTAGCCTCAAAAATGATGGAGCCACTTATCAACGAGTGATGACTCACATATTTCATGATATCATTAACAAATTTTTTGAAACCTATGTGGATGATCTTATTGATAAATCTAAACATTGTAAGAATCAACTTTTTGAACTTTTTGTCATGTTTAATCTTCTACTTAAATATAAATTGAGGCTTAATCCATACAAATGTGTCTTTGGATTCATATTTAGAAAAAAATTAGGATTCTTAGTCTTTCTTCATGATATTGATGTTGACCATACCAAAATTAGTGCCATCATCAACATTTTTGTTCCTCATTCTATTGCCAATATCCATACTTATTTATGAAATTTTAGGGTAATTAGATGATTCATCCCCAAAATGGCATATTGAATTCACTCTAATAAATTCCATTCTCAAAAAAGGTACTACTTTAAAATGGATGGATCCATGTCAAAAAGCCCTGATAACATGAAAGAGTCATTGCTCCATCCACTAACACTTCATCCTCCTTCCAATGATAAACCTTTAATTCTACATACTTTTTCCACACCTATTTTAGTTGGGGAAATACTTTCCCAATAAGATGATACAGGAAGAGAGTATGTTATCTACTATATTAGCCAAGGCTTCATTGACTATGAAACATGTTATACTAAAATTAAGCATGATTTCCTTGCTATCTATTTTTTAATTGAAAATCTTTGCCACTACATGCTTTACCAAACTACTTATGTCATTGTTTATTCTAAAACTCTTCATCATTTCTTCTCCAAATCATTTCTTTTTGTAGATAGAATTGGTAAATGGATGGTCCTCCTTATGAAATTTGATCTCTATATCATCACTCAAAAAGCTATTAAAGGGAAAATCATAGCTAATCAACTTGCCATAACTCCTATACTAGCTACTTATTCTCTTCAAGATAATCTTCTAGATGAAAATATCCTTTACATCAAAGGTATTAATGAATATATTTCTCTCAGATTATTTTCATAGATTTACCATCAATCTTGAAGCCAATAATCTTGATAAATCCTCTACTCCTTTTGGTACTACTAAACAAAAAGTAGTTATTGAAGAGCCTTCAAGGTGATGGGGTAGGTTGTATTCTCACAAGTGCTCTTGGCAAGATCATTCCTCTATCTTTTCATTTCACCTTTGATGTCACCAAAAATATGGCTGAATACGAATCTCTCATTTTAGACATGAGAGATGATCTTGATTTAGACATTCAATACCTTCATTCTTTAGGTGACTCTCAGTTTATTTTACACCAAGTCAATGGTGATTATCAATGTAAAAGTGAAAACCTCATCACATATCATAAAATTTCAGCCACTCTTGATAACAATTTTATCTCTTTCATTATTAAGCCTGTTCTAAGAGATCAAAATTCTATTTCTAATTCTCTTACCTCTTCAACATCTCTTTTTCATCCACACTAAGTCCTTTTTTATCCTTATTTTCTTATACAAATAAGAAAATATCCATATCTAAATCAAAAATTGGATTTTATTATCTATCATATCAATTTTCTTACTATTCAAAAAATCATATAGTACCAATATACATTCAATTCCTAGAACATCAATCTTATCCTCCTAATTTATACTCTCGTGAAAAGACACATATTCATAAACAAGCTTTCAAATATGTATTTCAACAAAAAGTCCTTTATTATTTCAATGTTGAAGGTGATTTGATCTATTGTGTTATGAAATATGATTTGTCTCCTCTTCTTAAATAAAAACATGGGGTAATTTACATTGGCTACTATAGTGGCCATGCTACAACCTAAAAATGACTACATGTGGGTTACTTTTGGCCTAATCTTGAAAAGGATGCAATCGAATATGCTAAAAATTGTAATTATTTTTAGCTTCATGATGATATAATTAATTAACCTCTTAATAAACTTTAAACTATCAAATCTCCTTGGCCATTTTCCACATGATGATTCAATCTCATTGGCAAACTACCTTGTTCCCAAAATGGGCATGTCTTTATTATCACCACTACTAAATATTTTACGAAGTGTGTATAAGTCATGCCTCTTATTAACATTAACGGTCTTACCATTTTCAAATTTATTATTAATAAAATTATTTTATACTTTGGTGTTCCCCATACCATCATTTTTTATAATGGTAGTAGCTTCAAATACAAACATGTTAAACAACTTTACAACAAATTCAAGATCAATCACAAATTTTCCATGCCTTATCATCCAAAATGAAATGGCCAAGCTAAGCCAATAATAAAATTCTCAATAATGTTTTTTAAAAGACAATCTATGAAACCCACACAAATTGGTATCTTCATCTTTACCCTGCATTTTGGGCCTATCAGACTAGCATATGCACTGCCACTAGGGAAACTCTATTTTTGCTAGTCTATGGTTCTGAATCATTTCTTCCATTGGAATTTGAGCTTCCCTCTCTTTGTATATCTCTTCATGGTATTATTATTCATGAATAATGATGTGAAGATCATCTTTATGCCCTATATATTCTTAGTGAATGTTATCTTTCCACCTTACAACATAACTACCAATACAAGGATCACATTACTTGAAAACATAAAAAATGTGTTAAAACCACACATTTAATGTTAGTGATCTTGTCCTTAAATTAGACTACACCCATGATAAAGAAATTAAATAAACCCAAAAATGGTAGGGCCTATATTTAGTCAAAGATATTCTTGGTCCAAGCACCTACCATCTTTAAGCCAATGAAAGATACATTTTCAAAGAGCCCACCAAAGCATAATTTCTTCAAAATGTACTTTGCATAAAAATTTCATTATTTTCATGATTTCTATCTATATATATCTAACACTTTTTGTAGGTTACTTACATAGGTCTCTCCCTTTGCAATAAGTTAATTTATTTCAAAAACATTTAGTCTTCCCTTTTGGTCTTTTATTTTATTGATGTACCATAGTCTTCTTTATAATCTTTCATTTTCTATTTTGGCACCCCTTGGGTTTTTATTTTGTGAGTTACTTTTTAAGACCACAAATAGAACCCAAAATTCCTCACAAAACTACCTTATTTTACTTATTTTTCTCCCTTATGGTTTTTCATTTGCTTTTTTTCACCCCTTGGGTTTATATTTTATGAAGTTACCAGTGTAAGACCATGTATAGGAGCCAACCCTCCTCATAAAATTACCATCTTTTCATCCTTTTAAATCCTAGTTTCTCAAACTTTAACTTTTACTTCTTTTGGTAGATGGAATTTGTGTAAACAATTTATGTTAGCATGTTTTTTTCCATTTCCCTCATTTTCATAATAAGGAATCACACTTTACTATCATTAGATAAATTTTTATCCTTTTTCACATTTTTTATGATTTGATGTAATTCAAATTGTTCCATGTATTATTTCTCTTGATTTCCCCTTTCTTTCACTCTGCATTGAACAAAACAAGATCAAGTCAAGATAACAATTTTATTTCACCTAGATTTATGACACTCTTAGACCCCATACTCTTTTAAATTATCTCTCTTAGAATCCTTGTCCCAAGTATTCAAATGATAAATCATCTCTAGCACCTATGTTTGGTTTTCAAAATCTATATGGAGGAGGAATAGAAAAAAGCCATCAAGAAAATTAAAATCCAAATCATTTGAATCAAAAGGCAATGATATCTAAAAGGAAACATACAAATCTCAAAAGTCAAATTCACACCAAAAGACATTATTACAAGCACATTTTCTATCTCTAATCAAAGCTTAAACTCCATAGTTAGCCTCACATAGAGCTAAGGTCCTTTAGGGTATGGTAGCCTAGTAGATTGGAATAGGTTAATTCAATAAACTCTATGGTACTACCTACTTTCTCATGCAAGTACCCAATCTTCATAGTAGACCAATGGCTTTATAAGGGGTTTTGAGGAACATGGAACATGTTATGGGAAGGTAGGTCCATTTTAATTTTAATTCATATAGCCTTCATGGGATGATCTATATACTTCATTTGTTGACCTAAGGCTTGTGTAGCTAAGAGAATTTTTTTAGATTCCTTAAGGTTGAAACTCATCTTGCTTTGACAAACCTAATTTGAGTGTCTTAAATTTGATAAAAAGTTCCTCTACCTTGGTTTTCCCTTCATTCTCCCCTCCACCCATTTCATTTCCCCCCTTGATAGATAAATTTTGATTCCAAATCTATTTTACTTTATTCTTTATTTATTTCTTCTTCATATGTTAAAAACATGCTATCACTACTTTGTTTCAGTTTTATCTATCCTTACAACCAAACAACATGTTTGAGAAACTATGGATTACTTCATTATTTTTCACCATGATTTTACATTTCTAGACTTACTTTACTTTTACCATTTATCATTTATTGTATTATCTTGTTGTTACAGACACCTGAGTTCATGACCCTTTTTTAATTTTTGAGTGAGGTTGGATTGTTATTTCTCACTTTGTAATGTTGTTTTCCCTTTTATGTACTTTTTCCATTGTTGATTGAGATAAGGATTATTACCACTCACTCATCAATGTTATTTTACCATTTTTTTATTATTTTACATTGTTATTTGTTTACCATAATTTTTGGCATGTATCTTTGTTTTGACTTGGTGAGTTAAAATTTCCTACTTGAGGTTTACTTGTTTGAGTTTTTTGGTCTTTAGTAGCCTTTGCTTTTCGGTTACCTAATTTTACTTTTGTTTTTGACTTGGTCATTTGGTATAACATAGCACTTGTCACCCTATCTTGCCAAATTTCCCAAGTATATCCTATCCTCATAGCACTAGTTATCTTGGCTTTTGTTGTGTTGATTTGTTTTTTCTCTTTATTTTTGTATTTTTAAGTTTGTTGAAATCAAACTATGTGCCCTATATAGTAAAAACTAAAAACACAACAAATAACCATCCAATGATAAAGGTAAGTCAAGATACACACCATATTTAATTTTTAGTTATTTACTTTTAAGTCATTTACTTTTAGTTATTTTTTAATTTAAAATACTAAAACTTTTTTTAGCATCAATGTTGTGTGTTAATATATTATTTATCGAATCACCATCCCCTATTGAACCTTAGTGACATGTGAAGAACTTCAAGTGGGGCATATATATATATATATATATATATATATATATATATATATATATATATATATATATATATATAATGTTTTCAACCTTTTATCAAATATTAACACTTTACATCTTACAGGAGCCTGTTGAGACTTAATCTCTCTGAGTATATGCCTTAAGGGGTACACCAAGAAAGGGGTGGGTAGAAATTTGGTGCTTCATAAGATTTTTGTCCCTTATTACCACATTATTAAAAATCTAACCAACTCTTAAAACCATTCCCTAAGCTATTTCTTTTCCCTTGCACACTCCTCTAGTATTTCTCCTCTTTCTATCCCTCTTTTCCTCACCTTGATCCCCTTTCACTAGTTGACTGAACTAGGTCGACTAGGTCAACCCTATACTATTTTTGGGTATTTTCACTTGAGAAATTTGTTAGCCCTTTAGTCAACCTAACTCAGGACCTAGTGATTTATCTCCTAAAAACATATAGGGTCGATTGGTTTGACCCCATATAGCTGACATATTTAGAAGGATTTAGGATGAAATCCACCTATAAATACAATATAATTTTGTCATTATTTCAATATGCAATAAAGATTTATTATTCACTTGTGGTTATTTATAATCTGCTCTTCCACCATTCTACTTAAGGAGTCTTATCTTAGGGTTTCTACTTGGAGAATCTAGTCTTATGGATAAGTCTTAGATGATTTGTCCTTTCTTAGTTATCCTTACAAACCACAACCTCTTATTAATCCCATTTGGCCAAGGGAGATATTGAGTCTTGATGAATTCACATTTAGGCAAGTATATTCTAATTTTATTCTCCTCATTTTAGTAGATAGAAGTAGTATAAGTATTGGATCAAATAATATTGCTCTTCATATTCCATGTATTAGGGTCTTACTCATACTTAGATTAATTTATATTATATTATACATGATTTGATTACTTCTAACACCTTTATTATGCCACAAGCTTTGGTGTGTACTAGATTATATTTACTTTCTTGCTTATTATAATAGAGTGAACATTAAACCTAAGACTCTTTTAGGGTTGTTGCATGATTTTGTTAGACTATAGGCTTTGAAACCCTTCCTAACATGGTGTATTATGACAAGTGATCCCCTAATCAGGTCTAAAAAACTTCATATTAGTTATTCCCCCATTTAACAAATGTATTCCCAATCAGAAGTGTAGGTATGCTCTATCTTCTTTGAGCCAAGATTGATTTATAGACATGAGATTACATACAGCTAGAACATATGATATTTGGTTTTTATTTGTTGGAGAGGATACTAGGGAGATATATTAATGAAATTAGGTTACTACTTAGGTGTTGGTACTAGCAAGGATGGGAGGTGGTGAGGCAATGGCATGGCAATGAGTTCTCTACTAATAGATTTTCTCACATGGGATACAACTAACAAGTAGTAGGTCTATGGACTAAGTTTTTTTAGATATATGGACATGTACAAGGATTAAAATCATAGACTCACATGTTATAGTGGAGTTTATATGGAAAAAAATATAAATATTCCATGGTGAGTGTGGCATCTCATCTTGATGAGGCCAAAGGTGGACCATGTGCCTAAATCCTACTATGTATTTAGTTGCATTATTTATATATTTTTTAGGAATATTCAATTAGGTATGGTTCATCAAGGGAATAACCATTACTATATTCTAGTTTATTAAGATCAATATTAAGAGATTAAATCACTATATCACTAGAGGAGTGGGAATTTGGATTCTTAGGGGTAGCCATAGAAGCATGGAACTCATCATTTAACATATTGTGAGAATCATGTCATAAATAATGAGCCAAATAATTAATTATATTATATGTGAGGTCTAATTATTTTATCTTAAGTTTTATCTCATTAGGGCCATCATCATCATATTCTAAGAGGTTATGTGGGATGTTTCCCACAAGTTATGAATGACCACTATAGCCTCAGTTAGAATAAACAAGGTAATTAAAACTTTGGTATTCATGGAAATGAATGATAGGAAAAGGTTAAAGGGTATGTATTTTAAATACACCATGATTTTGGAATTATTCAAAATTCCAAGGATTAGTGTCACCTTGAATATTCTATATAACACCCTTATGAGGAAATTTGACTCACTAACATGAAGAAGAGGACACTTCCATCATACAATGAGTTTAAGGGAGACAAAGTAAATATGTTAAATGATAATGAAAATATAAATATCCCAATCCTAAATATAACTATGATAAGAATCCAAACACATTTGAGTTGGGGAATTTGTATTTTATCATATCCTTGGCACATGTTTTAGGTAGAATTAATATTATAATTAGAATATCCATGATTTTTAATGAATTATAAGGAAGTGACATATGATCCATAACCTCCATTAATTAAGGATCACTTGAAATTAATATCACCAAATTGGACACTAATTAATAAATGAGGATCATATCCATAAAGTATAATTTTGTTGGAGATCATGGAGGTTATAGGAAAATTTAGTGAATGAGAACCATTTGTGGTTTGATCAAATTGGATGGACATTTCTTCACATTATTATAATATAATATCCTAATTACCATGCAAGGTATCTTATTTTTTCATATATGGTGGTCTAGGAATGTTAATATCAAATAAAATCTACATCAATAGGTTTATATGATGTAGGGAAGTTATCTTGATCTCAAGGAATGAAATTTGAGAAGGGAACCTAAGGAGTTATTATGTGGTGTCTAAATCATTGAAATCCAATGTGAAATAGACATAACTAAAAAAATGTATAGACTTATGATGTGGATATAAGTAGAGGGAGTGGATTTGGATAAAATTATAATAGAAAATAAATCTTACGATCTCGACCCTGCCAATATAGTTGAGGAAGGTTGAGCCAAACATATCATCCTGACCAATGCATTTAATTTCATATAAAATTTAGTATTAGACTATATCATCCTATATGATATAATAACATATAAATTTAGGCTTGTAATAGACTATATTGGCATGTATTGTACAATAGGAACAAAATTGTTAAAGGGAGTAGACTGTATTAGTTTGGTTGATGTAGTTTATCATGGTTGGGAAAATATAGACTATACTAAGTTGGACAATGTAGTTAAAATAGATATTAATTGTATAAAATGATACATAAAGTTGTATGATTCAATTTTAAAGGCAAGGTACTACACTAAATTGGTAGGTATAGTTGTGAAGGAATAAAAATGTCATCAAGTTGACAAGTACATTTGAACTATATAAAATTATAGAGGTTATAGTTTCCTCATATTAAATGTTTTCATAAATATGTATAGGTTTATCCTAAAATATTTTATAATTATGATAATGGATATGGGTATGCTGAAGATAATTATCAATATATATGCTTCATATTTTTCATATTAACCTAGTTTTATGCATCATTAGATAAGTGTGAATTAATCATGTCAATACCATTAATAGTTGTAGGTTGATTTTGAATATGGTTAATAATTGGATTAGAGTATACAATAAGGTGATAATTATCTTGGTGAAGTGAATCACATTTTAATTTAGATTCAATATATTTATCCAACTTTTCATAAGCTTGTTGTTGTTATCGTATCATAGTTTCATGATCAAAATTATAACCAAGTAGTAATTAAAAATCATTGTGATTAATATGTTTACAAGTGTCATGGGAGTATCTCCAATTTGTTTTGAATTTTTTTAATTGTTTTATAAATGAGCATTATGTAAATAATTATAAAAATCTATAGTTGAAGGTTTAGGAAGATGTTTCCTAATCTCAACTAAAGAAATAGGGTGATTAATGTAAAATTTACTAACTTGTGAAGAATAAAGAGGACACTAGAGTTACTTCACTTCATAGGTTTGAAAGGGTCACTCCATTAGATATTCCTAAATGATAATATCATTAATAGTTCTCATGGAATTGTATATCTCTAAGGAACTATTTTTAAAAACATAATTTTTAGACTTCATAAGCACAGAAGTTCCATAATTAGAATGGGAAGGATACATTTTTTTCATGAAAAATCCATGGCATTTAGTTTGATCAAGGAATTATTACAATTATTTTTAAGAGATATTCATAAATCTATATTGAATTTTAGGATTAAGGCATTGGTAAAAAATTGAAGAGGTTATCTTTTGAAATGTTATGCTTACATTTTTAGCTAGAGATTTGAAATGATTGATGAAAGATTTGAAAGTATAATTATCCAATTTATTTAAATTAATTAAGTGGGATAATCTATTTTCATGTATATCATTGGATTTAAATTCCTAAACTAGTTCATTATCTAAGTCATCTAAACTAGAGATAGAGTTGGACTTGAGTTGTTTGTATAAATCTAGATCAACAACAAAGAAGATTTTGGATAATATTTTAGTAGTATCTAAGGTATTTAGATTTATAAAATATTTATATAGGTCTTAAAAGGATTTAAAATGGAAATCAAGATCAATAGATAGATTCTAGGTGTCAAAAGAGTGATTCCACCTATGCCTATGTTTTAAATTTGAAGGGTCAATGGATCATTTTGAAGATGTTTAATAGTTTTATTGTGAAGTGGTGGTTGTGAATTGATATTAACATGATAATATAAAGGGGAGGGAGTTAGGGAAAATTTGTATTTGTTACTTCCCATTATTTTTTTTGGGTGATTTTGAAATTACAAAGTTGATTTTACATTTTCATCATCTAACCATTACTATTCACTTAAAATTTATCCATTTATTTCATGTCTTGTATCATGATTTGCTAAGGATTAAGAGAATTTTGATTAAAATTAGAAACTTGAGTATCTTATTTTTATGTAGTATACTTGGTATTAATATTGGTTTTAACATGGGTTCTTTGGCTAGACCCACTAAAATAAAGGCCTACCATGGTAGTAGTGATACTTGGCATGATGATTAAATATGGGAATGGAGAAATTTAATTATAAATTATGTAATGAAACTACCTATATTTTTAAAAATAATGGAATAATATATCACAAATTAATATTATAAAAAAATAATTGAAAAAATAATTATTAATACTTGATAATTATGTCTAAGCCTCTTTGAGAGGAAAACCTCCAAAACAATGAGATAAGATCATAATTCAAAATATGATGATAAAATAATAACCACTACATACTTTATACACTATAATTATCTATATTCATTCCATAGGCTTAACATACTAGGAAAATATATAATTAAAGGTATATAAGCCATAAGTTAGCCACACATATCCCTAGATGCACTATAGGTTAAGAGTGTAACATGCCTCTCCCCTTAAGAATAACATTTCCATCAATGTTGAATCAAATTTAGATGTTTATAAATGAAATATTCATCCTCTCATGTTTAATATTCATGATTCAAACTCTTACACTTTATCAAATTATCCTTAATCTCTCTTATTTATAGCCTTTTTGTGTATGTGTGAAGGATCTCCTCAAATTCCAAAATTATTATGCCTTCTTAAGATAGTTTAGGTAACTCGGTATAGGTATAAACTCTATATCCAATAACATTATTTAGATAAAATATATTAAATATGTTATGTATGTGATTGGATTGGGGAATCTCTAATTTGTATGCCAATTTACTAATTTTTTATAGGATCTGATAAAGACCATAATACTTAGGATAAAAAAATTTATCCTTTTCTTGTTCCTTCAAATAATATTAATTGTATGTTTTTAAGTGCATAAATACCAAAAAAATGATATCAAAATTCCCCTAACTATGGCATTGAACAACTTGTTTCTTTACTCTATTTTGTGTCATATCTAAATTCTCCCTTAAATTGGCTAGTACCTATTGTTGATCTTGAATTTGTTATTCAACAACTCAAACCTTGGGTTTCACCTCCAAATATGAATTTATATATGGGATATGATATACAAAAATTTTCACAAAGGGAAACATTTTATAATAGATATGGAAGGAGTGTTGTACCACCATTTCCTATTGGTAGCCAATACACCTAATGTTCTTATTTATCTAGTGCAAAACAATGGAGATATCCTTATAGGATTTTTTTAGAAACCTATGTTTTACCATTAGATGTAGAATAATAATATGATATAAGATCCAATTGAGTAACCAAACCTACAAATAAATTATTCTAAAATTTAATTTTGAAGATAGGATCACAATCACATACAATGATTTTAAGATTACCATACAACGTTTGAAATGTATTGAGAAAATTAAAAATTATTACACTGGATACAATTGGCTATGATAAGGGAAAAAATGAGAATATTTTGTGATAATATCCATAAATACCATGATTAAATTTTTAAATTTAGAACTTAACAAACTTGTAATTAAGAAACCTCTTCCCACCTTTGGATATGGATGGATAATGATTGTATAAGACATGGTGTCATAATTATTTATCCTTTGTTCTATTGACAAACCATATGTTCTTCCACAATTTTTTTTATATCCCCCTTGATTCCTTTTAAAAATAAATCTTTCCTAATTTGATGATATTTCTTCATAAATATTAAGTTACCCCTATTAGATATGAATGAAGCTCTTGGATGATCTTGTGTTCAAGGAAAAAATCCTTACATAGGTCATAATTCATATTTATACTATAATGAATTACCACTCTTATTAAATATTTTTAAAATACATGAACCAAGATAAATATTTTGAATTAGGACCTATGTTTCCCTACAATTATCCCATTCTAATCTTGATTCTTCTAACCAATCTACTTTTTAAATGATCATTGCACATAATAATGCCTCAACTAATTCATCCCTCCTGGAAAGTGCATCTACCACCACATTTTATTTTCCTTTCTTGTATAATATTTAAAATTCATATTAAAAAAAATTATTCACCCATTTATGTTATTCTTATAATAAAAATTTATGTTCCAAAAATTATTTTAAACTATCATGATTAGTCTTTACCTGAAAGTGTCTACTCATCAAATAAGGTCTCCATTACTTGACTGCATGAAGAATGGAAATCATCTCTTTGTCATATATTATCTTGAGCTTGGTTTTTCCCTTGAATTTATGACTCTCAAATGAAATTTTTATTATTTATTCCATGAGTATTTCACCCATGCCATTTCTTAATGCATCCCATTCAATTTTTGGGTCACCAAAAATGGAGTGGTAAATGTAGCCTCTTTCAAGTTCTCAAATGCCTTGGTAGTTGGTTTATTATAATGGAAGGAATATTTATTCAATGAAGATATGACTGGAGTTGTTATGTTACCATAATTTTTTACAAATATGTGATAGAAACATGTTATCCCCAAATATACATGAATGTTCTTGAGGGTCTTTGGCACTTGCCACTCCATCATATCTTTGATCTTATTATGGTCAAATTTGACTCCTTCATGTGAAATAATATGACCTAATTGCTACACCTCATGGAATCAAAAATCACATTTGGAAGGCTTCACATAAATTTGATGGTGTTATATAAATATTAGTACCCATTTTACATGCTTTAAATAGTCATCCCAATTTTTTTTAGATTAGGATGTCATATAAAAACCAACACAAAATTCCTTAAAAATGCCTGAAAAGAGTATTTATAAAAATTTGAAATGTATATGCTAAATTTTTGAGACCAAAAGTCATGACCATAAAATCATAATGGCCATCACAAGTTCTAAATTTTTTTTTAGGTATATCCTCATCTTTGATTCAAATTGATGATACCAAAACGAATATCTAGTTTGGTAAAATAAATAACACCATTTAATTCATCTAAAAATCATTAATTAATAGAATAGGGAACTTATATTTTAAGGTGTACTTATTTATTTATCTATAGTTTGGGAACCTACAATAAGTGTCATCTTTCTTATACACCATGACCACTAAGAATGAATATTCACTTTGTCTATGTTGGATAATACCTACCTCTAGCATATCCTATAACATATTTTCAATTTCACTTTCTTGGGCATATGGATACATGTATGGTATAATGTTAAATGGTGTACTACATTGAATAATTATAATTGCATGATCATGTTATTTTCTTGGTGTTATCACTTTTCCAATGCACCAAAAACAATTGTGAAATCATCAAGAACCATTTGTAAATAAATATGTGTAGACACAATTATTCATTGAAATTCTATGGGAAAAATAGTGTTAAAAATCCTTTGGCCCATTTTTTAATAATATTCATAATCTGATGTGAAATAACCAATTGGGGACACTTTTCTTGTAATTATTATAGTTTAAATATCCTACCTTCATAATGAAGTTTCATGAATAGTTCCTATAAATTCATCTCTATTGAGCCCAAATTCATGAGCCATTGTACTCTAAAAACAATGTGAGCTCCACCCATGGGAATACAAAACATAGGAGAATTAAGTAGGTATTTCCCCATGGTAATCTTAATCTATGGTATTTTACAAAATAGTTGATTGTGCCACCATAAACAATCATGATTTAAAATTATGGAGCTAGATAAATAAAATATTACAAATGAGTAGCCAATGTATTGTTGATGAAATTATGTGTACTTATTGAGTCAGTAAACAATGTCACATTTTTGTTTTTTTAATAATACTAACACCTTAAGAGTATGAGGAGTACTTATAATTTAAAGGTAATGATAAGATATAGTAGAGTGAGAATCTTTAGATTCTTCCTCTAGCTCTTCCATACCATCACTTGAGGCATTGCCATATTATTCATTTATTTTGGCTCCCTCAATGTATAACAACTTATTTTTGTCACATTTATGTCCTTTGATCCACTTGTTGACATAGAAAAACCATAACCCTTTGGCATTCTTCTCTTAAATTTGATGAGGGTCAATATTGTAGGTTTTATAAATAATGGTGACATGAAATTGAATTTACGTCCATGAGTGAAAGCTATTATTTAACCAAATATTTTTCCTTTACCTGGTGTGTGAATGGTATGGATTTAGAAATAGACACTTTATTAAACATGAAAACCTCAAGTTAGATAATAACATTGATCCCCCACCCAAAAAAAAACAAGTCAATCATGTTATTCTCATTGATTTTATCAATGTATAAGTATAATTTATATAATTGATGAATATAATCCTTAATATTACCTATTTGGTGAATCTTTTTAACAATAATTTTATGAAATTTTATTGTGATAGGTAATCTATACATCCTTGGTAAACATTTAAAAGGTAATATGATTGTCCTTATTTTTATTTTAAGCACATAATCACCTATACCAAATTAACTTCATAGCTTCAAGATAGAGATATGTCATGATCACCTTTGTCACACATGGGTTATAATGTATATCAAATAAATTTATATTTGATTGATCTAAGTGAATATATCATTACCATAAAAATTTCACACTTCTAATTTTGGTAGCATGTGCTTCAAACCAGTAATAAAGTTGTGATTATTTAGGTTACGAGAACTTGATTGGAGTGGTATAGTATTATTTTATGGAAGTTGAGATGTAATAGTGTTAAACTAATCACTTAGATTTAACAATTGATCATTCGTATAATCTATTTTTACTTTTAATACATTAATATCATACTTCCTCACCATGATTTCTATATCTAACTAAAAAATTTGAACTTCCTTAAAGACTGACTAATCTGAAGTTCTAGTCTCCATGTTATCCTTGGGAGGAGTTTTTGGAGTGGTTTGACCTCTCCTGCATCTAGAATTTTTATAAACATACATGAGAAAATCCTATGATGGAGGGTTTTAAACCTAAAAAAGTTATATCAATAGATTATACCATTATGATCATCTCATTGAGATAAATACAATGACTACTAATTTGTACAAGGTTTTTTTATTTTTCAAAAAAATACTAAACAATATTCTATTGGTATAAAAATTAAATTATTCTCTAATTGCAAGTTATATATTTTAGATTATTAAGATTTTTTGGTTTTGCAACACCAAATATAAAAAATAATGTTGCATAAACTATACCAAATTCATCCTTTAATATAACTTATAATGTAATAATATATTGTAGAATTAAGATCAAAACAAGAATAATTGACAAAAGAGTAGAATACTTAAAAATTATCACTAAGTCTCTTTGATGTGGAAACATCTAAAATAATGCAATAATAATATAATTCTCAACATTATTATAAAATACTAACCACTACCTCCTATATATACCTTATTTAGCCACATTTATTCCATAGGATGACCATACTAAGAACATATAAAAATGAAATAACATAATATGAAAGGTATGTAAGACACAAGTAAGCCACACATATCCCTAGATGAAATATAAGTTAAGGGCATATAAACTTAATCCATGGGTGTATACACAAAGATAGGGGATGACAAAGATGACATAATGAAAAACACATAGCTTATTTTGCAAAGGGTGTACACTTCTTTTTAAAAACCATAAAAAATTTGAACTAGGTGAGTCTCAAGCCTCAAGGGTGTATGCACATTTTTTAAAATGGTGTATGCCATTTACAACATATTCTTAGAGGTAAGGTTGAAAATTTATAATGAAAGGGCATATTCCCTTTGTAGTAGAAAGGTCGTATGCCTTTTTAATAGAAAGGACATATACCCTTTGTAGTATAAAGGGCATATGCCCTTTATATTAGAATGGGAATATGCCCTTTGAGTTGAAAAATGTTTTATGCTTATTTAAACTATGAAATATTTAGCAAAATAAATTTAATATGTATAAGTTTATTAAATTTTAAATTTTATATTCTTATACTTTAAATTTATTTGACTAAATATATCAAATTAGGGCCACTTCGCATCTTCTAAAATTGAATCCAGAGTTGTAGGAATTACCATTTAGAAGTTAGTTTGTAAACATCCACTCTAGTCAGTACTTATTTTTCAATATTTTAGGATTATAAACTGACTACAATATTGGATTTATTAAGCTTTAAGCTCAATTATAGATATCACTATTCAAGATAGATATAGCGAGACATATATATCTATATGGGATCATGTATGGATTGTTTGAGATAGAGATAGGTCCTATGCTAAAAAAAATGTAGCATTATTACAATATGATGGGATGGAGCATGCACATATGCATTGACATATTTTAACCAATATTCCCAAACCTTGATAAAATCCCATACTATTATTGATCCATAAACTAGCACTTATTTTTATGCAAAAATTGTCTACCTTGGATCCTTTAGTCAAATCACATAATTTCCCAAGACACTCAAGGAAATGAAACAAAATTTGACCTTTTAATACATATTTATCTCAAACCTTGAAGTGCTCAATTTTTTTTAATATGTTTTATTTTAATAATTATGCATTCAATAATGATTAATAAACAAAATTAATCAACATGAAGAAAAAGAATGCACAAATAAAATCAATTCATGACAAGCACTTGATAATAGATTTTGATAATGTCTACATCTCTAAGTTATATTATAGTAAAAACCAATCCATTTCCTTGAAAATTGAGTACATTTCCAACCCTCAAAATTGTCAAATGGACACTCTAAGACTACATACAAATCAACAACAGATCTTCAGAAAGTCTTAAAACCCAAAGACAGACCTTCCACCTTACTGTTATTAATGCAATCTCAAAATCCTATGGATTTTCTACCAAAAGTATCAAAAATGTACTTATAAAATGGCCTTAAAAATCCAAAATATGTATTTCAACATACTATTGAAATAATCTTGTAGTCTAGGATAATTCCCTAGTTTACACTGAGAGATAAAAACCTTTCCAAATCTCTCAAAACTTGAGATTTCATAAACTAGTCAGTTATGGCCTATACATAAGTTGTTAAAAGGTTTTGTTTAAATACAAACTCATGCACTTTATATATTTCTTGATCAATTATCCAAATAAATTATATGTTTATCTTTTTACCAAGTTAATCATGATTCAAATCTCCCAAAAAGGGGCAAGGTTACCATGTAATTCATGGTTGTTTTCTTATTTCTACCAATATATAGTCCCACATTTATGGGGAGATAATGTAACAAAGGATTTAAATGGACTTACCTCCATATTATGGTTTTTGTCTTTATCCACATATCACCTCTTTCTTTGCCCACTCGATCCATTGATGGCATTGCTATGTTGGGCATTTGGTGGTTATGTCACGACCCATGCTTGGTATGGTGACTTGGTAGTGAAGCTTAGACGTGTCACAATATTTTAGTGGGGAATTCACGGCATGTTTATCCATTATAAATATTGGTTGGAAACCATGGTAACATGGTGGATCTTAGGCTTCATGTTAAATTGGGACCTGGTCATGTTAAAATATAAAACCTAGATCATATTAGGCTCTCTTAGCATTTAGGGTGAATTAGACTCCCATCCATGCTCAGGATCATTTCATTTAGGGTAATATGGGTCACTCTAAATAAGATACAAACACCCCAACTCAGGCTCTATATCCCAACTTGGGTTTCAACTCCTCAACTTGAGTCTCTACTTCTCAACTCAGGCTTGAGTTAGCATTGATCATTAAATTAAAAATTTGACTATGGAGAAATAAAGTGGTGGATAGAAGAACCACCACATAGACCATTCATAATTTGATACTTGTCAACATCTAATTAGATGGATGTTCCATATCTCTATCAGTGGTAGGGTCCCTTTCCAAGATAAAATTGGACTCCATCAGCTACAATCCTTGTAACTGACCTATTTTTATGTCATTTACATACGTCAGTCAAAGACAAAATATTGAAACCCAATTATTTTTCTTGCACAAACTCATTACCACATGTCACAACACAATTTGTCCACTTGGCTTACTAGGATTATGTCACATCACCTTATGTCACCTTTTTCCCTATTGATCTAGAAACTTTAACACATGATATATTATGCATACATGCTCAAAATTGACCTATTCAAATTGTGCCGAAAACCTCTTGATGAGATCTATGTCATGCCAATGATCAATCTAAAATTTGATAACTTATATCTCAAAGTAATGTGGATCCTCCTAGATTAATCATCCCTACTAAGAGGGTTTTTAGTCTACCAAAATTTGGTACCCAACTTGATCCTCTGAAATGCCAATTGGTTCTAAAGAATTTTGGTACGTCTTTATCAGTCTACTCAAGTTCCACAACTCTACCTAAAATTCTTGGAACAACTTATTGATCACATCTTCCACAATTCCTCTAATGTTTCATGACCATGAATATCCTCTACATAAAACTAGGATGCCATGACTTCCTCTACTTTATGGCTTACATATATAATCCTAGTGATATCTTTTATGCCATGGCTATAATGAGCTTCTATATAGATCTAATATTATATATGTGTATCCACATCCTCTTCTACTGCATGGATAATAGCACATCCATCAACATCTTCTTCTACTACATAGCCGTAGTAGATTCTATATATAAGTACATGTGTAGACTTAGTAATTTTTGGGTTTACTAAATTTTTTTTGGTAGAATAAAATTTGATAAAAAATAAGCATACCCTAATTTTCATATACCATTTTTAATGGAAAATGTCTACCAAAATGTGAGAAGACAACTTGAGTATGATAAACCTGTCACTCAATTATTCTATACAGGTGACTTTTATAATATAAAAAACTATAATTTTTATAATGCATGTATATACAAATACAAATAATGTCCCTTGGGTCTTTTAAAAATTTTGCATGATATATGTCACACTATTTCCCATATGGGTCTTATTCATACATCCTAACTAGCACATTATTTATGCTAGTTTTATGAGTATATACAAATGGATAAACCAAAATACTCAAAAGCCTTTAACTACCACTTAATATTCCTTATAAGCTATAAAATTCTAGTGTGGGATTATTTCCCTTAGTAGTCACTCTAAGGATCATCATATGACTCATATTTAGGTTATTAATGGTCACCTGGTACATACAAGTCTAGTTTGAATCATTGTGATTGGGTCTAGAGACCTATCCCATCTTGAACTGCAAGATCCAAGAGTGATCTAGGTGAATCTCTATGCCATCATCTCTGAAAGATGTTTGTTAAGTGAAGAGATATAAATTTCCCAAAACCATCTCATCCATATCTAATGGGATGATATCGAGAGTCACCAGATTTGAGAATTGTCTCCTAATTACAAATGGCAAGGTGTAATAACATGTTTCCATACCTTAGATAATGATAGTTTACATTCCAGATATTTTAGCATGTGGTAGTGGTAATTTTGGAAAGCCTAATCAACATATTACATTAGTGGTCACATAACCTATTCTGATGTCCCCATCGAAAACAAGTCTAATGACACATCCTTCTGAAATGACTAAAATACTTTGTTTGGAGGCTCTCACAGATCATAATACAATATCCAGAGGTCTAGATGGTGTATTCCATCAAACTAGGGATTCTGAATGCTAACTAGTATTTGGAATATAAGGATCCTTTCCTCTACTCATGTTATTTTATTAGAACCACTATGGTGTATAATCAGGATGTTACAACTAGCAATGTTCTACCATATGTCCATATCTCAAAAAATTACTATATAATGGATTGGATGAAGTACTAGGATCATCTCAATGATGTTTCCTCCATTTTAACTCTTTTACTAATTGATCAAAAAGAGAATCAACTTTATAATAGAGTTTGGTGATCCATTGATCCTATCTACACTAATGTGCACTCACATTCACCACCATCATATTTAGTTCTACCATCCATTATGTCTACTCTCTTTGGTGTAAAAAAATCATTTATATCATTGTGACCAATAACAAAAGCATCATGGGTATCTACATTCATGGATATAAATCCATGGATTCAAGTAGGTCCCAAGTAATCACACACATTATGAAAAAGTTGTTAGTGACTGGCAAAAACCACTCTGATATCAAACTTGATCTATAAATTGGCACTTATTTCCATAAAAATATTGTTTACCTTGGATCCTTCAATCAAATCACACAATTTCTTGAAACACTCAAGGAAACAAAATAGAATTTAAACTTTTAATACATATTTATCTCAAACCTTGAAGTTCTCAATTTTCTAGTAATATGTTATATTTGACTAATTATGTATTTAATAATGATTAATAAACAAAATTAATCAAAATTAAAAAAAAAATAATGCACAAATAAAATCAACTCATGACAAGCACTTGATAATAGAGTTTGACAATGCCTACATATTTGGGTTCACTTATAGTACAAACTGATCCATTTCCTTAAAATGTGATTACATGGCCAACCCTCATAATTATCAAATGGACACTCTAAGACTACATAAAAATCAATAATAGATCTTTAGAAAGTCCCAAAACCCATAGATAGACCTTCCACCTTACTATTGTCAATGTAATCTCATAATCCTATGGATTTTCCACCAAAAGTCTCAAACATGGAATTATAAAAGGTCCTTAACAAATCCAAAATAGGTCTTTCAACATACCATTGAAATTGTCTCAAAGTTTTGGACAATTCCCTAGTTTACACTAACAACTAAAAACCTCTCCAAGTCTCTCAAAACTTGAGATTTCACAAACTAGTTTTTTATGGCCTATACACAATTTGTTGAAAGGTTATGTTTAAATACAACTTCATGCACTTTATATCAGTGCCTTGATCAAGAGCCCCAATCAGCAAGATGCTTATCCTTTTACCAAATTAATCATCATTTAAATATCCTAAAAATGGGTAAGGTTACCACGTAATTCATGGTTGTTTTATTATCTCTACCAATATATAGTCCCACATTCATGGGGTGATACTTTAGATAGCCTTACCTCCATAGTATGGTTTGTGACTTTAGCCACATATCGCCTCTCACTTTTACCACTCAAGCCATTGATGGCATTGTTGTGTTGGGTAGTTGGTGGTTATGTCATGACCCATGCTTGGTATGGTGACTTGGCAGTGTAGCTTAGATGTGTCATGATATTTTGGTGGGGCATTTGGGGCAC
Organism: Torreya grandis; assembly: GCA_037957365.1. Taxonomy (NCBI): domain Eukaryota; kingdom Viridiplantae; phylum Streptophyta; class Pinopsida; order Cupressales; family Taxaceae; genus Torreya; species Torreya grandis. The sequence goes on from JARHVA010005024.1 coordinate 1,280,540, forward strand.
ATTTATCCATTGGAACCTTTTATTGTAAAATGATGGTAACACATTAGAGCTTAGGTTTCATGTTAAATTAGGACCTAATCATGTTGAAATATAAAACCCAAATCATTTGGGGCTCTCTTGGCATTCAAGGTAAATTAGGCTCCCATCCATGCTCGAGTTCATTTCATTTAGGGTAAGTTGGGTCACTCCAACTTGGCTATGATCACCCTAACTTGGGATCTATATCTTGACTCAGGTTTCATCTCCTCAACTCAGGTCTCTACTTTTCAACTTAGGCTCAAGTTGGCATTGAGAATTTAAAAACAATTTTTTTGACTATGGAGAAATTAATTTATGGCAAGCCATGTGGTGGATTGAGGACCCACCACATGGAACATTCATAATTTGACACTTGTTTATGTCTAATTGGATGGATGCTCCATAGCTCTATCAGTAGCAGGGTCCCTTTTTGAGACAAAAGTAGACTCCATTATCTATGGTCCCTGTATCTGACCTATTTTATAATTCCACTGACATAATCCTATGAAATATTAAATATTGAAACCCAACTAGTTTTCTTTCACAAGCTTATTGACACATGTCACAACACAATTGGTCCACTTGGCATGATAGGATTATGACACATCACCTTATGTCCATTTTTGCCCTATTGATTTAGAAACTTCAACACATGATATCTTGCACATACGAGCTTGAAATTGACCCATTAAAATTTCACTAAAAATATCTTGATAATCTCTACATCATGCCAATGATCAATCTAAAATTTGACAACTTATATCTTGGAGTGTATGTGGATCTATCAATTATTACCATATCATATTCATTATCTAGGTTATAATTTCAACACCATTATAGGTGGTGATACTAAAAAATGGGGACCTATCATAATCTAAGTATGGCATGGTCCCTAATAAAAGAAATCAAAGGATAGCATAGGAATGGTCATCCCAACATAGATATATGTGGGGCACCATTCTAAAGACCCTATCCCACTTTTAAGCCTACCTTACCCAATAAGTAAAGTGAAATGTTCCCTAGTTACTTCATATGTGCCAAAGAGTAAGGCAAGGCAAGCTTGTGTTATTAATATTTATCTTTAATTCACCCAATAACATATTAAATTAAGCTTTCCTTTCTAATATATAGAAAATGAGTAATGTATAGTTTTCAATAGAAACTTGCCTTCTCTATATCTAGCTTTTCTTTGCTTATGGATGAAGGCATATATATTAAGGTAAAATTTATTTTGGATAGATAGGTTTTTTTTCTATACTTACTTAGTTATACTCTACTCCATAAATAAATGGAAGCTTTATTTTAGATATATAACTACATTCATGTCCTACCTACTTTTGTTTCTTGAATAGATTCTTAGCTATCAACAAAATATTGATTCTCAGTCTATAGCTTACACATATTCTTTCCCTACCTACTTAGTTATCCCATACCTACTTAAATTTTATAGATGGAAAGGTAAGCTTTCTTATTGATAGATAAAATAATAAATAAAGTTTTAAATCATGTTATGTATGTAATATATCTATACCATTGAGTATGCATTACCTACTTTACCTACTTGAGAGTATCCTACCAAATTTAATAATGGAACCATATCTTGATCTTAACCATGACCTACCTAAATACCCAAGACATATCTTAATATTTATTATGCCCTACCTATGTTATTTTACTTGAGTATACCCTACCTACCTATCCTTATTTCCCTACCTCCTTGAGTATGCCCTACCTATTGAATAATCAAACCATATCTTGATCTTGAATAGCCATATCTAATCCTAACTATATCTATATTAATAAATCCATATCTTGAATACCAGATACCCAATTGAATACCCAAGTCATATATTGAAAAGAGAGGAGCCATTATCAGATCAAAGGATAAAGGAGAGGGGAATTATCAAGGAATGCTTGAAAATAAATAAATTTGGAATTATCACCTATATAGAGAAAGGAAAATGGGAATTAATAGAGCCACATATTGAAAGTAGAGGTGGAATTTACACCTATATATAGAAATGAGTGACTAGAGACAATTGGGAAAAATGATTAAAGGTAAAGTTAGGTTGAATTCTTAAATAATTTGTGGGTTTTTTTATTAATAAGTCTATCGATATGCATAAATTACTACCTTTTATTATACTTATAATCATGATATGGTCACTCATATATTATGTATATCATATAGCTAGTATTATATGTAGGTATGTATTCACTTATACATGATATATACATGTATTCATGATACAATCACTCATGTTGAACGTGAATGTAGCCAATCACCCTAGTACATTCCATTTAGAATATAAGGAGTGAAAACATAATTAAATAATCATCTTAAAATGATACCTTTTAGTATAAAACTAATGTCATAAAAATGAGTTAATTCATGCATGCTTTAACTCAAATATCACACATACATGACCTCACCAATTTAATCCAAACTCACATAGAATAGATTCATCTTCTAGCATTAAAAACTCACATAATAAATTACCACTACCACTACTATTAGGGTGGTGGGGAAGAATTTTGAACACTATTTTCTTAGGATCATATCAAAAATATTCATATTCATATCTCCCTCTCAAGGTCAAGAACATAAACCATAATTTTTCATCACAATTACTCCCTTATAATTCATCATCATCCCTCATCCTCATCTCATCAACACTCATTGTTCCTCATCCTCCCTTATCATCCCTAAATACTCCCTCATTGACCTCATCATGTCTAATCATCCCTAGTTACTCCCCCATCATCCTTAATCACCCCCTCATCATCCCTAATCATCCTTAATCATCCATAATCACTCTCTAATGGCCTTTTATCCCTAATCACACCCTAATTGACCCTTATCATCCGTAATAATCTCTAATAATTCCTTTATCACTCCATCATCCCTCATTATCCCGCATCATCCCTAATCACTCCATCAAACCTCATCATCATTAATCACTTATTAATCATCCCTATCCACTCCATCATCATCCCTAATCACTGCCTCATCATCCCTAATCATCCATAATCACTTATTTAATGGATCTTATTATCCCTAATCACACCCTAATTTACCCTCATCATCTCTAATCATCCCTCATTTCCCCTCATCATCCTTAGTCACTCCCTAGTCAACCCTTATCATACCTAATCACTCCCTCATCAAACCTCATCATCTCTTATCATCCCTAGTCCCTACTAACCATCCCTAGTAACCCCCTCATCATCCCTCATTACCCATAGTCATCCCTAATCACTATCTCATCATCCGTCATCATCCCTAATCACTACCTCAATGGCCCACATTATCTCTAATCACATCCTTATTTTCCTTCATCATACCTAATCACTCCCTCATCATCCCTAATCATTCCCTTATCATCCCTCATTACCATTAATCATACTTAATCACTCATGTATTTACCATTAACATATATAATAACTCCCTCATTAGACCACATCATCCATTATCATCCCTAATAATTCCCTAATCATCCCTCATTATCCCTCAACATCCCTAATCACTCCATAATTATATTTCATCCTCAATTACCATCCCTATTCAATCCCTCATCATCCCTCATTATCCCTAACCACTCCCTCATTATCCTTCATCATCCCTCATCATCCATCATCATTCATAATCATTCCCTCATCAACCTTATTCATCTCTAATCATACCTAGTCACTCCCTCATTATCCCTCATCATCCCTCATTATACTTAACCATCACTAATCACTCCTTTATTAGCCCTTATTATCCCTAGTCACACCCTAATTTACCCTCATAATTCTTAATAATTACCTCATCATCCCTCATCATCATTAATCACTCCCTTATTAACCCTCATCATCCCTAATAATTCCCTTATTGCCCCTCATCATTCCTAATCAGTCCCTTATCATTATTCATTATACCTAGTCACTTAATCATCATCCTTTATCATCCCTCACCAACCCTAATCATTCCTTCATCATCCATAATTATTTATAATAACTCCCTCATATTGAATTTCATGTAATCTTATAAGGTTTGCTTATAATACTCACATGTGTAACATTAGATATTGATAGCTCATATCTACCCATCATGATCCTCCTAACATAATAAAATACTAGAAAATGGATAAATAATATAAATAAAACAATAAGAAGACAAAAAACCAAAAAAAAATGAAGAAAATTTTTCAAACAACCTCATGCCCTCCAAAGGCTTACTCTCAATTGTCGATCATTCTCTTCATAATGATTTTTAGTTTTTGAATCCCTTGAAATTGTGGATCATCTTCAATATCCCTTTCCATACTATTGGCCTTATTTTCAATTCTACTATGGCCTTCATCATCTTGTTTCCTTTTTATTATTTCCTTCAGACCATCCATACTAGTAATATAATTATGCATTACTAGCTTTCTAAAATATACTAAAATACCCACCTTTTGATAATTTTATTGTCTTTTTCTAGGACATTCCATTTTTCCTTCAATATTTTCACCTAGATAATAAAATCTTTCAATTATTATTTATTACAAAGCACACCTCCCTCTTTGTGTAGGTTCATACTCAAGATCAATATATGGCTCAGGTATTCAATAAGGTATGACATACTCAAGTAGGCAAATCAGGTAAGGCATAATGAAGTGGGTAAGGTCATACTCAATGGCACATATATATATATATATATATATATATATATATATATATATATATATATATATACACACACACACACACACATATACACATATATATATACACAAGTATGACCTTACCCACTTCACACACACACACACACACACCTATATATATATATATATATACATACATACATACATATATATACACATACATACATATACATACATACATACACACACACACACAGACACACACACACACACATATATATATATGTATATATTACATTCATGACATTATTTAAAACTTTGTTTCTTAATCTATCTATTAGGAAGCAACCTTCCCTCTATAGCTAAGAATATATTTTATAAAGATAATTATGTAGGACAAGAATGAATCTCAATATTTATAAGAAATATTCCCTTGTCTTATCGCGTATGGTATAGCTAAGTAGGTAGGGAAATGACAAATCTATATATCTAGAAGCAAGCTTCCCTTGATAGTTATGCCTTCATCTAGAAGCAAAGATATATTATATATCAAGAAGACAATCTTCCCTTAAAATATACTCATTAGTCCCTTTATATATATTATGAAGGCAAGCTTCCCTTGATATGTTATTGGGTAAACCAAAGCTATATATCATGAATGCAAGATTTCATTTCCTTACTTGAAATATATGAAGTAGGTAGGGAGAGCTTCCCTTGACTTATCATTCAAGGTAGGATTGACATTAGGATATGACCTTATAAATTCCCCCCCCCCATATGTATTGTGGGTATCCCATTCCTATTTTATCCCTTGATTTATCATATTAGGGACCAGATCATACTTAAATTATAATAGAGACTCGATATGGGAATATCACCACCTATAATGGTGTTAGTTTTATAACCTAAACCATTAATATGATAACAAAATAGTAATTTATGTTTTAATCAAGGGTTATACATATCATCCAAGATAGTTTAATGCATTTTTACATGTTCCATCCCATCATATTATGTATATGTTATATCCATGCTAGCATATACCTATCTCTATCTCTACCAATCCATAAATGAGCCCCTATATATATGTATCCCTATTTCTATCTCAACTAGTGACATTAATATGTGACCTTAGATATTAATAACTCCAATATTTTTGTTAGTTTTTAATCTTAAATTTTTGAAAACTAAGTATTGACTAGAATGGATTTTGAAAAACTAACTTCTAAATGGTAACTCTTACAACTGTAGAATTAATTTTAGAAGACACAGAGTGGCTGTAGTTTATTATATTTATTAAAATAAATTTAAAGTGTAAGAATATAAAATTTAATATAAATTTTATATTTATAAATATTTGGTAACAAAATAAATCACAAAAAAATAAAATTGTGACATACATGAATAATCATAACATAGATGTGCACAACAAAATAAGATAAATGTGCCACCTAATTTTCAAGCATCCCTTGATAAGACCCCATATCTTTTATCCCTTGAACTAATAATGCCCCCTCTACTTATTTTAAAGCATTATAATTTCATTTTTCCTTTCAATATATTATATATTGGGTATTCAATATACTGCTTTAGTAAGATAGATATGATCATGATTAAATACGAATATTCAAGATTAATATATCAATTAGGAATTAAATCAGGTAGGTTATAATCAAGTAGGTAACTCAAGTAGGAAGGATATACTCAAGTAGGTTTGAAAATAATGATAGGTAGGTAGGGCATACTAAATTAGGTTTAAATTAGGTAGGACATACTCAAGTACAATAAATGTAATAGGTAAAAATACCATAAATCTAAATGATTAAAAATAAGATCAATGAATAATTTATTTGATCCTTAGTTGAGTGAAAGATTATTTTTCTATTTATTAAGTGAGATTAATTTAGATAAGTGAGTGAAATGTATTTTTACAGATAAGATGTCCTTATTTGAGTGTAAGAGGATGGGGTAACGAATAATTTCTTTTAGCCTTATTTGAGTGAGTAAAATTTGGAATTGGAATAGAATATAATTAAGCATAAGTGGATAACCACTCCACCCACAATCAAGGTACTATATGGAGTGAGGATGAGGATGGATGAGGATGGAGTGATTAGTAATGATAAAGGATGGTGAGGGATTGATTAATTATGATTAAGGAAATTGAGCATCAATAAGGGAGTGATTATGGACACTAAGGGATAAGGAAGGAGTGATTAAGGATGATTAGGGATGATAATAGAGTGACTATGGATGATGAGGGATTAATTAGGGATGATAAATGCTAATAAGGGAATTATTAGGGATGAGGAGAAGCAAGTAGGGGGTGATTAAGGATGATGAGGGATGGTGACAAAGTGACTAGGAATGATGAGGGATGATGAAAGACTAATTAGGTATGATGAGGGATGATGATTAATAATGAGGGAGTGATTATGAAAGATAAGGGAAAATTAGGGATGATAATATAGTGACTAGGGACACTAATAAATGATGAAGGTTGATGAGGGAGTGATTAGATATGATGAATTCCAATAAGAGAGTGACTAGATATGAAGAGTGATATGGAGGGAGTCATTAGGTATGATGAGGGATAATGATGAATCATGAAAAATTTATTAGGGATGATGAGGGATAATGAGGGACTAATTAGGGATGATTATGATTGATGAGGGATAGTGAGGGAGTGATTATGTATGATGAAGTACAATAAGGGATGTTCAGTGATGATGAGGGTAGATGCGGGAATGATTAAGTTTGATGAAAGATGATGGGGGAGTGATTAGGTATGATGAGTGATGATGAGGGTCAATGATGGAATGATTAGGTTTGATGAAGGATTATAGGGGAGTGATTAGGTATTATTATGTATGATGAGGGTTAATGAGTGTGTGATTAGGGATAATTACAAAAAATGAGGTGGTGATTAGGGATAATTAGGGATGATGGAATGACTAAGGATGATTAGGGATGATGAATGTCAATGAGTGAGTGATTATGGATGATGAGGGATAATGAGGGATGATGGGAGAGTGACTAGGTATGATAAGTAATGATGAAATTCAATGATGCATTGATTAGGGATGATGAAGGATGATGAGGTAGTGAATAAGGATGATGAGTGGAAATGAAGGACAATAAGGGAGTGATTAGGTATGATGAGAATCAATGAAGTTTTAATTAGGGATAATGAGGGGCATTTAGGGAGTGATGAGGGATTATGAGTGGGTTATTAGGGATGATTAGGTATGACAAGGATAAATGAGGAGTGATTGTGGAAGATGATGGATGATGAGGGACAATAAGGGAATGATTAGGGCTGATGAGGCATAATGAAGGATGAGGAGGGAGTGACTAGGGATTATGAGAGATGATGATGAATAGTGAAAATGTCATTAGGGACAATGAGTAATTATGAGGGATGATTAGGGATGATTAAGGATGATGGTTAATGAGAGATAGATGAGGGATGATGATAAATAATGAGAGAGTGGTTCCAATGATTAATGATGATTTTTCACTTGACCCCCATCTCTCCATATTATTTGGGGATAAGGATATAGTGATATGAGTGATTTTGATATGACCCTATGAAAAAATGTTTCAAAATTACTCCCCTCCACCCCAAACAATATTGGTAGTGGTAGTTTCCTATGTGAGTTTGGAATGCTAGAATATGACTCTATTATATGTGAGTCTGGAATAAAGTGTCAAGTCATGCATATGTGAGATTAAAACTGGAAAATGCATGGATTGAACCATATGTCTAACACTTGTTTTGGAGTGAAAAATATCTTTTTAAGATGACTCTTTAATGGAGTTTTTATTCCTTATATTTTAAATAGAGTGTACTAGGATGATTGGCTACATTCATGTCTGGTATGACTTACTATATCACAAATATAGGTATATGTCATGTATTAGTGACTAAATACTTATATGCATTACTATTTATGTGGTAAATATGTATGAGTGATTGTATCATGACTAAAATTATGCTATAGATTACATTCTATAGGATAGCCATTTATACATATCGATACACCATTGATAAAAAATCCCAAAAATTATTTAAAAATTCAACTTGAATCCACCTTAAATAATCGTATTAATCTTATATAGTCAGTCCTTTATCTATATAGGTGATAATTAACCCTCTCCTTTCAATATATGGCTTATTCAATGGCCCCTCTCATTTTATAATATATATATATATATATATATATATATATATAGATAAATGGGGGGAGCATTATCAAGGAATGCTTTAAAATTAAGAGGGGGGAATGATCACCTATACATACATGTATATATATATATATATATATATATATATATATATATATATATATATATATATGTATGTATGTAGGGCATACTCAAGATTAAGATATGGTTTATGTATGTATATATATATATATATGTATGTATGTATGTATGTATATATATATGTATGTATATATATATATATGTATGTATATATATATATGTATATATATATACATATATATATACATGTATAATATATATATACAGATATATATATATATATATGTATATATATACATATATATATATATGTATATATATACATATATATATATGTATATATATACATTTATATATATATATATATATATATATATATGTGTGTGTGTGTATATATATATATATATATGTATATATATATATGTATATATATATCTATGTATATATATATATATATGTCATATATATATATATATATGTATATATATATATGTATATATATATATGAATATATATATATATGTATATATATATATGATTTATATATATATATATATGTATGTATATATATATATATATATGTGATCATTCCCCCCTCTTAATTTTAAAGAATTCCTTGATAATGCTCCCCCCCATTTATCCCTTGATCCAACAATGCCCCCTCTACTAATCTGTAAGCATGATAATTTTAAAAGTCAAGACAACTAGAAAATTGGAACTGAAAGTGTAGAACACAATTTTTTTACCTTAACTTCATGATTTAAAAAAAAATCCAATGATGTGTAGACTAGTTAGGTATAGGTTTTATAAACTTTTTGATTAATGATCAAAAAAATTTAAAGGTAAAAAAATTAATAAAAAATATCCTAACAAATATTTTACATTTCATCTATCCATATATGAAATTTCATACAACAATTCATTCATTTAGTAAAAAAAAAATGTGTTTGTACACATGCAAATTTCCTATAATTTCACCAAAAAGGTGTTAAGCCATTATCATAAATGCATAAATTTATCACACTTTTATCATCTAAATATCAGAAAAAGTTATATATTTATAAAATATATTCATATTTACACAATTCATATTTTTACTTTATTTTCAAACTATTTTTTTAAGTGTCTCTACAACTCTATCAAAGTTTAAATATTTTTATTTTAAAAAAAATGCATCACTTTAATCCCCCCTTTTTTCCCCCATGTCTTGCATCTACCCCCAAGTTCAATATAAAAACTCGGAACATGGGAAGGATGGATTCCCATATGGGGATCCATCACGAGGTTATAAATCACCATAGGTTATTTCCCCCTATGATTTGGATGATCATAAAGATATATGATCATTTCATCAGTATGATCAAGATCACATTCATCCTCCACCTCATGGTATTGGGGTTAATGGAATCATATAGTGTTATTAGTGTTTTTAAGTGACTTATAAATTTTAGATCTAGTTGAAACCTAACTATTTTCAAAAATCAAGATAGGAAAAAAAATTATTAAAAAAGAATTTTATTTATTTGTGTTCTTTTAGATATACTAATCCTAATATTAAATATTTAATAAATTAATGAATTAACTAACCATAGAATATTATAGCATACCCATGGACACATTATCCCATCTTTGAGGTGTCTTAAGGGTAACTTCTTAAGGCTAATTACATACTAGTGCACTACATAATCAAATAAATAGTTGGCTTCTTAAGATTGAAAATTAGGAAATACATAAGTTTTTTTATATAAAATGAATTAAATCAAAACTAAACTTTCTTATTTATTTTTATCTAAGGCCTTGAGTAATTGTGTAGTACCCATTGCATTATAGTGTAGGTAAAAATTACAACTACTTGACCCAACATGATGAATCTTATTTAGTTTTAAAATTATCAAAACATAGTTTATCATAAATCTAAACATAATAAAAATAAATATAAAATAATATATTTCAAAAGCCAAATTTATGATAAGTAGTGAGTTTAAACATGAAAACATAAGCATTTTGACTTGGCTGATATAGTAAAAAATGGTAAAACTTAAATTAAACATATATAACTATATTGGATGGTGAATACCATTATAAATGAATATAAATATATCAAATTATCTAATATAGTCTTAAAAAATTCATAAATGTATTTCATTGTTCAATATCATTCATATATATATAGATAAAATTGTATTAGTATAGTTGATATAGTTAGTCTAATGGTTTAGAAATTTTTTATAAGAAACTAGAAGGCAAACATAATAAAATGAGGGATAATATTCATGTTGGGTTCACCCAAATTTATAAAAAAGATAAGATGACTTAGAAATATCCATTTTTTTCTCAATAGACTAGGACTCAATTAAGATCAACTGAATAAAGCCTAAATACTTGGTTGATTGGTTAAATACCTATGAATTCTATAGATATATCCAAGGGTAACCTAAAAAATAAATTTCAATAGGAAAGGGTTGGAAATCCTAACTCTATTAAGAAAGGATGTAGCTCTCACTAAACCTTAATAAAGGCAAATGGTTGTAAAATGGTATACACTAAATAAAATGATGGGTTATAATGGTTGTAAATTGGTGAGGTGAAATGGTCAACCAAATGGGAATATAATAAACCTAAGTGTTTTATGTAAAGTTTAATAAATATTATAGCTACACCAGCTTATTCAATTTAGAGAAATCATATACAATGCTACATATACATTCATTCAAAATCATATATTTACAAAATACACGAGTGCTAAATACTAATCTTTGTAAGCTAGTAAATAATGTACATCAACATGACAACTAGAGTGTGTGGTGTAGAAATGACATAACCTAAATGGTGTAGTCATGTAGAAGATGCCCCCAGGGCGAAGATATAAGATATATCAATGTGTGTCTCGCATGCAAGAGTAGGATGCCCCTTCAATGGGTAGAATCAATATCTAATATATTAAGTAAATAAAGGAAAACATTTAGGAACATAAATACTTACCTTATGGTTGACCCATCAAAAATTAAATCTACCTTTTACCTCAAATGGAGATTTATAATATATTGTTGTAGGTTTGAGACATCAAATAATTGGATGACGACCTAGATATCCTTAGTTAGAAAATTACAATGACTCGTATTTAGATTCAATGAAACCATAAGAAAAGACTCCTCAAGATAAGTTCCTAAGGCATTACCACTCCCAAATGATACTTTGGGTAGAAATTTAAGTGAAAGTAGAGCAAATTGTTGGTAGTTGATATGATCTGACTAAAATATTACCCATATATAGTTTTATAATACCCAAAAACCAACCCTAAACTCTAAAATTATGGTATTGATCAAACCAATATAGTTGGAATATTTAAACTAACATGGTATAAAATCAACTAGTCTAATATAGTAAATAAAAACATAGTAGACTACCTAGTATAATATAATAAGGGTGTATACACAAAATAAATGGTACTAACTAGGATGATATCTTAGGATATAGGGAAAATCTCAAATTTAAATACTAAGTATATATAAGGGATAGATGGATATACACTTAGATTAGGTCAAACTTATATTAATAATGGTGTAATTAGAATAAAATAAAAACATCTCTTGTAAATCAATACAAACATTTCCTAACACATTCGCAATGCTCTTTTTAAGGCATTCACTCATCAATATTGATGTGTCACCAAGATGCTACATGAAAAAGTTTTAATAAATGATAAATAGAAAAATATTATGCATATACATTTTATGTTTAATTTTTCACATATTTTCCTATGAATTCATCATATCCATGTATTTTTATTATCATTATATCCTACATGTGGATTCTATTATACCCTTTTTGTATATCAATATATATTTATTATTTTGAGTATATATATTACACATGATATGCCATCATTCATGGTACACATTTAAATATATTTATATTATTAAATTTTCAAACACTAGTAGATATTCTTTTTCCTCATTTACATATCCACTTATGGTCCTTGCCACACATTCATCTATATCATATGATAATCATACATTATTAGTATCATAGTATTTGGGGTTAATCTACATATAGATCTTACATTATTGCATTGATTTTCCCCTTTACCTTACACTTAATTTTATATATTTTCACATAATTTTCATCATATTTGATATATACATGTTTGATATAATTTTACCGTCAAAGAGTAGGAATTAATGTTTCAAAATTAAAACATATTGAAAAATCAATACATTTTTTTATACATGGTTTCACATTCATTTATGTTATACATATTTTTCATATGTTATTTAAACTTTTTTTCCATGACATTTTTTATTAGATAAGCTTAAAATAGGGTTTTGCAAGGATCCCCCAACCAATTTCACAACAGAAAACTATGAAAAACATAATAAATAGTAAAAAATATAGGACCAAAATAAGAAGGGTTAAAGAGAAACCAAAAGAATAAAAAAACAAATGCAAAACCCACCTAAAATATCAGTATCAGAGATAACATAGAATTAAAGTTCAGCCATGGATTTGAATCATAATGTAACTTCCATGTCTTCTTATATCTCATGAATATTGATTTTGAGGATGGTATCTTGTTTTTTCATATGGGAGTCATCTTGAATTTTCTTCTTACCTCAATTTATTTTTCATGGTCCATCAGTGGTTTCCTCCATCACCCATTTCTTTGATAGTTTTTATTATTGTGTTTACCTTCTCCTTTGACCACCTTGGGAGTACTTAAACCCTCAACTACCTCAATCTTGGTATATTTATACATTTCTTTGATTTATACCATAATCTTATACACAACCTCCTATAAATGAAGTGGGGAACAAGTATTATTGTAGATGGCCTACTTAAAATCCTTATCCTAACCTTTTTTCCTTGGTATTATTGAGTGGGTATGATTTCATTTTATCAATTAATTGATACTTGAATGTATACTATTTACCCACATTTTGAGGGGGAATTTTAATACACAACATGTCACATATTGGGTGCATTACCATATTGTGGATGTTACATAGTAATGCCTTGCCTTTATTTTCCTTTATCATATTTATCTATATTACATTGGTTACTACATATTATGATAATAAATATATATTATTTATCACATAAATATATTGATTTTTTATTATTACATGGTTATATTAAATTTTGTGTATGAATGTGTGATTGTGTGTGCATATTTTTATTTTTCATTTTTCTGTTTCCATACAGTATCCTCTTGCCATCATTTTTTTGGGTAGTGTCCTTATTTTTTCTCAATAACCTGGATTTGATCACTAAATTTAGTGTTCCAATTCTTCATTCATTTCTTATAGCCATGATATTCATCATGAATATTTTATAATATGATTTTATCCATTATATCTATCATGTATATTACTATACTTTCTTCATTCATACATTTCCATGGTATCTTCAATGCATTTATGGAGGCTTTCTACTTGTGTGTGATCTTATTTCTATATTTTACCCAATTAGAGGCACATTATATCACATTTGGTACATTTTAGTTGTTTCAGTATTTATTTTTATGTGGGGTAATCATACCATTTTAAGTTGTGATTTATATGATACTATATTGACACTTTTATGAAACTTTTTGGTATAGTTTATTTTCAATTTTTATTGAAACTATTTAAATATAATTTCATTGTCACTATATAATTTTCCTAAATAGGAAGCATATAACATTGTCTTGTGATATGAGTGATTTTAGAATAGGTATTCATTCCTTAACTCAAAATTAAGACATATACAAAGGAATATTTATTAAAAAAAATCAAAATGGAGAAATTTTGAGAAAACCTAATTGATATTGTTAAAAAAAATATACTTTCCTTGATTATGAAATGTTTGGGCACTATTGACTCTATAATAAGTGTTGGTTATGTTTCATCACTAATCAAAAGTGTGGTTTCAAAGGTGATTGCTTAAAAATATATAAAAAATACCAATCTTATTTTTTCCTAAATTCTCTTTCCAAAGTTCTAATTTCTAAAATTTCAAAATTTTAAAACTAAAAATTCTAACTTCAAATATTTTTCATGTGTATTGATTATTGGTACAAATTGGAACTTGTTTATGGAGCATCAAAAATCCATATAAATGGAAATTATCTCAATAAAATTATCACATCCTCCAAAAACCTAGAGGTAAAAAAATAATGTGAAAAAATTAGATAATCAAGGTTTGAACTTAATGTTTCAACCACTACAAGTTTGTTTAGTTGATTTAAAGTGTACTTATACAACACTTATATACTTTTTTCATATTTATTTAATCATGAAAAAAAAATTTAACATGCACCATTTTTATATAGTAGTAGGAATAAATAAAAGGATTGACATGGAAACATTGGATAATCCCTAGATTAAACCATTGATCAAAATGTAGGTGTACCTAGCCATACTAGTGTCTTTTTGGTTTGTTAAAAAATTATGAGTCATCATAATACCTTTTATTAGTTAGTGGTAATACAATTTAAAAATATGACCCAATGGGTTTAAAATCATAATCATTAACAAGTGCAAGCTTATTATTATGACTCGAAATTGAATCATCCACTAAGGTTTCATTGACTAGGTGAGGACTTTAATTGTAGAAGCTTTGATAGAGTTTATTTGATATTTTCTCTTATATGTAGGGTTATCATTACTTTTCTTTCATGATGGAAAGAAAGGAATATCATCAATGATAACAAATTCTCTCTTTAATCATTTTAATCTAACTTCATTAGGAAATTAACTCTTAATGTTGTTTTCATGAAGTTAACCTAACATAGTTTTATAGTGATAACTAAGTAGGGGCCCTTGTTTATTACATTAAAATAAATTCCAAATGATATAAATTTTAACATATATAATTTTCAATGAAAATGATTAAAGGATACATATTACCACACCATTAAGTGATATATAATATTAAATTAAGAGAATTAAATTACTTTGAGGTTATACACATATTCCATGAGTATTAGAGTATAGGGCTACCAGTGTCTCCATTAAAATTTATAGACACCTAAAATTGGACACAACTAGCTTCCTAGCCAGACTTCAGACTGATTCATACCAACCATTATGAATTAAGCCTCAAAATCACTAAATATACCAAATTTTATTTTTCATCATGCATCAAAGCTCATAATCATGTTGAGGAATCCCTATTTAGGATACTATCCCATATGCAATATTAACCTCTCATAGATTCATCCATAATCACCTAGTGACATAACAACTATAAATTTAGCCTATATACCTATTAAGTGGGGTACTTTCATACTTAAATAAAATTTTAAAAGAGATAAAATGCTAATCGTAATCAATTAATAAGCTAAATTAGATTAAATTCCTAGTTGAATTAACCATTTGAAGTTAATGAATATCTAAAAATGAAAATTCCAAAAATCAAAATATCAAAGCTTTTCATCATTGTCTTCATGAGTTATCAAGATCTTTGAAAATATCCTAAAATATCTAACTTGAGATCCATTCCTATTAATTTTAAATCATAATTACTTGACAACTATTAACCCTACTAGAGTTAGTTTTAAATCACCTAAGTTTATATTGAACTCATTCCAAGCTTAAACTCAATGTTAACTCACCTTGGGTGAGTGTTAATTCTTAAGGATAGAAATACAAGGCCATGCCTATTGGTTTTCAAGATATTTTAGTGCAAAGTTATTATACACAAATATCTTCAATAATCTCTCATAACCCAAACTTATAATGCTAATTTGGAGAGAGATAATATTTACACATAAGGTTATCATGCCAAATTTTTAAGCCAAGAAATTACAAAGCCAAGGTGCCAAGGAGATAAAGAGACAAAAAACCTTCATTGTTAAAGACTTATTGATGTACAAGTTGAAAAATCCATTCAACAAAGCTATTTGGAGCTCTAAAGAAGGTAAAATACTTGTTTCTTTTATGTTTTTGTTATGCTTTCAGTTAGTTTTGTTACCTAAGCTCTCCCTAGTGTCTAGGCTAGAGGTGTTAGGAATTTAGTGTGTTCATTTCATTGGTTTTAGGAAACTAACACAAGACTAACCTCCCCTCTATGTCAAATTTTTAGTTCACATGTTGGCACACTCGATGGGACTCTCAATGATCCCATAAAAGAAAAGATATTCATATGTTACTTTTATTTTTTCTAATGGATGCTTAAAAATATTAAAAATTCAAGTTTTAACTTAGTTTTTCACATCTTTTTATATTTAAAAACTCAAGGGTTGTAAGGATCAACATTACTTTATTTCAAAATTGATAGAGACCAACGTCAATTTTCTAAGATCAAAATTGATTCATTGAATTAACCATGGTCCCTGTGTGAAAAGTAGAATAGGATAGAGACATATTTAAAATTGCTTTTTATTTTTTTCTCCTACTACCATTCCATGTTTGAGGGTCTAAATATTATTTTCCTAACCTTTTTATTTTAGGACCTAATGGAATATTCTAGTTTTAAGCTCATGTTATTAGTCATTTTTTTATCAAAATAGAGTTGTGTTTTTTTGTGTTTTTGTAGGAAATGTCATCAATATTATCAATTGATGTTGATCCCTATGGACTGACATTAGTCTCTATATGGATTGACTAATGTTGATCTTTGTGGACCAACATTTATCCCTATGTTGATTGACATTGATCCATCTCTGAGACAAAATATAGTAAACCTAAGAGTTAAATCCTAAATATTATTTTCTCAATCACTTTTAGGAATCTAAGTAGGAAATGTAACATCCCCACTAAGATCTACCAGGAAAACATAAAATAAAATCACATATAAAGAATTAGACTACAACCTGAGAGTCTAACAAAGATAATTAAAGTAATCATGTGTATTCATGATAATAGTTCTTAACACAATATAATTACAAATCTCTAAAATCATAAGAATATGAAAACTCAATAAAGAAAGTAATTATAACATTTTACTTATCCAAATACACAATAACCACTATTAATGCACCTCAATGGAAAATTACAATTATTTATATCAAATATAATGTATTATAACTTACAAATAAGATACTTTTATACCTCAAAACTTGGTTCCTAAACTTAAATTATCTGAGGTAATCTAAAGTATCATATTGATAAGTAGTACTATTATGGAGAAGAAGAGTATCATTTGAGCACTTTTCCACACCAACCATGGACCAATGATCCCCCATACTATCCCATTAAGAAATTGCCCTCCCTTCATGGATGGGTAGATAGTGATGGTGTGAGAATCTAGAGAGACTAGCTAGTACCCATGTGATGTATGATTTCTAACTAACTAAACACATAGTGTATTATATAAAATATGATATATTGTAAGATATCACACATACATGTAAATCATACTCATGACTGATAATGTCTTACTAAACATACTTTGGCCAAAGCTTTAAGAATAGTAATATAAATTGATCTATAAATCTATCAATTTCATACACACCACTTGATCAGATTGCCTTTATTTAATATTACAATGCTAGTAATCTAGTGAATTACATCTCACTCTTTACACCACATTAACAATGTAGATTATTCAAACATAATTCGACCATAAGATTCAATGACATATATCTTACTATTAAATACAACACATGATATGATATATTTAAGAATAATAATAGAATACATTAAATCCATCTAATATATGCATGATTATTTCATTATATGTTATCCCATACTAGAATTAATGTTTATCAATATACCACCCAGGTAAACATACTAATTAACTATACAAATTCATAATTGGTCTTCAGTTCTCTACACCTTATGGAAACCCATATTACCATAGTCTAGTATTTTAACCATAATTAATAATTTAACTCATAAGTAGTTAAGATTATATGGAAACATTCATTTCAAACAATAACTAGAAAATCAAAACCTTTGTTTATCCTAAAAACATAGAAGGTCTAGTTTATTTTTGGGGTTTTATAAGTAACCATTTTATAAATTATTAACTTAAGTTCTTTCATTTTTTCTAGTTAATATTTATTCTGAGAATATTAATTTATAGGATTCTAACCCCATGTAAATAGTCATAACTTAATTCAATGTTCTACTTGACATGCTACAATATTTCATGTTACAATATTTTAAGGATTCTAAGAGTCCCTCTAGATTTATTCCACAAGACAAAGAGGTAAATCTATCTAAATCCAATTACACATTAATATGGTTAACTTCATAGTTATAATTAAGAATCTAGACCTATATTACTACTCTCCTACTGGATAGTATCAATATAAGTTTTGTACCTATCAATATATATATATATATATATTATTGTAGTTATAAAAGATTTTATTACATGATTATAAAGTTAGAAGAAATCTGACATAAATTGATATGTAAAACATGCTTAAGAAACCTCTCAAGTTTTGTTATAATGGTGATTAATTAAAAATCTTCTCTAATAATTATTTCAAAACCTCATAGCCATTTAATAATATAATAATATTATAATCTATATATTTTTATATTCTTAGTCCATGGAGTATATAAGATGAATATAACAATTTCTAAACTTAGACTGGCCATATAATCCTTTA